>ML781753.1:292782-334496 GCA_009831015.1 Picea engelmannii | reverse complement strand
TGTAGGTTGAGGTGTTTTAGAAGAAGGAGCATTGTTCTCTCTATAGATGTTAGGATTGGTCCTTCTAGTAGCCATAGCCATATTTTTACTTTCAACATTTCTTGCCAGCTTAAATGCATTCTCCAATGATTTGGGTTCCCAAAAGCGAACCTCATCTTGAATCTTATCCTTTAAAGTTCCTATGAATACATCAATCAAGTGCTCATCTGGAATATTGGTTACCTTTATATTCAATCTTTGGAAGTTCTCAATGTGCTCAATAGCTGAACCCTTTTCTTGAGATTTATCAATTGGCTAAAGAAGGCATTGCTCCTTTTATCCTCATAGTGTGCTATCATTTCTTTCGTGAAAATTGTCCAAGTGACGAGTGATTTGCGAGAACAAAGCCATCGATACCATACAAATTTATTAGGTTCTAAATATAAAGAATCAATTCATACCTTTTGTGTATGTGGCACATTATGGAGATCAAATAATTTCTCCATCTGAAGTATCCATGTGATTGGGTCCTTGCCATCAAACTTCCTCATATCAATATTAGGAACGTGGTTGGTCTTCAAACCAAAGTTGGAGTTTCTCCATTCGTGATTCACCTTCCTTGTCTCCTCATCATGAATTTCATGGGATGCATTTTCACTTTTAGGTGTCTTCTCTGTTACGAAAATTTTCAATACTTCCATGATCTCCCCTTTTAAACCCTCCATCATCTCTTGTAGTTCATATTTTGTTTCTATCTTCTTTTGTAAATCATTTATGTCCCTACTCATTTCTTCACCTTCATCAAGAGTCCAAGTAGGATTTTCTGAAGGCTTATTTGGTGTAGAAGTTCCCTCTTTGGGTGGCATGTTGGCCAAGTATAACTTTTGAACCTTGATTTTGAGGTGGTTCTGCTAGACAAAATTTCTTCTATTGTATCTCCCAATTTTCGTTCATTCTGGGTATGAAACTTTCCTTTATTTAGTTCTCTGATATTTATTCTCTGCAATTCCATAGGTCTGATCAAAATTGGATGTGCCAAGTGGAATTTATGTTAACTTCCCCACAACTTGTCGATTTTTGGCCTTTCCAAAAGATCTCACTTGTATAGCGTGCCCCACACAAAATAATTGATATAAAATTCTGGAACTTGTAACATAAATACTATAGACTGTCCATGATCAAATGAAACTAGTCCCACTCAATTTGGATACTCTAGGAAGAAGTTATGATTGTTTTACCTGTAACACCTTCTTGACACTAGTCAATAGGACTAGTGAGATACCCTATCTTACACAAGGTGTATATAAAAATTTATGATGACCCAGAAGCTGAACGTTTTACCAAAGATACCTTACTAAGTTTTATAAATATAATCCAAATTTTAGGGTCTGAAACATTACAAAAAAGTTTTTATACCGAAAATTCCGCAATGACTCGGTTCAAGATGATTCCAGAACCCTATCTTGTACAAGTTGTATCTCCAAACGTATAAGGCCTCAGGAGATGAATTTTGAACCCAACATACCTTGATCTATCTCCTAAATATCCTCCAAGCCATTCCTTCTGAAACATTGTAGAAAATAAATTATAGTGAAAATTCCAAGGTGTCTCAGATGCAGTTGCAAAACCCCAAGACCTTGAGGTCTGATACCATATGTTAAGAACCAAATATCAATATAGCATAGAAAAACCTCAAAAAAAGTACTCAACACCTTGAAAAAGAGATAATTTCAGATAATAAGCCTATTCGAGGGGGCAACCTCCTTTTACCCCACGTAAATGTTCAAGTACCAGATGATTCAAAATGAAAATGTCTCCTTGGTATATATAGGAGACTAGGAGGTATAATTACAACTAATGGCCTAAAGCCGACAAAAATAAAATAACATTACTAATATAATATGCCCCAATTAAGGGGTAATAAGACAATATTAGGGCTTAACATAAGGGGTTTGCGTCAATATTCGTATTGGTATTTGTATGGTATGGTATGGTATTGGTATTTGTATGGTATTGGTAAGGGTATTGTTATTGTATTGTATTTGTATTGGTATTGGTATGGTATAGTATGGTATTGATATTGGTATGGTATTGGTATTGGTATGGTAAGGTATGCATATCATTGCCAATTCATACCATTGTCATGCAATGGTATGCAATTGTATTGGTATTTTTATGCAATGGTATGATATTGGTATGGTATTGGTATTGTTATTGGTATGCAATGGTATGGTATTGGTATTTGTATGTTATTTCTATGGTCTTGTATGGTATTGTATTAGTATGGTATTTGTATGGTATTGGTATTGGCATTGGTATGGTATGGTATGGTATTGGTATTGGTATGGTATGGTATGGTATGGTATTGGTATTGGTCGTATTGGCCATATTGGTATGCAATGGTATTGGCAATGGTATTGGTATTGGTATTGGAAAGGCATAATGGTATTGACAATGCATGTTGGTATTGGTTTTGGTATGGTATTGGTATGCATATAATTTCCAATGCATACTATTTTCATGCAATGGTATGAAATGGTATTGGTATTCATATGCAACGGTATGGTATTGGTATCGTATTGGTATGTAATGGTATGGTATTGGTATGGTATCGGTATTGGTATGGTATTGGTATTTGTATTGGTGTTGGCATTTGTAATGGTATTGGTATTTGTGTTGGTATGGTATTGGTATTGGTATGTGTATTTTATGGTATGGTATGGTATTGGTATTGGTATGGTACTAGTATGGTATCATATTGTTATTGGTATTGGTATGGTATATTATGGTATTGGTATTGGTATGGTATTGGTATGCATATCATTGTCAATGCATACCATTTCTGTGCAATGGTATGCAATGGTATTGGTATTGGTATGCAATGGTATGATATTGGTATGGTATTGGTATTGTTATTGGTATGCAATGGTATGGTATTAGTATTGGTATTGGTATTGGTATTGGTATCCATATCATTGCCAATCGATACCATTTCCATGAAATGGTATTGATATTGGTATGGTATGATATTCGTATTGGTATTGGTATGGTATTGGTATGCATATCATTGCCAGTGCATACCATTTCCATGCAATGGTATGCAATGGTATTGGTATTGATATGCAATGGTATGGTATTGGTATTGGTATGGCATGGAATGGTATGCAATGGTATTGATATTGGTATGCAATGGTATGGTATTGGTATTGGTATGGTATTGTATAGTATGGTATGGTATGGTATAGTATGGTATTGGTATGCTATTGTTACTAATATTGGTATTGATATGGTGTTGATATTGCATAGTATTGGTATGGTATTGGTGATGGGAATGATGAGCATATTGGTGATGGGAATGTTGGTATGGTATCGGTATCGGTATTGGTATTGGTCTGGTATTGGTATAGTATTGGTATGCATATCATTGCCAATGCATAGCATTTCTATGCAATGGTATTGGTATTGGTGTTGGTATGGTATGGTATGGTATTGGTATTAATATGGTATTGGTATGGTATGGTATTAGTATTGATATGGTATTGGTATGCATATCATTTCCAATGCATACAATTTCCATGCAATGGTATTGGTATTGGTATGGTATGGTATGGTATTGGTATTGGTATTGGTATGCATACCATTGCCATGCAATGTTATTGGTATGGAATGGTATTGGTATTGGTATTGGTATTGGTATTGGTATGCATAACATTTCCATGCAATGGTATTGGTATTAGTATTTAATGGTATTGGTATTGGTATGCAATGTCATTGGTATTGATATGCAATGGTATGGTATTGATATTGGTATTGGTATTGGTATGGTATCGGTGTTTGATCCCGAGCTAATTTTGACTTGTGGCCCTGTTTTACCTAAATTATTAGATGATAATGGATTTCATTGGTGTGCTAAAAATATTGTCATTGTTGTATAACAGGATCCAAAGGAGACCATGGAAAGAGGATGTGGACGATGTCAAACTACTAAATCCCAGAGAGGAAAGTGGTTGGAAGATGATATGACAATGAAATATGCATATACAATAAAGGTAATCATAAAAAGAAACCTCAACCAAAGGAGGAAGGTCTTTATGAATTTAGAAATGGTACAACATATAAGAGATAAATTCATTTTTTTCCATGTGGCCTCTGAGCTCAAACTTATTGGTGCAAAATGCACAAGAATGATGATTAAATGTGATTATATGATCAAGGGAAAAGTTTGAAAATTAGGATGGCCATGTGGGATAGGGATGGTGGATACTTTTCTTGTTGAAATTTTGGCTCGATGTAAATACCTGGGGTCGTAAAATTATTTTATTTCAACTCCAAAACATGATATCAATATGTCAAAATAGTTACTAGGGCAAGGTGTTTTTTTGCATAGTAGATTCTTTGAAATAATATAATTGGTGTACTAAACATTATTGACTATGTTGTTTATTATAGGAGCTAGATGAGGCCTTGGAAACAGATCTTGTCATATCAAATCAAGACACAACGGATGATGCAAGACATCAGGTACTCTAATTTTGACTTAACTTGAGAAAAATAATCTGATGGCATTTTGTGAAACATCCATGTTTTTTCATGAAATTATTAAATTTTATAGTGATTATCCAATCTTGTCATAAATTAATGCATGTTGTTGATTATTTTAGAAGGATATTGGAGAAAATGTAGAGCTTGAGCATTCAACTAAAAAAATATATATATATGTACGTGGACATGGACCTAAAACTATTAAATCACATAGAGGACAGTGTGTGGAAGAGGATATCACAATGGATCCTGCAGACACAACAAATGATTGCGTTGAACAAGAGATTGGTCTGGACTATAGTACATGGGATGAATACTTTGAGAAAATTATTGTTTGTGAATGTTTTGTGTGTGGTGGAAAGAAACAATTCAAACGAGAGATTGTACAAATACATTACATAGATGATGAGCTTCCAGTGGGTAGTATGCCTCCTACAGTCGATTCAAATACAAATGAAATTGTGGTAAGGAATTTTCCAATTTGATATAAATAATATGTATACTTCTTTTAAACATTGTTTTATATTCTTTAAATAATTAATTTTTTTCTTAATTAATACTTGTAGGATAAATTTATTGGTTTAAAGTTTGCTACATCACCGACTTATAGCCTAGAGGGTGATGATCATTTATCAGATGATATATCTAACAAAAATATGTGCACATATACCAGCTCTGAAGATGAGTATTTGATGAAAACAAGTAACAAAACAAGAATCACTTTAAAGATGCATAATTTGAGTAAAGTGACGCAACCCGCCCCTCAGCAGACGGTCGCTCCACCAAGACCTTCTTCGCTTCACAGGCCCGAAGAGTCAAAGCTCTTCCAACTCCCTCGAGAGTTCTTTGCCCATAGGACACTTCTCGGCGATGTTCTATTCATGTATCGCTATCGGGTCTCGCGATATCGCGAGGTTGGCAACACTGTCCTCATGCAATCAAACACCGAAACCCCGATCCCCGATGGTCAACGGTCGATACCTCGGGAGGTCGCCACTCGTGATGTCGAGCCCTTGTGTTTCGGAACCCCGAGTACCGAGATGACGATGCCACGTGTTATACTCCACACGACCTCCGTGGGACCCGTCGCAACCCGGGACTTCGTTGTTCCTCCATGCTTCCTTTGACTTCGAAAACACCGAAGTGTTGAGTCCCGACTTCTCAGAATCTCGTGCCACTTGTCCCTCCGATAATTTACGGCTCCGATCAAATCGGGAAATCGCGACTCGCGATTTCGACGTGCATGCAACGCTTGCACTCACCAACCCCGATATGTCGATGGTCGACGACAAACGGATTTCCTCGTGCACCTGCAAGTTAACCCCCTCGCAACTCCTCTGTGATCTGACGGTCTGCGAGATTTCGTGCCTCTCCAAGACAACTTCAAGTCATCGATTCTCTTCCTCTATGAAGAATCCTTTGTTCCACCACCTTCGTCATGCATGAACTTCCCTGGGGTCTGTTCCCACAGCGAAACAAAGAAACTATCCTTCTTGAGCTTCGTTCCTCTGACTCCTTCAGAGAACTTTCAAGCACTCTGCTCGAACGTCAACCTTCAATCACTCTCAAAGTGTTGAAGTCCTTCAAACCCTGTGCGCTCGCCTGCAACAGAGATTAATGACTTCCTTCCTCAGGCTAACTACTGAGGCTTCAATCCGACCTGCACTTCACCTGCACGGCTCGAATAACCCAACTCAATTCTGGTCGATGAGAATAAGAACTTCACTATTGAACCTCCTCGACGCACTCTATGCGGAGGAATTTGACTGCACTCGAGGCAGGAATATCCTGGTTCAAACAGTGAAACAATCTGAGCTTATTCTCTCATTCTCTCAGGTTTCGAACCTGATATGCAATCACATACGCAGCATATAGAAGATAAGCATAAAAAGAAGCAAGTATGCAACAACATAATATCAACAACACAAAGAGACTAAACACATCCATGGAATTGAATCAAAGCTTTCCTATTAATTCAATATCTGTACATGGGGTTTCCTCACAAGCTCTCTGCTCTGTTCTCTCTTGCTCCTGTGCTAATGCTGAATGATAATCCAGAATAATGAATCCCATAATACAAAGGAGGGTGCCTATATTCCGTTTTCCCTCTCGAAAGAAAAACTGTCTAATCTAGACTTAATTAGTTTATCTACTTTGAATTTAATCTAAATAAATGCCTCAGCTACCTAAGGACGAGAGCTTATCTGCTCAAGGCCCGTTACAATGTACAAGTGCGCTTCATCACATCAACGTATTAATGTTTGGCGCAGCCATATTACAATGTTTCAAAATTTGAGTGCTGGCGGTGTCCAGCTGTATGTTCTCTTTCCATGCGCTGGCTCGCTTGATGAAGTCGTAGATGCTCCTGCATCATACTCCTCAGCTCAAAAGATTTCATGGGCTCCTGTCCATGAGCTCCTGCACAGTCTGCCCATGTTTCAGAATCACTGCTTCGTCTTCCCAGCTGGCATCCTCCACTGGGTGATGTTTCCATTTCACCAGGTATTCAAAATATTGCTTGCGCCTGGTCTTCCTGCCTACTCTCTGGTCCAGTATGCACTCCATCTGAGAATTTTCTGTTGTTGGCATCTGCTTCTGCCACTGGACCCCTGGCTGTTCATCTCCAGCATCTGTTTCTCCAGCCCTATAAGGGTATAAATCCGAAATGTTAAAAATCAGAGATATCCCGATGCCCTCTGGCAACTCAAGTTCGTATGCGTTTTCTCCAAACTTCTTCAGGACTCTGCATGGCCCGATCTTCTTCATCTTGAGCTTGTTATACGTTCCCCTTGGGAACCTTTCTTTCCTCAGGTGCGCCAGAACCATGTCTCCAACTTCAAACTGAAGCTGCCTCTTTCTTTGATCGGCCCTGCGCTTGTATTCCTGATTCAATTTTTGCAATTGTCGCTTCACCTGTGAGTGAAGCTCTTGCATCGCCTCAGCGAATTCTTTAGCCTTCGCGCTGTTAGTTTTAGCCTGTTCTGACTCCCTGAGCTCAGACACTCCTCTCGGCTATGTCCCATACAAAATCTGAAATGGGCTCTTACCTGTGCTCCGATTCACCAAATCGTTGTATGTGAATTCTGCCTGTGGTAGGATCTGATCCCAACTGCTGTGATGCTCCATCACCAGGCTTCTCAACAAATCCCCCAAGATTCTGTTGACTACTTCCGTCTGCCCATCTGTCTGTGGATGGTAAGCAGAGCTGAATGCTAAGTCAGTCCCTAGCTTCTTCCATAGCGTCCTCCAGAAGTGACCTATGAACTTGGTATCCCTGTCCGAGACTATGCTTCTCGGCAATCCATGCAATCGCACAATCTCTTTGAAAAACAAATTTGCGATGTGGGTTGCATCGTTGGTCTTATGACACGGGATAAAATGTGCCATCTTTGAAAACTTGTCCACCACTACAAAAATAGAGTCAACGCCTCGCTGCGTTCTCGGCAAACCCAACACAAAGTCCATGCTAATGGCTTCCCACAGCCTCTCGGGTATGGGTAACGGCTGATAAAACCCGGTGTTCTGCTTTCGGCCCTTTGCATGTTGACATATTCGGCACCTGTCAACAAATCGCTTAACATCTGCGCGCATGCCCGGCCAATAATAAGATTCGCTCAACTTGGCGTATGTTTTGTCATGTCCGAAATGACCTGCTAAGCCTCCGCTGTGCTTTTCCTTCACCAAATTCTGTCTCATAGAGCAATCTGGAATGCACAATTGATTGCCTTTGAACAACAATCCATCCTGGATCAGGTAGTCAATCCACAAACTCCTATCCCTGAGAACTGGGTTCTCGACTACCTCGTATGCCTCACCAAAATCAACATCACCTGCATACATATTCTTCAAATTTTCAAAACCCAAGGTTTTGACTCTGAATTCCTGCAGCAACAAGCATTTTATGCTCAAGGCATCAGCTACCTTGTTCGCAGTCCCTGAAATGTGATTGATCACGAACGTGAAATTCTGCATGTACTCTACCCACTTCGCATGCTTCTGATTCAGCTTCTCCTGCTGACTCACGAACTGCAATGCGTGATTATCACTGTACAGAACGAATTCCTTGGGTATCAAGTAATGCCTCCACTTTTTCAATGCCTGAATGATGGCATAGAACTCCTTATCGTACGTGGAGTACTTCAGCTTTGCATCATCCAGCTTCTCGCTGTAGTATGCCACAGGTTTGTCATCCTGACTCAAAACCCCTCCAACAGCATACCCACTGGCATCACATTTCACTTGGAAGGTTTTCTGAAAATCTGGCAACACTAACACTGGTTGCTTAGTTATCTTCTGCTTCAACAGATTGAAGCTTCTTTCGGCCTCGACTGTCCACTGAAAAATTTTATGCCGCTTCTTGACCGTATCCATCATTGCGGTGCTAATCCCACTAAAATTCTGAATGAATTTTCTGTAGAAGCTTGCCAACCCATGGAAGCTCCTTACTTCAAAAACATTCCTCGGCGATGGCCAACTCCTGATTACGTTCACCTTCTCAGGATCCATCTTTAATTCGTTTGCTGAAATTACAAAACCCAGATAAATGAGTTATGTCTGCATGAAGGAACACTTCTTCAAATTTATCAGCAGTTTCTCATGCTGCAGTCTCCTCATCACCGTGGCCAAATGCCTCAAGTGTTCATCCTTCATCTTGCTGAAAATCAATATGTCGTCCAGGTATACGACCACAAACTTGCCAATGAATTCCCGCAGGACTTCATTCATCAGCCTCATGAATGTGCTTGGCGCGTTTGTCAACCCAAACGGCATGACCAACCATTCGTACAAACCCTCATTTGTTTTGAATGTTGTCTTCCACTCATCTCCCTATCTCATCCGGATCTGATGATATCCTCTCTTGAGATCTATCTTGGAGAAGTAATTTTCCCCACTTAGGCAATCCATTAAGTCATCCATTCTCGGTAGTGGAAACCTGTACCTGATGGTGATTTTATTTATCGCCCTGGAGTCTGTACACATCCTCCAGCCTCCATCCTTCTTTGGACTCAGTACTGTCGGAACAGCACATGGACTCAGGCTCTCCCTCACTAGTCCCTTGTCCTGCAGATCCTGTACCTGCCTTTTGACTTCCTTGTTCTCCTGAGGTGTCAACCTGTACGCTGCCTTATTTGGTAAGCTTTCTCCGGGTATGAGGTCAATGTGATGACTCACACTCCTCATTGGTGGTAACGAACGAGGTAGTTCATCCACGATGATGTCAGCGAACTCTCCCAGCAGTTCCTGAATCTCCTCTGGCAAGTCGTCCACTCTTGTGCTTGTCAGGAAAATTCTTGGCTTCCTTACAACAAGGAATTATGGATCCTCATCCTTCTCCAACTCTGTGAGAAGTTCCTTCCCACTCATGAGAAGTATCGTGCTGCTAATTTCTGGTTTCACTTCTTTATCCTTCATCGGAAGCAACGTGTGTGTTCTCCCATCCTTCTTCAAGGTGTATGTGTTCATTCTCCCGTCATGAACCACATTTCTGTCAAACTGCCATGGTCTTCCCAATAATACATGACAGACATCCATGGGAATGACATCACACAAAATTTCATCCCTATATTCACCCATTTTAAATTCAACCAAGCATTGTCTCGTAACACATACCTGGTGTCCTTTCTGCAGCCATGTCACTTTGTATGGACTCGGGTGTTTATTCGTTTTCAGCTCTAACTTCTCCACCATCTCGGTCGAAACGAGATTATCTGTGCTCCCACTGTCCACTATGACCTTGCATTTCCATCCCTTAGTCTTGCAAGTCGTTCTGAACAGTCTGCATCTCTGAGCTGTGTCCGCCTCTTTCTCGGGTTTCAAAAGGACCTTATGCATTGTCAGTGACTTCCCACTTCCAGTGTCCTCATCCTCCACATCACGCCTCTGTGCCTCAGTGACGTGAGCTTTTCCTCTGTCCATTTTCCTGTCTGGACAGTCCACGGATTTATGACCGTCTTTACCACACGTGAAACATGTGATAACTCCTCCTCTGCCTCTTCCTCTTCCTCGGGTACGAGGAAAAGTGTTTGCATTAGTGTAATATCCTTGCTGATCTGTTTGTTGTCTCCTCAGCTCAGCAATTTGTTGTCTCTGCTGTAAGGTTCCACCTCTTTCAGCTCTTCCCTAAGGTCTCTTCCAATCCTCCTTGGGCTTTTGAGTTCTTTCTTGGGAAACTGCTTTGTCTCTGGGATGGCTTCTGCCTCGCCCTCGCTGTCCCTGCTTGCGGCTCAACTTTTCCTCAGCTTTCAGAGCCATCTGGTACGCATCCTCAACGGTGTGGATGGTAACCATGCTCAGCTCGTCCTGGATGTCATACCGAAGACCATTCAGGTATCTTTCCACCTTTTCATCGTCACTCTCCCGATGACCAGCTCGAATGTTGAGCCTGTAGAACTCCTCGGTGTACTCCTTCACCGTCATCAACTTTTGTCTCAGGTTCTGCATCCGCCTGAACAGAGTGATCTGGTAATCCATCGGAATGAACTTCGCCTTCAACTTGGCGATCATCCGATCCCAGCTTTTGATCTTCTGTTTGCCTTTGGAACGCCTGTCCGCCTGCAGCTCGTCCCACCATAAGGATGCATGTCCCTTCAGCTTCGTGACTGCATGCCTCACTTTCTTATCCTCTTCGATATCTTTGTAATCGAAGTAGGTGTCGAGTGCTCGGATCCAGTCCAGCAACTCCTCTGCATTTAGACTTCCCTCATAGACGAGAATGTCCATTTTAGTCTTCGAGCTCATCCTCGAAATAGCTCTGATCAACCTCTCGGTTGAAGCATCTTCTGCTGTGACCTCTTCTTGGTCATGTCCAGCTTCCTCTTCAACCTCAGAATCGTTGAACTCTGTTGTACCAGCTCCATGCCTCTGGGTGGTCTCCATATCTTCGAGTCTCGCCCTGAGATCTCGTATTTGGCGTTCCATTTCTGGGTTGCCTGCTGGCCTTCCCCTTCTTCGGGCATCCCTGTCTTCACGATCAGGAGACTGCCTTTCTCTTCTAGGTGGCATTATATCTCTTCTATCTCTGCTTCAGAAAGAAAAGATACTCCCGCTATGATACCACTATGACGCAACCCGCCCCTCAGCGGACGGTCGCTCCACCAGGACCTTCTTCGCTTCACAGGCCCGAAGAGTCAAAGCTCTTCCAACTCCCTCGGGAGTTCTTTGCCCATAGGACACTTCTTGGCGATGTTCTATTCGCGTATCGCTATCGGGTCTCGCGATATCGCGAGGTTGGCAACACTGTCCTCATGCAATCAAACACCGAAACCCCGATCCCCGATGGTCAACGGTCGATACCTCGGGAGGTCGCCACTCGCGATGTCGAGCCCTTGTGTTTCGGAACCCCGAGTACCGAGATGACGATGCCACGTGTTATACTCCACACGACCTCCATGGGACCCGTCGCAACCCGGGACTTCGCTGTTCCTCCGTGCTTCCTTTGACTTCGAAAACGCCGAAGTGCCGAGTCCCGACTTCTCGGAATCTCGTGCCACTTGTCCCTCCGATAATTTACGGCTCCGATCAAATCGGGAAATCGTGACTCGCGATTTCGACATGCATGCAACGCTTGCACTCACCAACCCCGATATGTCGATGGTCGACGACAAACAGATTTCCTCGTGCACCTGCGAGTTAACCCCCTCGCAACTCCTCCGTGATCTGACGGTCTGCGGGATTTCGTGCCTCTCCAAGACAACTTCAAGTCGTCGATTCTCTTCCTCTATGAAGAATCCTTTGTTCCACCACCTTCGTCCTGCATGAACTTCCCTGGGGATTGTTCCCACAGCGAAACAAAGGAACTATCCTTCTTGAGCTTCGTTCCTCTGACTCCTTCAGAGAACTTTCAAGCACTCTGCTCGAACTTCGACCTTCAATCACTCTCCAAGTGTTGAAGTCCTTTAAACCCTGTGCGCTCGCCTGCAACAAAGATTAATGACTTCCTTCCTCAGGATAACTACTGAGGCTTCAATCCGACATGCACTTCACCTCCACGGCTCGAATAACCCAACTCAATTCTGGTCGACGAGAATAAGAACTTCACTGTTGAACCTCCTCGACGCACTCTATGCGGAGGAATTCGACTGCACTCGAGGCAGGAATCTCCTGGTTCAAACAGTGAAACAATCTGAGCTTATTCTCTCATTCTCTCAGGTTTCGAACCTGATATGCAATCACATACGCAGCATATAGAAGATAAGCATAAAAAGAAGCAAGTATGCAACAACATAATATCAACAACACAAAGAGACTAAACACATCCATGGAATTGAATCAAAGCTTTCCTATTAATTCAATATCTGTACATGGGGTTTCTTCACAATCTCTCTGCTCTGTTCTCTCTTGCTCCTGTGCTAATGCTGAATGATAATCTAGAATAATGAATCCCATAATACAAAGGAGGGTGCCTATATTCCGTTTTCCCTCTCGAAAGCAAAACTGTCTAATCTAGACTTAATTAGTTTATCTACTTTGCATTTAATCTAAATAAATGCCTCAGCTACCTAAGGACGAGAGCTTATCTTCTCAAGGTCAGTTACAATGTACAAGTGCACTTCATCACATCAACGTATTAATGTTTGGCGCAGCCATATTACAATGTTTCAAAATTTGAGTGCTGGCGGTGTCCAACTGTATGTTCTCTCTCCACGCGCTGGCTTGCTTGATGAAGTCGTAGATGCTCCTGCATCATAAAGACAAGGGAAAGGTGGAATACATACCCTATGATAATAAATGTGATGGAGATGATGACTTTCCTCTGAGTTTGAGATCAATTTAAAAAGAGATATTTGTTCGTCGATTATATTTTTATTGGAACAATGATCAAGAAATACCTAAAGTGTATGAGGTGTTTCAATTTTGGGGATACAACTACATGATATGACCCTCCAATATTCATGGAGGAAATATAGGCCTGTTTATTGTCCAAAATTTCCATGTGGGATATAAAAATAGAAACAATTCACAATAAACCACTAGGATATTAATGCCATATTATGTTCCATCATATTACAGTGGTGAATGGAAAAGGATAGAAGAATATAAGCCTAGCATGTCAACATATGGTCTAAATTAGAATATGCATACACATCATATCCAATTGGAAAGTGTAAAATAAACTAATAGAGGTCATCTTATGTATATATATGGATGTGCCACACACAAAAATATTTCAGGTTTTATAAATAGTAGTAAGGGAAGGGACCCTAATGTAAGACTAGATTGTCAATTTGTTGAAGTTATAAATGATAAAGATGGATATATGGAAAGAGAGGTTGATAGATTGACAATGGTTGAGGATATAATGGACCTTACCATTGGGGATGAGTTATTGATTAATTACCCCTTCTTAAAACACACTCCATCACGAAAGAAAAGGGAAGAACTAGGTCTCCCTAAGGATGTTCATAAGGGAAGAAAACCAAAGAATAATCAATGAGTGTGGATTGACATTTTATTCACTATGTTGTCAAAATTGTGTTTTATTTTAAATTATTTTATAAAAGAAGTAGTATATAAAATGATATTCCTCTATTCAATTGATGTATATATGTTCATACATTCTATATTCCAATTTTTTAATAGAATATATTTTATTATATTTCTTTGAAATTGATACAATTATGATTTATCCAATTCTTGCCAAATATCAAATAATGCTTGTGTATGTTGATAGGTAGAATACATTGATGATCCACCTACTAATACCCAAGATCAAACTGGGTTATTGATATTTGGACGGGATGATCCAAACCATCATTTAAACCATACTAGGGAAAAAAGAGAAACATTGAAGAGAATACTGTTAACTAATAAGTTTGAAGAGCTCATGATATTAACATACGATGATGACATTCCACATATCTTTAATGATGATGATGATAGTGAAAATGCAGTCCATGAAGAAGGATTGAATGAAATGATTATAGGTCTATGTGGGGATGGAAACAATCATGACGATAATGATCATATGGTTGACAGTAATGATAATAGTATGGGTAATTACCACCAATGTAATATTGATGATAACAACCTGAAAGACTCAATCAAGAAAGATGCAAAGACACGCATGTTCAGATCGTGTGAAATTAGAACCTCAAAACTTGCATGCACATTGATATTATCATAAATCAAATCACTATTTGGTTGGTCAGACAAAGGATTCACTACCCTATTGAAGTGAGTTGAAATGTATTTCTTACGTTGCATTGCCAATTGGTGTACGTAATTTGTAAGCATTCATCAACTATGTTTATATTTCTTTAATGGGATATTATAAAAAATATATTGTATATAAAAAATAGTAGTATAGATTGACATATCAAACATGTTCATCAAAATTCAAACATTTAATGGATTTAATCTTTGGAGATCTTACAAGGCCCTAAAAACTAAAATATTCCCTGAAGAGAATGTGTTCCCATCAATTTGCAGAGAAACACGTCAGTTGTTGGATGAGTTGGGGATTGAATATAAACAAATTCATTCAGGTAAAAATGATTTCCTTTTGTACAGAGGTTAATATCAAAACAAGGTAGAATGTCGTGTATGCAAAGAGAATAGATATCGTACATATGTACAAGGTCCTACAGTTCCAAAAAAGGTTTTACGTCACATGCCAATTATACCTAGACTTCAACGAATGTTTTTTTGTAAGTCACTTGCACAATTTATGGATTGGCATGAAAAGAACATGAGTAAATATGGATTCATGTGAATTACGACTGACTCTAAAGAAATTAAATACATAGAGGAAAAATGGCCATGTAAATTCAAAGATGAACCAGGTAGTATTAAGTTTGATCTTGCAATTGATGGAGTGTACCCATTCTCTTTCCTCGACTAAAATTATAGTGTTTGGTCATTCAGATTGATAGTATACAATATTCCCTCATGGATGAGTGTTAGAAAAGAGCACCTTATGCTGACTCTCATTGTTCTAGGAAAACATCAAGTTAAAAATATGGATGTTTATGTTGCGCCTTTTATTGATGAGAAAAATCATAAGAATGTATGACATATCAAATCCTCCATAAAATAGGTCCTTCATGTTGTATGGTGTGCTATGTTGGACTATTCATGATTTCCTAGGACTTGGTGTTTGTTATGGTAAGATCAAATATTTACGTATTCACACTCATAATTTATTTTCATTCCAACTTTCATACTTACTTTTATACTATTATTATAATGATATTAACATTATTTATTGAATTGTAGGGATTCAAAAAAGGGGGATATTTGCATGTCCAATATGTTCATATCAATTTCAAAGGAGGTATTCTAAATATCTACATAAATATATTTACACAAACATTAGGGTTTTTCTACTAATAGGTCATAAGTTTAGAAATCTTCTAAAGAATCAATTTGACGAAAAATTTGAAAATAGAGGCCCTCCCATGATTATGGGTCCAGGTGAATATATTAAGAAGTATGAAGATAATGAATTGAAAGTTTGGGAGGATTTTTTTTATCGGAGTGATTCAATTGAAGAACCAAAACAAGTTGTAGTTAATATGCCAGAATGAATGAAAAGGAAATCCATATTTTATGAGATCGATTATTTGAAGGATATATTAATATATCACCCATTATATCATATGCACATCTTCAAAAATTTCCCACATTCTATATTTCGACATATATCAAGGAAAGAGAAGGACACCTTGTCTTCGAGGAAAAATATTTTTCTTTCACGTACCAAATTTGATAGAAGACATTTGTGGCCAAACAGGGAAAATGAAACATATGTAGAAGCTCCATGGATTTTGAAAAACAAAATAGCTATACCAACTAAAAAATGTCATTCGTTCAATAAGGACACCTATTGGCTATGGGTCATCATTGGATAAATCTTTTACAGTTGATGGACATATCACAAAATTTAAAACATATGAATTTCATAATTTTCTGAAGGTATTATATATCATCATTTAAGTTATTATTGGTAATACTGATTTAGTACTAAATATATTTTGATATTTTGTTGTGTGAAAAAATAATAATGACCTATGATGAATGTGTTTGATAGCATATCATCCCATTGACAATTAGGGGGGATTCATGTATTACCGTTGACTTAAGGAATGCCATAAGTCAATTTTCAACATTTACAAGGTATGCGGTATGAAATGTTCATGTGTGAGAGACATAGAGATATTATATTCCATTTTAATTTTTCACTAAAGGTTCATACTAATTTACTATTCTTATAATAGGTGGGTAACATCCAAGGAGATACATGAATGTGAAGTACCAAAATGGAAGAAGGAAATGGCATAAATTGTATGTGTATTTGAGAAGGACCTCCCTACAAGTTTCATGGACCTACAAGTCCATTTACTTATACACCTAGTCGATGACATTGAATTGGAGGGTGTTGTATCAACGAGGTGGATTTTTTTCTTTGAGAGGTATATGAAAACTCTAAAAAGATATGTCCAAAAAAAGGCACATCCATAGGGTTGTATGGCTGAAGGGTATGTATTAAATGAACTGCTTTCATTCCTATGTGAATTCATTGGTAACAATTTTGAATATGGGCCATGCTTTTGGGATGAAGAACATGCATCAAATATTATCGATGGACAAAAATCACAATATAATGGTGTTCAAGTATAAATTAGTAAGTAAATTCATGATCATTAATGTGGTTGTTTTCCTTGCAGTCATTGATTTTCTCTATAATTTATTTTTCAAATTAACTGAATAACATTTGGAGTTTGAAATAAAAATGTTAACATGTAATAGGTGTAGACGAAAGTGAAATACTAAACAAGTTCATTATGTACCACATGGTATTTATGATCAAATGGATTGATTTTTATGATAAAAAGAGAGAAGAAGTGTTAGAAGCAAGGAGACAATTTAAGAGATCCAACCCAAGGAACACTCCACTTCATAGTGATTGGCTTGGGGAATGGGGAAAAGATTGCACTTTAGAATGGGTTATTGAACAAATTCAAAATCAAATAGAAGATGCATGTATAGATTCAAACATTATAGAAGATGAAATCAACATGTGTAGAGGATGTGAAAGAAAGGTACAGTTGGAATTTTAAAAAATCTTGTTTCCTTACAATTTTGACATTATTAAATATTTTAATATTCGTCATTATATTTGTTTTCACTAAAATAAATGGTCTTTCACAGGTGAGGAAATATCCCGCAATGTGGGCATATGGACGACATTATCATGTAGAAAGTGTAGATGTAAAGAGACGATCCTTTGATTGTGGCATCATGTTTTATTTCAAGCAATTCAATTGAGCAAGATCAAAAGATAAGAATATTATTGAAGGGAATATACAATATGTTGGAAAAATACAAGAAATTATTGAGTTGGATTATCGCTCTTTTAAATGTTGTATTTTTAAGTGTAGATGGTATGAAGAATTTGAGAGGACATGAAGGCATGATACCCATATTGGATTTTTTTTTATATAGATTCCTTGAGGTTCCTACCAGAGGACAAGGAGCCTTATGTTCTACCAATTCATTATGAGCAGGTATTTCTTTAACTCGAGTAAGAAGCAATAATGATCATTAATCTATTGATTCATAGTTTTTTGCGATAATATATGTGTTTATTAATAAATAAAGGTGTTATAATATATTTCTAATATATGTATGTCGTTCATGTGCATGTATATTTATATGAAGATATTTTGGACACGAAATGGATATTTGTCATACATTATGATCCAAGATTAAGGCATGTTTTTGATGATGCATTAGTGGATATTGAGAAAAACAATGATGTCCAAAAAAATGAGAGAGATGAATTAGATAACATCGAAGAAATTAAAATCCATGATGATGTTGAAGATGGTTATGTTCATGCACAAGAATACAACAATCTAGAGTTAGATGATTTTATGGAAGACAACATTATGGATGGTATAGAAAATGATGATCCCAATTATACATATGGTAACAATATGGATGGTATACAGTGAAATTTCAATGATGATGAAGATGATGTTGATCAAGAAGAGGATGATGATAATATTACATACTTGAAAGAACATATGAACATTGACAATGATAAACTGGATGACATTGTTGCAGCCAATAATGTTAATGAGCAAGACTTCTAAATTTTCAGAATTATTTGTAATCCAATTTTTAAAATGTTGATTCTTATGGCCCAAACTTTCATGAAATGCTTCAATATTATTTTCGACGATACAAATTACCTTTTCTATGAATTGTTGGAAAAATAAATTAGGATTACTTATATAAGAGTTAGCATGGTTAGTCGTCATTTATTGGAAATTATTAAAAAATATAATTAAATATATCATATATGTAAATCAATGTAAATACAAACAATTAGGCTAATTAATGTATCCAAGGTTTATTCATTAATTTATATTTAAAAAAAATTTGAAATATTTCACTAAGCCTAAACCTAAGACCTTAACCTTTATACCATCTAACCCCTAACCCCTTGAAACATGGACAATCTTGAATATTATGTGGTGACATCAGACATCCTTGAGTCTTGAAACCCTCGCATATGATGAAGCGACATGTGACTAGTATAACTATGTCAAATTTTTATGCATACAAGAACAATTTGGATAAATTTCAACATTGGCCTCATTCATTGGTAACCATGTAGGGTCGATTGATGTCATTAAGACCTTCACCCGATATAATCCCTAACCCATTAACAATTAAACCACTTTCATGATGGACCCTATAATTGTTTTTGGGGTTGTATCATCTTAATAGAATCATGGTTTATTAATCATCTCAAAGAATTCCACAAGAAACACACACATACATGGAAATTGGCATCTTCATTAGGTTTTGTAGTAAATATGGGTATGTCAGGTTTGATCTTTGTTGGAATGGGTGGAGAAATTAGGTTATGATGAATATGATGATGATGATGATGATGATGGAAATGGCAACCATGATGATGGAAATTATGAAGATAATGAAGTCCCTATTTATTAAAAACCTCCCATACCGTCAAGGCATGTGCCTAGTGTAAACATGTAAAATTACAATGCATACAATCACATTTTGAAGAAAATTCAACATTGTCCCATTCACTTCTCACTGTGAGAGGTTGGTGGATGACATTGGTGATGGGCATGTTGGAAGTTCCAAGAAATTTAAAGAGATTTCCGACAAAGATTATATAGAAGGGAATAACGAATGATGACAATGACAGTTGATGCAAACATGGACGATATCAAAAATTATGTGGGGAAACCAGACATACTTGAGTATTGAAACCCTCCCATATCGTCAAGGCCTGTATCTAATCTAACCATGTCAAATTTCGACACATACATGCACAGATTGAAGAAATTTCAAAGTTGGCCTCATTCACTTCTCACTATGCGGGGTCAGTGCATGACATTTGCGGTGGGTGAATTGGAAGTTCCATGACATTTCAAGAGAGTTCCATGAAATTTCAAGAGAGTTCCAACACATATTATATAGATGAAAATGACGAATGATGAAAATGAGACATCCATTATATTGGATGTTGATGAAAACATGGACGATCTAAAATATTGTGTGGGGACATCAAACATCCTTAAGTCTCGAAACCCTCCCACACTTTCAAGGCACATATTGAAGAAATTTCAGTGTCGACCCCATTCACTACTTAGTATGTGGGGTCATTGCATGAAATTTGTGATGGGTGTAGGGAATGACAAATGATGACAATGAGACGTGCATGATGAACGTTGATGCCAGTGTGGATGATCTAAATAAGTATGTGGGGACATGAATATACATCCTTGAGTCTCTAAACCCAAGATGCAATTTGTGATGGGTGTATTTGAAGTGCCATGACATTTCAAGAGAGTTATGAAAAAGATTCTATAGATGGAAATGACGAATGATGAGAATGAGACGTTCATTATGAAAGTTTATGAAAACATGGATGATCTGAAATAGTATGTAGGGACATCAGACATCCTTGAGTCTTGAAACCCTCCCATATTTTCAATGCATGTGTCTAGTCTAACCATGTCAAATTTATATGCATACAGGCAGAAACTGAAAAAAATTCAATTTTGTCCCCATTCAGTACTCACTATGAGGGGTCAGTGCATGACATTTGTGATGGGTGTATTGGAAGTTCCATGTCAAATTTCAATATAGTTCTAACAATGATTCTATATAAGGGAATAACTAATGATGAAAATGAGACGTGCATGATGAATTTTGATGAAAGTGTGGATGATCTCAAAGATTATGTGGGAAAATCAATATACATCATTGAGTCTCGAAACCCTCCCATACTGTCAAGGCATGTGTCTAGTCTAACCATGTCAAATTTCGACGCATACAGGAACATATTGAAGAAATTTCAGCATTGGCCCCATTCACTGCTCACTATGCGGGATCAATGAATGAAATTTCTGGTGGGTAAATTGGAGGTACCATGAAATTTCAAGAGAGTTCCAACAAATATTCTACAGATGGAAACAACAAATGATGGCAATGAGATGACCATTATGAATGCTGATCAAAACATGGACGATATCAAATATTATGTGGGGACATTAGACATCCTTGAGTCTTGAAACCCTCCCATACTATCAAGGCATAGGTCTAGTCTAACCACGTCAAATTTTGATGCATACATGCACAATTTGAAAAAATTTCAATGTTGGCCCCATTCACTTCTCAATGTGCAAGGTCGATGAAACATGAAATTTGTGATGGGTGTATTGGAAGTACCATGACATTTCATGAGAGTTCTGAAAAAGATTTTATATATGGAAATGACGAATGATGACAATGAGACATCCATTGTATTGAACATTGATGCAAACATGGACGATCTCAAATATTATGCAAGGAAATCAAATATCCTTAAGTATTGAAACCCTTCCATACTTTCAAATACTGTGTGGGGACATCAACATACATCCTTGAGTCTTGAAACCCTTCCATACCATAAAGGAATATGTCTATTCTAACCATGTCAAATTTCAAAGCATGTAGGAATATATTGAAGAAATTTCAAGGTTGGTCCCATTCACTGCTCACTATGTGGGTTCGGTGCATGAAATTTGTTGTGGGTGAATTGGAAGTTCCATGACATTTCAATAGAGTTCCCACAAATATTATACAAATGGAAACAACAAATGATGAGAATGATACTTCCATTATGAACATTGATGCAAACATGGATGGTCTCAAATATTATGTGAGGACATCAGACATCCTTGAGTCTTGAAACCCTCACATACCATCAAGGGATATGTCTAGTCTAACCATGTTGAATTTAGATGCATACATGCACAATTTGAATAAATTTCAATGTTGGCCCCATTAACTAATCAATGTGCGAGGTCAATGCAAGATGACATTTGTGATGGGTGTATTGGAAGTTCCATGACATTTCAAGAGAGTTCCAACAAATATTTAATAGATGGAAATAACGAATGATGACAATAAGACATCCATTATATTGAACATTGATGAAAACATGGAAAATCTCAAATATTATGCGAGGACATCAAACATCCTTAAGTCTTGAAACCCTCCCATACCATCAAGGAAACTGTCTAGTCTAACCATGTCAAATTTTGACGCATAGATTGAAAACATTTCAATGTTGTCCCCATTCACTACTCACTTTGCGGGTTTGGTGGAAGAAATTTGTGATGGGTGTACTGGAACTTCCATGTCAAATTTCAATATAGTTCTAAAAACCATTCTATAGAAGGGAATGACAAATGATGACAATGAGACATGCATGATGAACGATGATGCAAATGTGCACGATCTCAAAGATCATGTGGGGAAAAATTACATCCTTGAGTCCTAAAACCTTCCCATACCGTCAAGGCATGTGTCTAGTCTAACGACCATGTAAAATTTCGGTGCATATAGGAACATATTGAATAAATTGTAACGTTAGGCCCATTCACTGCTCACTATGCAGGGTCAGTCCATGACATTTGTGGTGGGTGAATTGGAAGTTCCATGAAATTTCAAGAGAGTTCCAACAAAGATTCTACAGATGACAATGACAAATGATGACAATGAAACGTTCATTTTGAAGGTTGATGAAAACATGGATGATCTCAAAGATTATGTGGGGACATCAAACTTCCTTGAGTCTTGAAACCCTCCCATACCATCAACATATGTTTCTAGTCTAACCATGTAAAATTTTGATGCATACAGGCACAAACTAAACAAATTTCAATGTTATCCCCATTCATTGCTCACTGTGAGGGGTCGGTGGAAGACAATATTTGTGATGGGAGTATTGTAAGTTCCATGGTATATCAAGATATCAGTTCCGACAAATATTCTACATACTTAAATGACAGATGATGATAATGAGACATGGATGATCTCAATGATTATGTGTATGGTTGATGGATGTCGTTAATCCATTGACCATATATAATCCCTAATCAATTAACCATTAAAATACCTAACCCTTAAGCCCCAAATCCATTAGCCATTCACCCTTAAATGATAACCCCTAATCCCTTAAACTATAACCCCTAATTCCTTAAATGATAACCCCTAATCCCTTAAACCTTAATCCCTAGACCCCAAATCCCTAAATTACCTAATCCCCAAAGCCCCTATCCACTTAACCCCCCAAAAATCAACAAAATTACTATTAATGCACATTAGCAGTTAAATTGGAAGCCAAACTAGAAGCTAAAAAGGAAGCTAATCTGGAGGCTAAACTAGAAGCTAAATTGGGAGCTAAACGAGAATCTAAATTGGAAGCTAAACTAGGGATTAATCGGGGCGCTAATTGAGGATCTAAACAGGGATGTAAATAGGAATCTAACTTAGGTGTTAACCGGGGCATTAAATAGGTCATTAAACTAGGTTCTAATAGAATCTATATTATCACCTACTTGTGTTTCTTGATACAAATATCACCATAAATAGTTCCCTACCAATAAATAGCATCGACTTTAGCCAAAAAGTGGAGACAAATACATTAAAACAACCAGTGGAAGAAAAAAAGGGAGCTAATCACAGGGATTTGTTGTAGTTCCATTAATGTTGTGCAGTAAGGAGGATGAAGCAATTAGCTTGGCGACCTCAGGGCCCATCTTGGTGATGGAAGGTTCTTCTAATGTTCTTCTTGAAGTGAGATTTGGTTTTCGAGGGAACCCCTCTCTTTTAAGTACACCAAGAATTCCTTCTCTAATTGTTCTTCTATTATTTCATTCACAAAATTGTTCATTTCTTTGAGAGTGTCACTCATATTCTCAATAACGTTTTTTGTTTCTTCAAGTATGGTATTTATGGTTTCCAGACTTAGGCATGTAAATTCAACTTGATGATTGATGTTTCTCTTTCATACCACTTGGAAGCATGAAACTTGATATATATAGAATAAATATTTATTATTTATTATTCAATATCTTATTTAATGTACAACATGTATAAATACACATAAATGAGTAGAGTTACATCGTTTTGTCTAAAAAAACGTGACTTTATATTAAAAGTATAACTATTACATTAACAATTTAATCAGTAATTCATGAACATTGTAATATACGTCAGGTATTTTAAAAGGGTAGTGAAATAAAGTTCAATGATTGTTTGATGGTTGAATGGGATGCTTTGAAGTGATTTGTAATGAATAGAATTGTTGAACCATGAGAGTAATTGATCTGCAACAGTAATTGAATTGGGTTGAGTGATTTGAAATCTTGTAACTTGTTTCCTTCAGTTAGGTGGACCCATATCCCATCTTGGGGTGACCATATGCACTAAATTCCTATGGTTAGGAAGAACATTGCTTATATGCAACCAATTTCTTCAACCATTTTTCCTTAAAACATAAGTGTTCTAACTCTCTTTGGATTTCTACTTATGGAAACATATGTGTTATGTATATTATCTATGAATGTGGTTAGTAAGAAACATGATAATTTGTTTCCATGAACTCATGTTATTTCATGCATTTTTGATTCCACTGCATTTTTATGAGTGAACCTAGGCACACATTTGAATGGTTTTGGGCATTTATCGGAAGCTAGTCTTTTGAGGGCTGAAATTTGAAGGACTAAAAGTGGCTACCCACTCTATGCTAGGAAGACATGATGCAGAAAATGATGTAGGAAAGAATAATATGGTTAAGAGTAGACGCAATAGAACAACTAGCCATTGGCGTTGAGTGAAGGGGATCAAACTCACCTTAGTAGGCCAAGTCCATGCTTTGAGTTTTTACATTATACCACTAACTCTAGTTATAGTAATTTCTTGATTTATATATTCTTTTAGAAATTGAAACACAATGAAAAAAATATTTTCCCATATGATGATTCATATTTGCAATAGTTTAATAAAGTCTTACTATTTATTTATCTATATTAATGAAGAAAAACAATTAAATCTTCATTCTTCAATCTTGAATGATGCATGAGGAAAGGTGTATGATACCCACTCTATGCTAGGAAGACATGATGCAGAAAATGATGTAGGAAAGAATAATATGGTTAAGAGTAGATGCAATAGAACAACTAGCCATTGGCGTTAAGTGAAGGGGATCAAACTCACCTTAGTAGGCCAAATTCATGCTTTGAGTTTTTCCATTACACCACTAACTCTAGTTATAGTAATTTCTTGATTTATATATTCTTTTAGAAATTGAAACACACAATGAAAAAAATATTTTTTCATATGATGATTCATATTTGGAATAGTTTAACAAAGTCTTACTATCTATTTATATATATTAATGAAGAAAAACCATTAAATCTTCATTTTTCAATCTTGACTGATGCATGAGGAAAGGTGTATGGCCTCGACCCTTTTAAAATTAAAAAACTAACCATGAATCAATGCAACCAACCAAAGTGAAACGAAATTAATTGGAATGTTACCCATAAAAAAAGATATTTAAATCAAGAATTAATCCTTAAAACTTAATTTTATTGTAATTTTTTTACCGGTCTATCAATTAATTTTGAATGGCAAGTTGGTGTGTTATGTCTAACTCATTAAAATCGTGTTTAATGAGTGCATAGTGGATAATGCTTATATTGAGTTTGGTTTTAAAGGGTTCATGTATTTTAATTAAATGAAAATCCCCACACGAACATTCTAATAAAATGGTTAAGATTTTGATTAAATTAATTAAAATTTTTATTTATCACTATATGATATATATATATATATATATATCATTATGATGAAAAAATATTAAAAAATAATTACATCAAAAATGTTATGACACATGTTTTGGTGTAGATGGATTGACAAGTGCCGTGTAAATGGAAGGAAATTTGTAAAATAAAGTTATATATTCGATTTTCACCCGAATTTACTAGTGTGTCATTCTTGTGGGATGGGTGGTTGTACCTGGGGTTATAGTGAACGCAATGTCAAGCGAGAACAGCCAATTGTGATTCCCCCAATAAAAAAATAAAAAAATGTTATAACACATTCCTTCTATAATTATTTTAGGATATATTGCAAATATATTTGAAATATTAAATGGTAGTAATTTAGAAAGATATGTAAGTAAAAAATAAATTATATATATATATATATATATATATTCATATTCAAAATTTTAAAATAGATATAAATTTCATGTATTTTAGAAATCTTATAAATTTTACAATTTTTAATCTTAAAAAATTTCAATTACAAAAAGTTCAATAAAAAGTGGCAAATATTCATGGGATTACTCTTACTGATGTTATTGAATTGGTTTACATAATTATTCTTTAAATTATAGTCACTAATACACACCCTCATACCCTCCCTCTCTATCGAGTTATAATTTATTATCCTTCTAAATTTTATATCGGTCAATATACTTATATATTTGTTATATATTTAATACATGTTTTATTTTTTATAAATAAATATTAAGTTGTCTAAAATAAAAATATTTTTATTATAAATATTTAATTATTTTAAATAATAATTTTCTAACATTGATTATTTTTTGGTTTTTTTAATAGTAATGATGTTAACTTTGTTTAAGGTTATTTTATTTTATTAATATATACAAATGATAAAAAATTCTTATTAATAATACGAAATTATATATACTATTTACAAAGGATATCATTTTGATACCTCATACTAGGTATATAGAAGGAAATTTGAATATTTGCAGTTATTTTTGTAAGAAACTTTAATATTCTTTTAAAAGGAGCACTATAATGTTCATGTTATTACAAAGAAAAGGCACTAAATGGAGAACATTGCATCGGATTTACTACATTAATTGGATTAATAGTCAACGTGTTCATGTTATTACAAAGAAAAGGCACTAAATAGAACATTGCATTGGATTTACTACATTAATTGGATTAATAGTCAACGTGCCCTTTGTTTCTAGAAACCAAGTCATTAGAAGTTATGATGATTTAGCATTTGTAGAGAAACAATGTTTTCAAATTTTACAACCTTTTCCACAAGGTTGTATTATCAATTTTACAACATAAGATTAAACTTTAATATATTAAATTTTGAAAAATAAAATGGTGTCATATATTAATGAGAATGGTAAAGGTTTTACATATTTTAAAGTTATTTATTATGGATGATGATGATGATTAATATCCATTGAGACAAGGATAAGGGATTACTTGCAATTCTTTAAAATTTTGTTTCTGTGCTTAAAAAGTGTTGGATGCAAACCTAATTAGGAGAAAAGGTTATTTTTGGAAGAGGAACATGCAAGGAGGAAATGAAAGTTGGATGAAAAAGAAGCAGATGCAAGTGGAGAAGGGGAGGCATGCATGTAAGGAAGACCTAATGACGCCAGGGTTAGGGTTTTTGTAATGTAAATAAGTAGTACTTAGAAGGAGAGGAGGGAGTACTCCCGACAGAGAGAGATATTGACAGAGAAGAAGAGAGAATTGTAAGAACTGTACGAGTCGTTAAGCTGGTGAGATGAGAAATTAGTGAACGACTCGATCCCAAGGGTTAGAACACAGGCTGAGGAGCCTGATGTGATCTATTCAGCCTTGCATGGATCAAGAAGTCTGTTGAGGGGAGTGAGATCCAAGAATGCAAACATGCACGACGTGATATATTAATGAACCATAATAAGAGGCATGAGATCCATATCTTTGTGGACATATCCCAGGAGGGGGTGAACCACGGTAACACCTGTGTTATGTGAATTAATGTATGCGTATTTATTTTTTGTTAAAATTATGAATGTTAGATGAATGAATTAACTAGTAGATCTGGTATTCCACATGTTTGGATAGAATGACAGTTATAGTTAGATGTTAGACTGAATGGATAAAGATTACATAGTACAAACGAAGATCTCCACTCATTCCCTGGTTTCAAACACATAAGTATTGCAACCACCCATAGAGTTATATCGGGTGAGAATATGCAGTACACTCTATGTGTTGCGTTGCCTTCTGGTCTTCCAGATGGGCCGATGCTTTTAAAGGGATTTTGTTGGGAGATTATCAAATCTGAACAAAGGTCAATCTATGAGAGTAAGGTAGAAACATAATATACCATAAATAACCTTAAGTAAAAGAATTACAATCTAAAACTAACAAATGGTGTAAGTCCAACAAATGGTTCCATTACTGGGACAACTACGGATTTTGATGAATCTCAGCACCAGAGGGACAAATGGTTCCAAATGGTTGATGATCAAACATCGGAGGATTTTGACGAAGCTCAGCTCCAGAGGGACATGATTCCATAGGATATGACAGACATGAGGTAGCTCCTCGAGAAGATCAAAGAAACACAGAGAGCCAACAGGGAAATAGAGGAAGTCCCCACAGCATCACTGACAAGAGCCAAGGCTCTGCCAACTGACCAGGATACAATCGAGACGATGGCACAATTGAGCTCAACTTTTCATGTTACACCCAACATGTTGTGCATGGATGAAATTGTGGGTCAGACACCATTGGAATATTTGGCCCAAATACAATTGGTAATGATCAGGATACTAACCAAATCATTGTATAAACTCCAAGTGAGCGTCACGCAAGAGGTACAATCGCGTGCACATATAGATGTAGCATAACTACAACAAACAATGGACAAAAGAGAAGAGTTGGAATTGGCACTTGAGCAGGTCAAGCTCGAGACCAAAGATGAGAAAGATCGCATGGATAGGATCGAGTAGGGATTTGATGTATACTTTGATAAAATTCCAAAGAGCGCGCAGAAAAAAGAGCTCACGACGATGCAAAAGAGTTATCATATTGTGTAGACAATCGATCAATACATGCAGGAGATCCAGCACCACTGGGCACAACTCATCCCTACCACTCCCCTGGAGGTGAATGAGTAGAGGAAGCAGGAAGCAACAAGATAGATAGTGGAGATGGAGTGACAAGTCTACGCAAATTCCAACTTGTTTGATGAAGAAACACAACTATGGGAAAAGATGGAAGAGGATCAACAGGTCCAGTAGTGGGACCATGAAGAGGAGAAGATAAGTTCAACTATCTAGGACCTCAAACAGAGGCAGAATATGATGTCGATCACTAAGTGTGTCAAAGGAGCACAAGATATGAAAAAGATGCAAGAAAAACTCATAGTCGCACAGACACAGAAGAAGGAGCAGGAATCTCAAATGAAACCGCTATGAAGGAGGGAAGTGGATGTCATTGTGAAGGCAAAAGAAGAAAATAAGAACATGGCACAGATGCAGGCATACTGCACAGATATGGTCAAAGAAGAGATTGCAGCGCAAGCATTGGATGCACTCAGAGAAGAGACCTCCAAGGCTCAAACACAAGCAAAGGAACTCATAGAGAAGATCCAGACTCTTGCAGGAGTTTTTGAAGAAGAAAGCAAGGCTTAGGTGGCTCGGTACTAGCTACATGTCAGTGTTGGGGGGCATTTGGATGAAGGCCTAGTCAGGATAAAAGACTATTTTTGGAAAAGAAGCATGCAAGGAGGAAAAGACAGTTGGAAGGAAAAGCAACACGTGCAAGTGGATCAAGCAAGGCGCGCATGCAGGAATACCTAACGATGCTAGGGTTATGTTTTTTGTAATGTATTGTAATGGTTGATGAGACAAGGATATAAATAACTAGTACTTAGAAGGAGAGGAGGGAGTCCCAAAATAGAGAGAGATTGATAGAGAAGAAGAGAGAATTGTAAGAATTGTACAAGTTGTTAAGATGGTGAGCTGAGACAGTAGTGAGAGACTCAATCCTGAGGGTTATATCACATGTTGAGGAGCTTGGTGTGATCTAGTTATCCTCGCATCGATCGAGAATCCTATTGAGGGGAGTGAGATCCAATAATGTAAACATGCGTGGTGTGACATATTAATGAACCATAACAAGATGCCTTAGAGACATATATTTGTGGGAGTAGCCCAGGAGGGGGTGAACCATGGTAACACCTATGTTATGTGAATGAATGTATGCATCTTTATTTTCTATTAAATGATGAATGCTAGATGAATGAATGAACTAGTAGATCTGGTATTCCACATGCATGGATAAAATGACTGTTATAGTTAGATGTTAGACTGAATGAATGAATATTGTATAAACTCATATCTCCACTCATTACCTCGTTCCAAACACTTGAGTATTTCATCCACCCATAGATCTATCTCAGGTGAGACTCTGTAGTACACTTTGTGTGTTGCATTGCCTTCTAGTCTTCCAGAGGGGCCAATAGTTTTAAAGGTATTTTGTTGGGAGATTATCAAATCTAAACCAGGTTCAATCTATGAGAGTAAGGTAGAACCTGAATATCCCATAAAGAACCATAAATAAAAAAAATTACAATCTAAAGCTAGCAAATGGTGTAAGTCCAACAAAAAGTATTAAGAGAAGCTTTGCAAGATAACCATATTTTTTTGAATGAGTTAAAAGGTTAGGAAGGTTTGTAGTGTGACAAATATTTTTAAATTGAGATCTAATATGGGTATAGGATGGACAATCTAAGAGAAAGTGTTTTTCATCCTCAACCTTCTTAGTGTCACAAAGGTGACAGACTCTTTCATCCCATGGTGTTTTGGGAATTTACTAATGCCCAGTTTCACTATGGATCTCATTAGAATTTGTTCTTATCTTATTAATGTTTATTATTTTCTTTACACTTGTCAAAACATAGAGATAATTTTGATACTCTAGATTAGGGTTGATTATATCCTTGTTGATCCATGTGTAATATACCAATTTAAAAAATAAAAATAAAATTATTAAATATGATTATAAGACATAGATACTCACATTGTATTGCATGTATAAGAGTGAACTTAGTTCATAAAAGGAACTCGAGGTTTGGAATCACCTATAAATATTATCATTATTACTTCTAAGCTAAGTTCAATAATTTTTTTAAAATATTCATTATTCCAATTGATTAATTATTAAAGGTAATTTCCTTTTACAAGGAACATTATCGTTTTGATTTTCTTTTTCTTTTGGAGTTATTCGGATAAACCTCAATCTAGGTAACTCCTACCTTATTATAATCCCACTTATTTTTATTTAGACATAAATAGTTTGTTTAACTTATTCTATGTATATGTAAGTTTGAACTTAATTTCTTGAGTTGACATAAGACACAAATCCCTATGGGCTCGTGCAACCTCCCGGTCTAGGATCGAATCTCCCAAGAGCCATAGTGGCTCATGGGTCCTCGTAGAACCACTGAAATCTTTACCATAGGCCCTTCACCACACATTGCGTGAAATTTCTTGTACACAAGGGTCATTTTCCTTCAGTTAAGTTGTACAGGTTACCATAGGCTAAACATAGGTGCTCAACTGAAAGGCGCTCTAGTGCTCTGGAACTCTAGATCTCTAAGATAATTCACTCAAAAAAACTATCCTTTTAAATTCCTCAGAGTCTTTACTGGTCGAATCTGGTCATAAAATGACTTGACCGATGGGTGTAGTTATGTACCATGTCCTACCACTTCGTCAACGTTGGTTGCAAGACTCAATCGGAATCCAGGCTTCGAGGGATTTTCCACTCCACAAAACAATTACCAAATCACTTGGAGTGTCAAATTGATGGATTTATTATGGATCTAACAACCCTCAATTTCTTGCGATCAATGGTTTATAATCACTTAGGAAATTTGGTACTCTGGGTTCCTTTACTTCAAACAACCACGACTATTCCCGAATGGTCGAACCTTTGAACTACGGAAAGGCTCGAGGATCTAAGTCCCTCACTTTCCTGCTATCAATGGTTTATAATAGCTCTATAACTTTGGTGCTTTGGGTTTTCTTCACTTCAAACAACCATGAATAATTCTAGAATTTTTGAGCCTCCAAATTGTCAAAATCCTTGGGGATCTACGAATGACACTTCACCAAATATATGACTAAGATTTAACTATGGGCTTTGGTTCTTCAAGCCTATGTCCCTCTCAACCAAAGTTAATTGTCCCCAAATCACTGAAGCGATGAATTCCAAAGGACTCATGGATTAAAAAACACCCTCTTCTAACTAATCGAATGATTGCAGGTAAATTCTACTCCTCACGAGAAGATCTTGTCCACCTATTCTTAAACAAAGGGATTGTACAATCCTTGAGTCCCCACTTGGAACTCTGCACATGTTATTTTTCCTGAGATTGGTCAACATTATGAAATGAACCTTGGCACACACTTGTGCGTCTCTCCTAATATTTAACCCTTACAATTTTATGGGCCTGAACAATCGTTGTGGTAACTCTGTGTAGAAATGCACTATCCCTCCTGAGCTTATGAACTTGTAAAAGGTTCAGCCTCCGTACACCTTGCATTGGCATTGTGCATTCCTTGCACGAAGACTACCAAAAGAGAAACAATTGAAACCTAAAACCAAATTACATAAATCATTCAATAAATAGACAACAACCATACACATGGACAAGTGTAATAGGGAAATATCTATTAGTTTCAGGTTAAAAAAAAACAAGTTGCAGTCTCCTCTCAACAATTTGAGTGTAAGGATTTATAATATTTAGAAATTATTCAGACATTTCAAATATTTCTTGACTCCATTTTTTCTATCTCAATATGTGTGTGTGTGTGTGTGTGTGTGTGATCGCACAATAGATGATAGTTTTCTGATCTTAGAAAAAGAAAAAATGTTTTTTTGGTCACGATAGGGGTTCTCTGCAATTTTTCATTTCTGCAACGCCTCACACTTAACCCTCCCTAGATTTGAGTGGTCTCTCTGTGGTGGACCAAAGATTACCTTGATTAGAGGTTGTGCATTAGTTATCTCTCCCTAAAAGACTTCTACCCCCAAGACCATGGCGACCTATGACGAGGATGTGGACTATTCACTAGAACCTTAAGAAACCCTACCATTTTTCCCGACAGCTGGAAACCCACCTCTTGTTTCCTCCAGGAACCTACCGACGTCTAAGGTGGTTTCCATTTGGGGGGAGCCCGAAGGAGCCTAGATATATTTTCTCCCCTTGTTCCAATCTCTAGTGTTTTTCTCGGCACAAGATCCTACTTCTTCGCAATTTCATGCTAGAAGCCACTCCTTTGCAGCTACTTCTCATGGGTTTCAGGAGGCTCCTCTATTTGACACTCTCGGGCACACGGGATCATTGTTAGAAACAAGGTTTTCTTCCTCCTTTTTACCTGGGAGCTCGCCTTCAACAAATATCCCCCATTTGGTCTCCCCGGATGTGCGCTAAGGTATTCTCTTTGAAGCTATTATAGGTGGATCGCTAGTGGGATTCATTGGATCTTACCTTCCACCATCAAACCTTAATGGGTGGGATTGTACCTGCGACGTCGACAATGGGGATTTATATCCTCTTGGATTTTCTGAGGGTTTGGACACTCATACCTTGATCAGGCGCATGAAGTGGAACAAGTGTATCGAGGTAGTCTCAGACTCCTCCAATCACATTCTGGGTGAAGACTAGGGGCAGTATGGTTGAAGCGATTGAATTAGCGGATAAATCAATGGTGGGGAAGGTTTACGGGAAACATTTTAGTGAGAAAAATATTAAATCTTCGGCATCTGCTACCTACAGGTCAGCTCAACCCTCACCTCCACAAATCCATCACCTCTCAAGGGAATGGTTACTGATTGTTTTCACAGAAGCAACTCAGTATTCTTGGGCCCTCTCGGGGTGTTGGTCCATCGATTCATCCCCAATCCTTCTTAAGATTTGGGATCCAACTTTTGATGCTGCATGTGAGTGAGTGGACTCCTTCCATATATGGGTTCACCTATCAGGGCTCCCACCCCATCTATGGTCTGAGAAGGTTTTCCAAGAAATTAAAAATTCACTCGCCACTTATTTGGATGTTGATTTCACTTTCAAGGATTCGAGGAAGATGTCATTGGCCCGTATATTAGTCTCCCTAAACATCAAGGAGCACTGCAAAAGGAACTAAACATCACTAATAGGGGCCACACTAGGGCACAAATCGTTGACTATGAGGGGATTCCTTTCTGATTTCATCATTTTCATGCTCACGGACATATACTAAAAGACTTCCCACATCCGCTTAGTGGTCATTCTTCCACTTCTCAGCCTCTTGTGAATGCAAAAATTCATCACGGGCCTCCTCCCTAGGATTCGACATCTCCCACAACTTCCTCTACCTCAGACTCTGATCCCTCTCCAGGAAGAACCCTAAGAGAGGATCATCATTCTTTAGGCGGACTGGAAAGATGCTCGGATTGACTAAATATTGGTCAAGTTCCCCCCCAAGAACGGGAGATGGAGCATGTCCATCCACAAGGTAAACTACAGATTCCCTCCTTTGAATCATTTTTGAATTTTCACTACACTGTCCCTCTGTCAGTTCTGGATCCTCTTTGGAACTTTAAATTCCTAAAAATAGACAACCCCCTCCCCCTCTAAGGCCCCTCCACTCTTCCTTCCTCCAGAATTCCAAGTCACTTACTCACTCCCCTCTACCCTCCCTTGTTTCCCTCACTCTCTGTTCTCACCCCACTCTAGTTCCCCCCAACTCCAACTCAGTCGAGGACCCTTCCTATGAATCCTCGGAGGAACCCTCCATCCTCTTCCATCTTAGGAAGCGAACCATTATAGCCCCCTCTCCAAGGGAAGCAATGATCAGTCTTGATCCAGACAGAGGCTCCCTTAAGTGAGGTCATGGATGCACCTCCCTTCTATCCAAGGATCAATATAGGGAACAATTAGATATTGTATCTAGTCACCAAAAATCTATATTTGGGGCACTTAGAGAAGTGTTGGCCCCTGGGAAGGTTCCCCCATGAAATTTCTCTCTTTCAATTGCAGGGGTTTGGAAATTCCCCACAAGAAATATTCCCTTAAATGGTTGAATCCCACTCAACAATTGTATATTATTCTTCTCCAAGAATCGTTGCCAGATTCTACATCAATCTCTTCTACACTCACCTCTTTACTCTCGGGTTGGAATTTTGAGGGAATTGACGCTATAAGTATTTATGGAGGTCTAGCTACGGGATGGTGCAAAATATCGATAAAACTACTAAAATCTTGGGCACCCATCTCTTGCCTATGAATTGATATTTTTGTGGAGGGACTGGGTAAAGAATTCATAATTTTGAACATTGATGGGACTTATCTTGATAGAACAACTATTTTGGAATCTATCCTCAAACTCAAGCTACTGAAGGTTGACAATTTAATCCTGGGGGGAGATCTAAATTTTTCCTTAGGGGCGGTTGAGGTTTGGGGTCCTTCAACACGTCTGGACCATCTCACTTCTTTTTTCACTCACCTTCTATTGGAAAATGGACTTTTGGACATCACCCTGAGGAATATCAATCCAACTTGGAGAAATATGTGTTCAGGGGATGCAAGGGTGGCAAAGTGAATCAATCACTTCTTTATAGAGGAAGCACTAATGGAGGAAAAATTCTAGGTGATGCAACGGATCGGTGCAGGAGGCCTCTATGATCACTTCCCAATTCGGCTTGCTTTGGTGGAAGGGCCAAACAAAACTCCTTCACCTTTTAAATTCAATGCTTCATGCCTTTCATATGAGAGCTTCCTTGAATTGGTACAGTCAAATTAGAGGCCTTATGACCCCATCTCAGGTTCTCCAGTGGTTTTACACTTTGCAAACATTCTAAAAAAAATCAAAGTATTAACTATACCCTGGTATAGGGAAAAAAGTAAGAGGGGGGACAGGGAGTTATAGAACACAAAAGAACAAATCGAGGTCATCTACCAAGAGGAAAATGTGGGGTTCCTCTCTGACTCCTCCAGGGAATCTCTAAGATATCTAGAATATCGGCATAAAAAAATCCTAGCTGACCAAGAAGTGACCTATCATTTAAAAAGTAGGGTGTTTTGGTTAGATCAGGGAGATGAGAACACAAAAAAAATTCATGACTTTGCAAAGGGTCGCAAATCCTAAAATACTATATGGAAAATGAGGGATCAGGAAGGAAGGAAAGAATGTATCATCCTTCGTTGGGTTGGAAGATATGGAAAAAAATCATTTCAAATCCTTGTATCAAGCAAAATAAAGGGTGAATATCGTTGAGATCATTCGAATGGCTCTCTATTATCCAATATTTATGAATGAAGAAAAAAAAAAGAACTTTTCGAGGAAGTTAGTGAAGCTGAATTAAAGGAGACTCTACAGATCTTTCAAAATGATAAGAGCCTCGGGCCAGATGGTTGGCCGATATAATTTTATCCTGGATTCTATGATTTGATTGGAACTGACCTCCTCGACGTGGTGGAAGAATCCAAAAGGAATGGCAAGATGCATCTTCCCTTCAACTCAACCTTCCTAGATCTAATTTCAAAAAAGGACGAACCCCTCTCCTTTGACGAATTTCAATCGATCTCTTTGTGCAACTGCATATAAAATATTGTGGAAAAACTCATTTCTAGACGCCTTAAGCCCATACTCTCGGAGGTGATATCAAAAGAACAATTTGGATTTTTAAATGGCCGACAGATTCACTAAGCAATTAGAGTGGCACAAGAAGGCTTGCACAATCTTAGAACTTTAAGGTCCAAAGTGGTTGTCCTAAAAACTGATCTCTCAAAGGATTTTGATCAGCTAAGTTGGTCTTTCATCAGACTTCTTCTTATGCATTTGGGTTCGAGGTACCTTTCATCGGGTGGATAATGGGTTGTATCTCCTTGGTTTATTTTCTGGTTTTGATTAATGGATAAGCCTCGTCTTTTTTCTCCTCATAAAGAGGGCTTAGGAAGGTATGCCCCCTCTCACCTCTCCTCTTTCTACTGCCTGTAGAAGGATTAAGTGGGGCCTTGGGTTCTACCATCACTTCAGGGGATTTCCAGGGTATTCAAGCCTCTCCAGATTTTAGAATTACTCATCTACTTTTTGTAGATGATGTGCTAATTCTCAGTAGTAGCAGACCCATGGATGGAAGGACTTTAGCAGAAATACTCTAACTTTTCTGGAGTGCTACAGGGATGATCATCAAATCTCAAAAATCTACGTTATCCATAATTGGGCTCGATGATGCCACCTCAACCCTTTATAGAATGATTTTACCCTTCCCTCTTCAAGAGTTTTATCAGGGGATTAAATATATTGACTTCTATCTCAAAGAAAACAACTATCTTACAGGGGACTGGAGTTGGCTCTTGGAAAAACTAGAGAAAAGTTTAAACCTTTGGAGTTTTTGTTGGATCTCAAGGGCAGGATGGATGAATTTGAAAAAAGAAGTTCTGGAAGCTATCCTAGTCTACTGGATGTCTCTCTCCTTGATTCTTAAAGGAATCCTAGAAACAATACGCAGATTATGATTTTTTTTATCTGTTTTGGAATGAAGGATCACTACACCTTACCTTGGGATAAATGGGATAGATTGGCCCAGACAAAAGCATTGGGGGGATGGGGTTTGAAAAATATTTTCATATTTTCCAAAGCCCTAGTAGAAAAATCTTGATGGAGGCTCTTCACTATATATAGCTTATGGACTCAAGTAGTCACCCACAAATACATCAATCCAGGCTCGGTGGGGAATTGGATCCATCCGGAAAACAAAAAATTATCTAGTTTCTCCATCACTTAAAAGGAAGTAATCAAATCCTTCCATTTATTTGGGAACAGATTGGCTTGGAGAGTTGGAAGGGGAGATAAAATCTGAAGCGACTCACATCCTTGGCCTGGAAGTGGGAACGCCCACTCCCTTTCCCAGGAAATACTTGACTGACTACATATTCAAGGTTATTACAAACTTAATCAAATTGTTGATCCAGGCTCCAAAAATATATGGCATCAAGGTTGGATTAGTTATGAATCTCTCAAGCTGGAAGGAGGGATTAAAATTTAGTGGGACAACTACATTTTTTCCCTTCAAAGGGGCCACATCAGACTCCTAGATATGGAATATGAGCTGGTATAGAAAAAATCCCCACATGGGGTCTACACTGTGAAATTGAGATGCATATCCCTTAATGTTGATATTATCCAAAGGGAACCATACTAGTGGTGGATGGGTCTTTGGAATCTCAAAGCTCGACTGAAAACCAATATCTTCATGTGGTCAACACTGGTTAACAAAGTACCAACCTGGAAAAATATGAGGAAGTGCTAGATCGAAGGGCCATGTTGATGTACACTTTGTAAAGGGGAAATTGAAACTATATAAGACATCCTCATTTCTTTCCCTTTTACCTTAAAAGTTTGGAGGGGCTATTCTCTTCTTCTAAGACAACAATGTGAGTAGAATTGACCAACGCTAGAATCTACCTGGCAAAACTAGTTACAATATGCTTCTCACAAGAACTTGAAATATTTACCACTCATAATAAGATGGGGAATGTGGATGGCCATAAAATTGGCTATTTTCCAATACAAGGCCTCAGTTGCTAAATTAGTTGCGGCCCAAAGCCTCTCTATTTTGGAACACTTTCCTCGGGAAAAGAATGCACGTAGCATCTGAGTATCTCAGCCTGCAACCATAGATCCATCCATAGCCTGGGAATTTTTTTACGGTGCATCACAAAATATTCTCTATGAGGGGGGGGAGGGAAGTCCTTCATCTTTCAGACTCACATTCATTCAAAATAAAAATGGGATTGGGCAAAGGCACACACAACTATGCAAACCTATTGACTCTTCTCCTCCTACTCAAAACAACAAAAGAGAAAGGGTTACACTCCATACAACTCTTTGGTGATTCAATGAATGTTATAAATTGGGTTCAGAAAACACAGTCATGCCACAATATTTTTGTACAAGCTATTTTGAGGGATATTTCCAATTGTTGGCCTCTTTTGACTCCGTTTATATACTACATGTTTACAGGGACATAAACACACTAGCAGATGCACTAGCAAAGGAAGGGCTCAATATTTCCTATGGTCAATGGCATTTTTTGGAATCTCGAGGAGATACAGTTCGAGATTTATTCCACTAGCCCTTCATTGAAGACCCGACTCAAGCTCCTTCTCCATAAATCTAAAGATTTTTGGTTTTTTTTGTTGTATCTATTGGAACCATTTTTGGTATCTTCCTTGGATTGAATAATGAATTTTTTGGCTAAGTAGTAGATATTGTACACTTCCTGTAGCACTTGCCATTAGAATAGATTTAGCTTACAAATAAATTGGATCGCACAACTATCAACAGATTACTTTTTATTTTGGATAAAAACCATTTACTTTCTCTATGTTTTTGAATGTGCTCAACCAACACCTACAAAATGTAATTTTGTCTCTTTGGATCAATAAAATTATGTTTTTTTCCGAGGAAAAAATAAAATAAAATATATATATATATATATATATATATATTTGATTTCTAAACACAATACCCTTCTCTATGTGTCTGCAATTTAGTTTGGACAAACCTGTAAGAATTGTTTTACATAACTTAGATGTAAATTCATTCATATCATAGATTATATTGATCTCAAAAATTTAGATCTATTCATATATAGAAATATATTTCTTTATGCATAAACTACTATTTGTATGCAATAACTTATATTCAACTACCCTATAATGAATATATTTGAACATCTAGTTGTATCAACTCAATAATATACAATTCAACTCCATCAATAACAATAACATAACCATTATATATTTAACAAAAACTTAAAAAAGAACCTGGAACACAGAAAGAGAAGTCAATTTCCACCCATATGTATAATGGATCAGCTAAATCACTTGATCCAATCACCCCCAATCCTGATCATGAATCCATAACGGAGAACTAAGATTCATGTTTCAACAGTCCTTTCATTCTTTAGAGTTTCCTAAAACATATAGTGCTCACATAGATACCTCTTCTCCTATGTTCTCTACATAAAGAAATATTTTAATAATCTATTTCCTTTCTTCCAGATGCTAAGCAACGTCCTCCCTTCTCACACATGTGTATATTTCTTTATTTTTTTCCCAGGTCTTATTTTTTTTCCCATATATTTTCCCTCCTTGGGAATTTTCACAGCTTGGGGAAATAAATGATTCAGGGAGTGTCAATCAATAGAATTGACTTTTGAAACTTTATCTTTCCTTCCCAGGGTTATCTTCAACTTGTTTCCCACTCATTAATTCATAATCATCTCTTTTTAACTTGGTTGTTTCTTTTGCTCCATTCATTTAATTAATAAAACAAAATATTATCTCTTACATCTGTCCAGTAACTAAGGACACCTAGAAAGTCACTGTCTTCCACAATAATTAAATAATTAAGAGTCAAATTTACCCACTAACTCTATATTTGAAATTTTCACTTAAGGAAATGATTTAGCATGCTGCTTTATTTTATTCAAGGGGTATTACACTAAGGACCATTCATAGAGGTCCAGGAGGATCTAGAATTCTCACAGAGGTCTAAGGGGATCCATAAAAGCTCAAAATTTGACCATCCCAAATTATCTCAAAAATGAAATCAATGTGTATAACTCGTTGTCATGTTTCCATCAACATAAACATCAAGTCCAATAGAGTTTGTATGAAAAAGTTATGAACAATCAAATTTTAAGTCAAACAAATCAAAGTCAAAGTCAAAGGGGTAAAAGGGTGACACGGGTGACCACTACAAATGTGGCACATGGGATGACCATACAAGTGATGTGGCCACGCCCCATGGTGCCACGTGTACTGATCGTACAATGACTAGGCATATGAGTTGGAAAATGATGGGGCAAGGTACAATCCAATAGTTGAATCAGATGTTGACAAGTGGCAAGGTTCAGCCAATGAGAGGCCACTACATGGTGACCTCCCATTGCCCTATATTGGTATGGCTTATTAAAATTATGAATTCAATGGGGGTTGAACCCCCTATTAGAATATAGAAGATCGTGTGCTCATTTTACCATTGACGATACCTTTGTCACCCAACCATAGGCCGAAGCCTACCTCCGAGCACCTTAACCTTGACTGAGAATTACTCCGGAAGAAAACCCTATGCTAGATAGCCAAAAAAAGGGTATCACATCAATCCCCAAGGATAACGCATCACAAAAGGATGATCAGATGTTCCAAACCCTAGCCAAGAGATATTCAAGCCAATACTGATAACTAGCTGCTGCTGCAGCTGCACCTGCAACCCTCCTCCAAACCTGTGCACCAGACTGCAACTGCAGTGCACACCAATTGGGAAACTGCAATTATGAGATGCTGCAAATGGGAACTGACGCCCTGTATTTATAGTAGTCCTGCCAGTTTTGCTGAGGCCGACTTCTCTTTCTGGGTATGTGTCTGTTCAGTATATTATTATTATTTCTGGCCGACTTCTTCTCTTGGAGGCTAATAGCCTAATATAAATTATCTTCTTGAGCCAACAAGGCTTCTAGGGTTATTAGCCAACTCATTAGGGTTTCTCTTGCTTCCCGAATTCTTCTATTCTCATCAGGTTAACACGTGGGGGTAAATACCTCCCGCAGCTACCATAATATTAACACTCCCTCCTAGCTAGAGAGGTATTTACAAGTAATGGACTTGAGCACAAAATATACCATTTACCCAGTAGAATCAATATAGTCATCTAGACTATTTCATTACTAGATCATGAGCATCACCATCATCATCAACTGCATCATCTCTCAAAACCATACTTCATCTGAGTAGTTAGATATGATGATGGATAAGTCACTTTCACCATAGAGTGATATAGGAGGAGTAAAATCTCTGAACTGTTTTCCATCTGGAAAATCTCTATTCATCATTCATCTAAATGATCATTATCTCCAATAAACTGCTGATAGTCTTCAAGGAAATTAGAACGAGGATAGAACACACCTGTGTCTATTCATAGTAGTACATAACTACAATCCAGTGGTTCACTACCACATCAAGTAATACATAAGTACTTGATC
>ML781753.1:280335-292633 GCA_009831015.1 Picea engelmannii | reverse complement strand
CGACACTAAACAAAGTGTAACCTGGAGGGAATGAGTCTGCCCTAAGGAATGACTATCCTGGACTATTCCCCACCCTGGGCCATTCTTCCGACACTAAACAAAGTGTAACCTGGAGAGAATGAGTCTTCCCTCGAGGAATAACTATCCCTGATTGTTGAGCCTGCACTATTCCCCACCCTGGGCCATTCCTCTGACACTAAATAAAGTGTAACCTGGAGAGAATGAGTCTTCCCTTGAGGAATAACTGTCCGAACCATTCCCCACCCTAGGTCATTCCTCGGACACTAAACAAAGTGTAACCTAGAGAGAATGAGTCTTCCCTCGAGGAATGTATGTCCTGCATCAACATCCAAAACGGACCATTCTTCGAAACTGCTCACAACTATGAACTTCAAAAGAATGACTGCCTGGCGAGGCAGACCATTCTACTTGACCACTACTCAGAGTGACTGCCAAGAAGAATGATTGTCCTAGACCACTCCCCATAATGGGAAGTCATTGTCTATGATACATCAACAATTAGTCTGCCTCCCATGTTAACTACAATGGGAAGTCATTGTCCGTCAGAAATCTCAATCCACTTTTCGAACAGGAAAGCATCTGTCCAATTTGGACTATTTTTCAATTACAAAGATAAATAATATTTTCAATGCTCCCTCCTAACTGGAGAGTTGTTTCAATCACAAAAATAAATGTTTGCGTACCTTCTTCTAGTTTGGAGAGTCTTCCCTTCTAGCTAAGAGAGTCATTTCCACGAACTCTAGCTTGAGTATGCAAGTTCTTTCATTTTGAATAGAGTCTTTACCAAAATGTATGCTTATCTGCTCATATGTATTTCAGAAATCATTTTCTCCCTTCTGGACTTTATTCTGGATAATGTAATGCTTGTACTATAGTCTGGAACACTGTGAAGGCTTCATGTAGATCTGAACAATAGAGTATATCATAGTTGGAGAACTGGAACATATTCATGTGGTACTTCTTCTGTCATTATGAGATCTAATCTTTTGAGTAGTCATCTTGATGTTATAGGAAATCTTCACCACGCTTCTGCTGTGCACTGGAGGTTCTCCACCAAGTTGTCTTCTTCTTATCTGCATACAGGAGTCTCTTTCTAGTATGGCTCAAAGTCTTGAGATTTCTCTTCATACGCTCTTTATTCAATTTCTCTGGAGAACATTCTTTGCATTCATATGATGTAGAATTATGACTCATGGATGTCACGGATGATATAATGACTCGCGCAGTGATATGTCTGGTGTAATGGAACAAGTAATCATCATAGTATTCTCCCTCCATCTGGGAGAACCTCTGGTTCTAGATCTCGCAATGATTTTATTCATAAGTCTTCCATACGATGTTATTCATCACGACTTTCGGTTCTTCTACTTGATTTCTTTTAGTGAGTTCATATCAGGCTGGTAATCTTGATATAACGACTGATTGTTCTAGCTTCTCTTTCTTTCTTGGAATCGTCATGTTCTTCTTCAAGTTTTTCTTTAGCTCTTGGTTCCAAGGAGTTTCTTATAGATTCCATGCTCTAGAGATTCCACTTCTTCCTTTCATCATAGGATCACGGATCTGGATGGACAACCAGGAATGCTTTAAGGCTTCTCTTTGAAAAGGTCTTCTTCTGCGATTGAGTTGAACACGTACTGTCTTTTCATGGATGCTACCATGGATATATATATATTTCATCATCTTCAATGGATCATAGGATTAGCTCCCTCCTAATCCTTGCTTCATGTAAGAGTGCATATAATCGGCTCCTCCCGTCTGATAGAGTCCATACTTTCATCTGCATCCTTATTGTCTTCTGCAATATATAATTGCCTCTCTTTGTCTAACAGAGTCCACGCTTTTGTTTTAGTTGTCGTCATAAGTCTTTCTCCAATTTCTCTTGATGTCTGAATTCTAAGTCTCTTCAAGATTGATTCTGATTTCGGCTTATCTTGTAATAGCTTTCACATGATATATTTCATTCTTTTCATGTGTAATATCTAATGATAACTCTTTTTATCTTTGTTTGTTCTTTCATAGGTATAGTCCTTCTTGGAACAGATTATCTTCCAAGAGATAGATATACAAAATATGTACAAAGACGATGCAAGAAAGATATGTACAAGAAATAAGAAGAGTGTTGTTACCTTTTAGTAGAAGAAGTCTCTTCCATCCTACTTAGTCTTCTTAGTAGGTTCCTTTTCTTCAGCAATCGATGCTTCGTGTTTCTTCTTCCTTTTCTTTAGCTCGGGACACTGATTCTTGTAGTGACCGTACTCTTGACAGTTGAAGCATTGTATTTCTCAAATGTCTTTCTCTTGATTTGGCTTCCTCCTTGAACCAAACTTCCTTTTGTTTCTGAAGTTCTCGAATCTTGTTGTGAAGGCTTGATCATCATACTTCTTTTGGGGTCTCTCTTTTGCATTGATCCTTGATTCTTCTTGAGCACAGCAAGTCCAAACTTCTTCAAATGTTGAGTACTCCTTCCTTGTGTTCATGCTAGCGGCAAATGCATCCCATGTCTTGGGAAGACCATTGAGTACTATGTTAACTAATTCCATTTTTGAAGTGATCTCTTCAATAGCTTGTAGTTAATCTCTTAACTGGGAGATCCTTACAAAGTATGATGTTATGTTGTCGTCATCATTCATCTTCATGTCACGGAGCTCATTTTTCAAACTCATAATTTGTCCAATGTTTTTGTCTGAGAAGAGATTTGTTAGGGCATCGCACATCTTCTTCGATGAGTCAAGATGCGAGATGTAGGGTATCAAGTGGTATTTTATGGAATCCACTATGATACTCATGGCATTGATGTCAAAATATTTGAACTTCTCCATAGCTGCAACATTCTGCGGTTCCTTCTCTTCTCCTTCTTTAAAATCTGGCTTCATGATCTTTCTTTTCACAATATCCAACACTTTATTCTTAGCAAGGATGAGGTCAATCCTTTTCTTCCATGCTCTGAAGTTAGAGGCTCCATCTATCTTGTTCTCAAACTTCATAGAGTTCGTCATGGCTTGCTTGATTTGGTCAAACCCTAGATTTGACCAAAAATCCAAACTTCACGTCTTGGCCTTCTGAGTGTATCAGGGGATGTGTTGGGCCAGGGCACACTGATCTATCCAAATATTAGGTCAATATTGTCACTTAAGGTTCCTTGACAAGAGGTTTAGGGTTTCTACAATTGCTTCTGCTAGTAACCCTAGCTGCAGTTCTTTTGGAAACTGCTCCTGCTAGTAACCCTAGCAACAGTTCCTCAACGAGCTCAATGTCTAGCGGGTATGTTTCCTTCCAACATTTTAGGATGATTGAAGGTGTGTGGGCCCATAAACTATTAGAATATAGAATATGGTGTGCTCATCTGACCATTGATGATACCTTCGTCACCCAACCATAGGACGAAGCCTCCCTCCGAGCACCTTAACCTTGACTAAGAATTACTCTGGAAGCAAACCCTAGGCTAGATAGCCAAACAAAGAGTAGCGCATCAATCCCCAAGGATAGAGCATCACAAAAGGTTGATTAGATGTTCCAAACCCTAGCCAAGAGATATTCAAGCCAATACTGAGAACTAGCTATTGTTGCAACTGCACATGCAACCCTCCTCCAAACCTGCACACCAGACTGCAACTGCAGTGTGCACCAACTGGGAAACTGCAATTCTGAGATGCTGCAAATGAGAACTGGCGCCCTGTAGTTATAGTAGTCCTTCCAGTTTTGCTGAGATCGACTTCTCTTTCTAGATATGTGTCTATTCAGTATATTATTATTATTTCTGGTCGAATTCTTCTCTTGGAGGCTAATAGCCTAATATAAATTATCTTCTTGAGCCGACAAGGCTTCTAGGGTTATTAGCCAACTCATTAGGGTTTCTCTTGCTTCCCAGATTCTTCTATTCTCGTTAGGTTCACACGTGGGGGTAAATACCTTCTGCAGCTACCATAATATTAACACCCCCAACCTCCACAAGCTTCCAAAGCCTTAACAAATCTCCACTACCAACACACCACATGAATGGTTCATACCCATATATGTTCTAATATTTATTTGAATTAGCATAAAGGCTCATTCGACAGGGAAAAGGGGTTGAGGGATAAGCCCTCAGTCCCTAGTATATGTAATATTCCATGTAACCATAATCCATAACACCCAAGGCTAACAAGTATGCGACAGGTTTGAAACAATACACCATATATATAGTATATGATTATAATATAACCATATAACCAACAAACAAATATGCCAAGAGAGGATTGCGGGCAATAGAACCACTGGCATCTAAAAAAATTGGTCATGGTTTTAACGAATGCACCATGAGCGCAGCATTTAATAGGATTCCACATTAAATAGTTTTAAGTTTCCCAAATTTCGAATGGAGTTTGAAGGGACTATGACCTATTTACGGGAACGGATCCCAACACTTTACGCATTCCCAAGTCTGGACAGATCCTGAGATGGCACGAATACCATTGGAGGGTACATATTTTTAGGTCGTATGTATTGTCTCAAAGTACGTGCAAAGGAAGAGGTCAAGTATGGCATGTTGCGTAAAGCATGTAGTGAGGTATATTGTCCAAACGTAGACAAATTTGTACTTATTTTTTATGCTTTTTCACAAATTAGAGGTAATTTTTAAAAGTGTTAGTCCAAAATTTTATTAATGGAAATTGAGTGCATTGTTTTAAATGCCGAAGACGGTGAAATTGAGCCAGTTTTGAAATTGGTTAACTTTATAGTCAAATTTCTCAAAGTTTCCCAAGGATTTCAATGGTGAACATATTTTATTGCTTTGAGTAATGGAATTAAATAGTTTCCATTAAATTGGATTTTGTGAGCCCATATTGTAATGTAATTTGGTATTTTGAGATGATGGAGACCAATCATGCTATCTAAAGGGACTTTGAAGATGAAGTCATGTATGCCATCTATATATGTAATTTGAATTATTTTATTTTCTTTTGTGTCATCTCATCATTCAACAAACTAATCATCATTTCATGAATTTTTGGATAAGAGGCACATCATTATTTTTTCAAATCACCTTGATACGATCAATAAATTATTTTGAATCAAGTTAGATGTTGCGTGTATATATTTAAAAAAATAAGCAGTGTCGAAGGATTTTTGATCAAGCGGTATCAAAGCTAGTTTTGAAATGTATTTGCAAGTTATTTATGGGACATGAGATGCAAGTCTTCTTTTGGTGAATATTTTTTAGGCTCTTACTAAGAGGACAAGATGAGTAAATATCTCATGAAGTTGAGGTTGCAAAAGAATATTAATCGACAAATCCAGAAGGAAAATTTTAATTTAAGGATGTAGTTGCAAGCTCTTAAGGAAGAGAAGTAGAGGCTTTAATATCGACTGATATGTCATGAGTAATTCCATAAAGGTTTTTTTCATGAGTTCGAAATAAAGTTGAAGATAAAGAACCAATTATTGTCATCATAAGTACCAATCCATGAATATTAGCATGCTGAGAATGTAAAGTGTTTCATGCAAAACAAACTACCTCTTTCAAGAGGCACGATCGAGAAAGATGACTCCTCATCTTATTCCTCTTCCTGTCAAGTTGGAGAATTCTCGAGGGTAGTTGAAGAAAGGAAAACTTAAAATGAAGAGGTCCTTCATAAGTAGTTTACCTTACCATCTAGTCTAGAGTGTATATTGTGTAAGACATCTCCATAGAAGCATGTGCATGCTAAAGGAGAACGAATGAATACTTCTCACACTAGTGAATGATCTAGTTATCCATTTACTTCCTATGGAACTATTATCCATGATACGAAAAAATGTTAAAGAAGATATTATGTGCAATTAAATCCCTCCAAAAAGAAGACTAAATGTAAAGATCATTTCTCAAAGCAACGAAAAAAGGGGAATGATATGAAGGGATCATGGTTCCAATATAGGAAAAATATACTATTCTCTTATTATGGTAAGAGTGGACATCATATAAAGAAGTGTTGGACATTTTACCGACACTTATGGCTAAAGAAAAACATGAAAGTTGTAAAGAAACTTGCAAGAAGACAAACAAAAAATCCATATGAATTTAATGGTCTTACTGAAAGGTTTCAGAAAGAATACTTCCTAATGGTTGGTCTTGGAAAAGTGATATATGAAGACATCTAAGAATTATTTGTGGATAGTTGTTCATCTTCCCACATGACCGATATAAGATAATTATTCTTGAATTTCTAAGAATCCGACACAGATTGTTATGTGGGATGTGGAACCAACACTAGACAAGAAATACGAGGGTATGGATATGTAATATTCTAGCTCGATTCGAGAGGATTTCTAGGAATATAACATATTTTTTGTGTTACAAATTTAAATCTGAACCTACTCTCAGTTGCATAATTTGAAGAAGAAGGTTATGCAGTTTCATTTTAGAATGGTCAAGTACTTGTGTATTCAAGGGAATCTTTTCAAGACACAACAATAGTGCATGGTATTCATAAAGAGATGTTGTATAGGTTACTGAGAAAGCCTATAGATTTTTCTAATGGTTACTTTGATTCAACATCAGATTCAATGTCAGATTCAACATGAACATCAAAGGCATTGTGAGTGGTCAGAAGCTGCGAGACTCCTCCCAGTACAATGTGAAGAATGAGTCCATAAGTAAACTATCTAAAATTTTCATTATAAATATGTATATTTGTAAATGTAATATGCATATGTGTATATATCCTAGAGTCTATTATAAGGCTTGTAAGCCACTCATTGTAAATTATAAGAGTGAGAGGGACTCTATAAAATTTCTATATTGCCACCTTATATGAGTGACAAGAATTATGTAAGAGGGTTCCTATATTGTCACCTTATATGATGTTGAGAGAAATGAATCTCGTTAAACAGGTTTCTAGATAGTCAAATTCACATATTGTTTTAGAGTGAGAGGAATCTCGTTAAGAGATATTTCTAGATAGGAACATTAAATATTGTTTTAGAGTGGGGGGAATCTCATTAAAAATATTTTTAAGTATTTAGAAAAAAATATAGAGAATTGTATTGTCTCAGCATTAACTAAAGGGATACATATGGATCAAATTTTCTAAGACAACATTCTTGATTCTGAAGAACTAAAAGTGAAGGAGAAGAAATATGAAGGAAGTTGGAGCATGTAGATCGAGAGAAAAAAGAGCATCGAAGTAATGTAAAAATTTGTAGAGCTAGTAAAGGATAAATAATCCTCTTTACAAATAAGAGGCCTAAAGGTGAATGCTATAAGCATCTTTAAATTACTATGGAATGTTAATATGGATGTATACCTTGAATAGAAGCAAGTCATGTACATATGATAACTGTACAAATTAAGTTGTTCTTCAAGGAAGGAGAGACAATGGACAAAGTATTCATTTAGAGAATCCTACAGATACATCAACAATACAAGAACATCGAGTCCAAATGGGAAAGACAGAGATCAAAATTCAACTTGGTTTCATATTGGCCAAGACATATTATATTCAATAATAGGAGATCGAAGTGGATTTTGAAAGACATGATAAAGTTATTGCAAAGATTCAGTGAACAATAATTTTGTTGTCATGGAATTTATGAACCAGAACCAGAGCTATTAGCTACAATGTTAGAGGCCAAATTCAAATCCATACTCTAGAAAGATAGACCAAATTATGCTAATATAATACCTAATATCGAAGACCCAAGATGAAGACTAAATTCCAAAATATTCAACAAGATGGAAGAGCGAATTATCATAACTAAATTGTTGAGTATTTATACTTTTGGAGGTCCAAGGAATTCTCACGGAGGTCAAAGAGGATTCAAAACGCTCATAGAGATCCCAGGGGATCTAGAAAAGCTCAGAATTAAACTATCTCAAATTCTTCCAAAACTGGCATCAATGTGTAGAGATTGTTTTCATCTTTCCAACTACAAAAATGACAAGTCAAACAAATTTTATATGAAAATGTTATGAGCGGTCAAATTTCAAGTCAAATATGTCAAATTCAAAGTTAAAGGGGTAAAAGGGTGACATGTGTCACCACTATAAGGTTCACATGTGGCATGAGTGTATATATGATATGGTCACACCCCAAGGTTCCACATGGACCAACCATATAGTGACTGGGAAGATGATTTGGTTGGTGACAGGACAAGGTACAATCCAAGTGGTCGAATCATATCAAGTGGAAAGGCTCAACCAATGAGAGGAAACCACGTGGAGACCTCCCATTGGCCTATATTGGTATGGTTTATTAAAATTATGGATTCGATGGGGGTCGAACCCACAAGCGTCATAACCTTCTAAAGCCTTAACAAAACTCCTCTATGAATGCGCAACATGAATGGTTCATACTCATACATGTTGTAATATTTACTTGAATTAGAATAAGGGTTCATTAAGTAGGGAAAAGGGGCTGAGGGACAAGCCCGCAACTTCTGGTATATGTAATATTCCATCTAACCATTAGCCATAGTGTCAGAGGCTAACAAATATGTGACAAGTTAAAAACAATAAACCATATATATATATATATATAGTATATGGTTACACTATAACCATGTAACCAACCAACAAATATGACAAGAGAGGATCATGGGGAATAAAACCCTCTACCTCCACTAGAATTGGCCAGGGTTTTAACCAATCCTCAATGAGCACCACATTTAACAGGATTCCACCGGAAATAGTTTTAGGTTGCCCAAATTTCGGATGGAGGTTGGAGGGCCCACAACTTATACTTGGGTGAAAATCCCAACACTTTGCACACTCCCATGTCTACACAGATACTAAGGTGGAATGAATCCCAATGTAGGGTACGGATTTCAAGGTTGTATGAATTATCTCGAAGTATGTGAAAAGGAAGATGCCATGTTTGGTGTGTCTTATAAAGCGTGTCGTGAGGTATATTCTCCAAACATAGACAACGTTATACTCATTTTTAACATTTTTTCACAAGGATCGTGAATTTGAGGTCTATTTTGTGATTTGAAGTCGTTTATAAAAGTATTAGTCCAAAATTCCATTAATGAGAATTTAACACATTGTTTTATGTGCCAAAGAGGGTGAAATTGAGCCAGTTTGGGAATTGGTTTAATTTATAGTCAAATTTCTCAGAATTTCCCAAGGATTTCAATGGTGAACTTATTTTCTTGTTTTGCGTAGTGGAATTAAAGAGATTCCATTAAATTGGATTTTGTGAGCCCATATTCTAATATAATTTGATATTTTGAGATGATGCAGAATACTCATGTTATCTAAAGGGACTTTGAAGATGAAGTTATGTATGTCATCTATATATGTAATTTGAGTTCTTTTATATTTTTGTGTGTCATCTCCTCATTCAAAAAACTAATCATCATTTCATGAGCTTTTGGATAAGAAGAACATCATCATCTTTCTACAAATCACCTCCATATGACCAATAAATTATTTTGAATCAAGTTCGATCTTGCATGTATATATTTAAAATAATATGTGGTGTTGATCCGTCAAGATTTTTCGAATGACTATGGTTGAGTTTTTTTTAACTTAGCATGCATTAATTGACCATTCGGAAACTTAATGAAAGAGCGGGAAAAGAAAATGAATTATACAGCGATTAACATATTTTCAGATCTGAAAGACAATGAAAACAGCAAACCATAATGCACAAGTTTGATAACGGAGTTCGGCAACTTTGCCTACGTCTCCAGACCTTTTCTCTGTGAGGGAGGCTTCTTTATTTCTTTTTGAAATCTTATTAGTACATCTTTACAATGTCGATTGGCTTCTAGACTGATCTGGTCATGTTCGCCATGATCTCTAGAATCTTGCACAACTTACGGCACCTGAAACGGATGTCCCCAACTCTCAGAAATCGTCCGACAGCATCTCTACCTCAACAGTTTCCCTGCCTCAAACTGGCTTAGACCTGGCTTTGCCTCATCATATCTTCTCTCCAAAACCGTCCAAAAGCTCTCCAAAGGCTTCCCCAATGGCCTCAACATAGCCTTGGTTAAATAGTTGGGAAAGTTGGTTATCCATCTCCAACTTCCTCCCAGAAATTAGGCTCTAAAAAAGCCCAATAACCCCCAATTACATTAAAAATTGGTTAAATTACATTAAAAAGGCTTTAAACCATAATTAAAACCCACAATTGGTTGAAAAACCACTTATAACTATATAATATAGTTAAATATTAGGTGCATCCCCCCAGAGCCTTGGCCCGCCCCTTTAGGTGGTCATATGCACTTATAACATGGCCAAGCGCTTAGCCCAAAGGACTAGCGCTGGCCCCAAACAATATTGGCACTTGGTCACATGGTCGGTGTTTAAAACCGTGGCCTAACAATTTAACCACCCGCCAACTGTTGCAACCGCATAATAAACCCCGCGCTATATAACGGTCACATGCAATGAATATAATCGGGGTTTAAACTTATGCCACGCCAATATATGTGCAATGGAACCGCGGGTATAACACTCCGCGCCAACTGTTTACACCCCTTTGGTCAAATGTTAAACAATGTAACCGGGGTCGGGGCTAAGCCCCGTCCCAACCCCCCGCGGTTTTCACATAAAACAAACTTTAAATATAATATCACCCACAATCATAACAAGTACCATAGTATGGCGTAGTGGTCACAGAGGCATTGTTAAGTCATTGCCAGTGGAGGAGGTCGCGGGTTCGATCCCCTGCGACACCAATAACTTTTGACATAGGCCATATTGGCAAAACCCGGGGTGCCACATGGCAGCCCGTGATTGGGCCACGTGGCGCCTTGAAAACCAATCAACACATGCCATGTGGCAGTCGCTCATTGGTCCACATCATCTGCTGCATCGACTTTCGTACGTCCAGTCAGCACCGCCACATCAGCGCCACGTCAGCTTTGCCGTACGCCACGTCATCTGCTCAGTCAGCCTGCCACGTCAGCTGCTGACGTCACCCTGCCACGTGTCACCCTTTCAGTGGTGACACGTGTCACTTCAGGATTGGTCCAACTACACGCCAAAAATTCCAAATCAGCCTGACATGTGTCGCCTTCCGGTGCTGCCACGTGTCCTGTACGGAACCTGCCACGTGTCGTCGTACGAACCTGCCACGTGTCGTCCCCTGATGCTGCCATGTGTCACCTGTATGGATGTGCCACATGTCACACGTACGGACGTGCCACGTGTCCCTGTACGGACTGACACGTGTCCTGTACGGACTGTACGGACAGGTACAGTCATCATCCCAAAATTTTGCCTGTTTGGCTCGGCGGACAGAATGCGATATCTTCTCCATACGGACTCCGTTTGACATAAAAATTATACCACCGAAATCAGGAAGACGAGGCGGACGCAATGGTATAGGTTTCGTCGAATTCTGAGCACTTTCATTTCTGAGCATTTTTCATGCCCTGACAGGCTTCTGGATCCGATTTCGGATCACACCTCCCAACAATAAGACCTTTTGGTCCCCAAAAGGTTACTGACCACTCGACAAGCTCGGGATAGGCCACCCGACTTGCTCTTTGTCTTTGAAAGATGATTACATCAGGGGAAGCAAAACACACTGAAGTTGAGACATCCACTTCTGGCATAACCAAGTGGCTGGTTTCTTTCTTTCACGATGTTCCTCTCGCTTCGTCGATAATCCTTCCTCCTTCGTGGGTACATGGAAAATCCTTTTGTCCTTCCTGGGACGAAGCTCTGGATTAAGCTTCCAACAACTAGCCTCTTGATGTCCACTCTTGTTGCAGAACGTACAACGAGTTTTTGGCATCCGGACCTGCTTAACCTTCTCCTTCTTCTGTTGTGGACTTGATCCTTTACGTCGTGTTTCCTTCCTGGACGACATAGGTTTCCTGTACAAATTTTGTCTCTTCCAACACTTGGCAACACAATGCTTAGGTGAAAGACAATAAGTACATGGATAAAGTTTCCACAAGTTCCGGTTTACTTTATTATGCTTGTTATAATCAAAAGGAGAATTAATAAAAACATGACCATTATACCTTCCATGCTGATCTTCACTTTTCTTTGGAGATGACTTGCATTCACTACTGCAACCCTGAAGTGATGCACCATTTCCCTTTGTGAAGTGTTCTCGCAATATTTTAAGTCGGCCATTTGAAGCATCACTTGCTTCCGAAGTTTTGGAACCCATCTTGGAAGACTCTCCAAGGTCCCCTCTATCATATCCCAAGCATAAGTATCGAGGCCTTTCCTCAACCTCAATAGGATTTACAATGCCTTGACCTCGATGTCCAAGGCCCTTTCCTTTTTCATAACCCATCTTAGTTAATATTCTCAAACCTACACCTTTTGTGTGTTTTTCGAATTCACCAAAAC
>ML781753.1:253749-280285 GCA_009831015.1 Picea engelmannii | reverse complement strand
CTCTCCAAAACCGTCCAAAAGCTCTCCAAAGGCTTCCCCAATGGCCTCAACATAGCCTTGGTTAAATAGTTGGGAAAGTTGGTTATCCATCTCCAACTTCCTCCCAGAAATTAGGCTCTAAAAAAGCCCAATAACCCCCAATTACATTAAAAATTGGTTAAATTACATTAAAAAGGCTTTAAACCATAATTAAAACCCACAATTGGTTGAAAAACCACTTATAACTATATAATATAGTTAAATATTAGGTGCATCCCCCCAGAGCCTTGGCCCGCCCCTTTAGGTGGTCATATGCACTTATAACATGGCCAAGCGCTTAGCCCAAAGGACTAGCGCTGGCCCCAAACAATATTGGCACTTGGTCACATGGTCGGTGTTTAAAACCGTGGCCTAACAATTTAACCACCCGCCAACTGTTGCAACCGCATAATAAACCCCACGCTATATAACGGTCACATGCAACGAATATAATCGGGGTTTAAACTTATGCCACGCCAATATATGTGCAATGGAACCGCGGGTATAACACTCCACGCCAACTGTTTACACCCGCGCCCTTTGGTCAAATGTTAAACAATGTAACCGGGGTCGGGGCTAAGCCCCGGCCCAACCCCCCGCGGTTTTCACATAAAACAAACTTTAAATATAATATCACCCACAATCATAACAAGTACCATAGTATAGCGTAGTGGTCACAGAGGCATTGTTAAGTCGTTGCCAGTAGAGGAGGTCGCGGGTTCGATCCCCTGCGACACCAATAACTTTTGACATAGGCCATATTGGCAAAACCCGGGGTGCCACGTGGCAGCCCGTGATTGGGCCACGTGGCGCCTTGAAAACCAATCAACACATGCCACGTGGCAGTCGCTCATTGGTCCACGTCACCTGCCGCATCGACTTCCGTACGTCCAGTCAGCACCGCCACGTCAGCGCCATGTCAGCTTTGCCGTACGCCATGTCATCTGCTCAGTCAGCCTGCCACGTCAGCTGTGACATCACCTTGCCACGTGTCACCCTTTCAGTGGTGACACGTGTCACTTCAGGATTGGTCCAACTGCGCGCCAAAAATGCCAAATCAGCCTGACACGTGTCGCCTTCCGGTGCTGCCACGTGTCCTGTACAGAACCTGCCACGTGTCGTCGTACGGACCTGCCACGTGTCGTCCCCTGATGCTGCCACGTGTCACCTGTACGGACGTGCCACATGTCACACGTACGTATGTGCCACGTGTCCCTGTACAGACTGACACGTGTCCTGTACGGACTGTACGGACAGGTACAGTCATCATCCCAAAATTTTGCCTGTTTGGCTCGGCGGACAGAATGCGATATCTTCTCCATACGGACTCCGTTTGACATAAAAGTTATACCACCGAAATCAGGAAGACGAGACAGACGCAATGGTATAGGTTTCGTCGAATTCCGAGCACTTTCATTTTTGAGCATTTTTCATGCCCTGACAGGCTTCTGGATCCGATTTCGGATCAGGTGTGTAAGGATTTTTAGATCACTTATAATACCTTAATATTTATTTTTCCTCTAACTCTTTGTCACACCACATTTTCTCCTTAAATTTTGATTTAATGATATTTTGAATAGTATCCTTATTCTACAAAATGGTCTCTTCCATGATTCCCCAATGGATTAGCCAATACTAGACATATTTATTCCATCCTCACTTGAGTCGAAGGTGGTTATAACTAGATTTTGAAGCAATTTTAGGAATCCTCTTGTCTTCGATGTTGTTTAATTTATTCTTATACATTAGGCATCTTATGTTGACCATATTTGATGGATAAATTACCTTGTGATAAATAATGTACTCACTAAACTAGATGAAATTATATATATATATATATATATATATATATATATTTGATTCCTAAACACAATAACCTTCTCTATGTCTCTGCAATTTAGTTTGGACAAACCTGTAAGAATTTTTTTACATAACTTAGATGTAAATTCATGCATATCATGGATTATATTGATCTAAAATATTTAGATCTATTCCTATAGAGAAATATCTCTCTTATGCATAAACCACTATTTGTATGCAGTAACTTAGATTCAGCTACCCTATAATGAATATATTTGAACATGTAGTTGTATCAACTCAATAATAAACAATTACACTCCATCAATAACAATAAAATAGCCATTATATATTTAACAAATAACTTAAATAAGAACCTGCAACACAAAAGGAGCAATCAATTTTCACCCATTCGTATAATGGATAATCCAAATCACTTGATCTAGTCACCCCCAAGCCTGATCATGAATCCATAATGGATAACTAAGATTCATGTTTCAACAGCCCTTTCATTCTTTACAATTTCCTAACACATATAGTTCTCAGAAAGAAACTTCTTCTCCTATGTTCTCTACAGAAAGAAATCCTTTAATAATCTATTTCCTTTCTTCCAGATGCTAAGCAGTGTCCTCCATCCTCACACATGTGTATATTTCTTTATTTTTTTTCCAGGACTTATTTTTTCCCATCTCTTTTCCCTCCTTGGGAATTTTCACAGCTTAGGGAAATTAATGATTTTCAGGCTATGTCGATCGCTAGAATTGACTTCTAACACATTCTCTTTCCTGCTCAAGGTCATCTTCAACTTGTTCCCCACTCATGAATTCATAATCATCTCTTATTAACTTGGTTGTTGCTTTTGTTCCCTTCATTTAATTAATAAAAAAAAATATTTTCTCGTACATCTGTCCAATAACTAAGGACACTTGGAAATTCACTGTCTTACACAATAATTAAACAATTAAGAGTCAAATTTAACCACTAACTCTATATTCACATTTTCCACTTAAGGAAATTATTTAACATAGTACTTTATTTTATTCAAGGGGTATTGCACTAAGGACCGCTCATAGAGGTCGAGGAGGATCCAAAACGCTCACAAAGGTCCAAGGGGATCCATAAAATATCAAAATTTGACCATCCCAAATTCTCTCAGAAATGAAATCAATGTGTATAACTTGTTGTCATCTTTCCAACGATGTAAACAAGTCCAACGGAGTTTGTATGAAAATGTTATGAGCGGTCAAAGTTTAAGTCAAACATGACAAAGTCAAAGTCAAAGGGGTAAAAGGGTGACACATGTCACCACTGCATATGTTCCACATGGGATGACCATACATATGATGTGGCCACACCCCATGGTGCCACATGGACTGAACGTACAAGGACTGGGCATATGAGTTGGAAAATGATTGGGCAAGGTACAATCCAAGTAGTTGAATCAGATGTTGACAAGTGGTAAGATTCAACCAATGAGAGGTTGCTACATGGTGACCTCCCATTGCCCTATATTGGTATAGTTTATTAAAATTATGGAGTCAATGGGGGTCGAAACCCAGCCTCCATAAGCTTCCAAAGCCTTTACAAAGCTCCACTACCAACATGCCACATGAATGGTTCATACCCATATATGTTGTAATATTTATTTGAATTAGAATAAAGGCTCATTCTGCAGGGAAAAGGGGTCAAGGGCTAAGCCCTCATTCCCTAGTATATGTAATATTCCATGTAACCATAATCCATAGCACCCAGGGCTAACAAATATGTGACAGGTTTAAAACAATACACCATATATATAGTATATGATTATAATATAACCATATAACCAACAAACAAATATGCCAAGAGAGGATCACAGGGAATAGAACCCTCATCCTATAAAAAACTTGGCCATGGTTTAACCAATGCGCCATGAGCTCCACATTTAACGGGATTCCACAATAAATAGTTTTAAGTTTCCCAAATTATGGATGGAGGTTGAAGGGACTGCGACCTATTAACGAGAATAGATACCAACACTTCACGCACTCCCAGGTCTGGAAGGATCCTCAGGTGCCACGAATAACATTGTAGGGTGCATATTTTTAGGTTGTATGTATTGTCTCAAAGTACGTGAAAAGGAAGAGGTGAATTATGACATGTCGCGTAAATCATGTTGTGAGGTATATTGTCCAAACATAGACAACTTTGTACTTATTTTCACAATTTTTCACAAGGATCATGAATTTGAGGTTTACTTTGTGATTTGAGGTAATTTTTAAAAGTCTTAGTCCAAAATTTCATTAATGAAAATTTAGCGCATTGTTTTACGTGTCGAAGACGGTGAAGTTGAGCCAATTTTGAAATTGGTTAACTTTATAGTAAAATTTCTCAAAGTTTCCCAAGGATTTCAATGGTGAGCTTATTTTCTTGTTTTGAGTAATGGAATTAAATATTTTCCATTAAATTGGATTTTTCGAGCCCATATTGTAATGTAACTTGTTATTTTTAGATGATGGAGACCAACCATGCTATCTAAAGGGACTTTGAATATGAATTCATGTATGCCATATATATATATATATATATAATTTGAGTTATTTTATTTTCTTTTGTGTCATCTCATCATTCAACAAACTAATCATCATTTAATGAATTTTTGGATAAGAGCACATCGTGATTTTTTTGCAAATCACCTCAATGCGATCAGTAAATTATTCAGAATCAAGTTATATGTTGCATGTATATATTTAAAATAATAAGTGGTGTCTAAGGATTTTCGATCAAGTGGTATCAGAGCTAATTTTGAAATGTATTTGCAAGTTATTTATGTGACATGAGATTCAAGAGTTCTGTTGGTGAAGATTTTGGAGGCTCCTACCAAGAGGACAAGAGGAGTAAAGCTCTCATGAAGTTGAGGTTGCGGAAGTATATTAATCGACAAATACAAAAGGAGAATTCTAAGTTAAGGCTGTAGTTTCAAGTTCTTGAGGAAGAGAAGTAGAGGCTGCAATATCGATTGATATGTCATGAGGAATTCCATAAAGGTATCTTTCATGAGTTGGAAATAAAGTTGTAGAGAAATAACCAAGTATTGTCATCATAAGTACCAATTGATGAATATTTGAAAGTTGAGAATGTAAAGTGTATCATGCAAAAGGGAATACCTCTTTCAAGAGGCATGATCAAGAAAGATGAATCCTCATATTATTCATCTTCTTGTCAAGTTGGAGAATGCTCGAGGGTAGTTGAAGAAAGGAGAACTTAAAACGAAGAGGTCCTTCATAAGTAGTTTACCTTACCTTCCATTATAGAGTGTATATTGTGTAAGACATCTCCAGAGAAGCATGTGCATGCTAAAGGAGAAGGAATGAAGACTTTTCACACTAGTGAATGGTCTAGTTATCCATTTACTTCATGTGGAACTAGTAGCCATGATATGAAAAAATGTTTAAGAAGATAGTATGTGCAAGTAAATCCCTCCAAAAAGAAGGATAAATGTAAAGATCTTTTCTTAAAGAAAATAAAAAAGGGGAATGATAAGAAAGGATCATGGTTCCAAGATAGGAAAAACATACTCTGCTCTTATTATGGTAAGAGTGGATATCATATAGAGAAGTGTTGGAAATTTTACCTCCACTTATGTCTAAAGCAGAGAATGAAAGATGTAGAGACACTTGCAATAAGACAAGCAACAATTCCATTTGAATTCAATGGTCTTACTGAAAGGTTTGACAAAGAATACTTCCTAATGGTTGGTATTGGCAAAGTTATATATGAAGACATCTAAGAATTATTTGTGGATAGTTGTTCATATCGCCACATGACTGGGATGAGATAATTATTCTTGACTTTATGATAATCCGACAAAGATTGCTATGTGGGATGTGGAACCAACACTAAACAAGCAATAAGAGGGTATGGATATGTAAGATTCCTTCTCCATTCGAGAGGATTTCTAGGAATATAACATATTTTGTGTGTTACAAATTTAAATCTAAACCTACTCTCAGTTGCAAAATTTGAAGATGAAGATTATGAATTCTCATTTCAGAATGGTCGAGTACTTGTGTATTCAAGGGAAGATTTTTCAGACACAACAATAATGCCTAGTATTCATAAAGAGAGGTTATATAGGTTACTGGGAAGGCCTATAGTTTTTTCTAATGGTTACTTTGATTCGGCATCAGATTCAATGTTAGATTCGACATCAACATCAAAGGCATTATGAGTGGTCAGAAGCTACGAGACTCCTCCCAGTACAATGTGAACAATGATTCCATAAGTAAACTATCTAAAACTTTCATTGTAAATATGTATATTTTTAAATGTAATAGGCATATGTGTATGTATCGTAGAGTCTATTAGAAGGCTTGTAGGCCACTCATTGCAAATTATAAGAGTGAGAGGGACTCTGTAAAATTTCTATATTGCCATCTTATATGTGTGAGAGGAATTATGTAAGAGAATTCCTATATTGTCACCTTATATGATGTTGAGAGAGAGGAATCTCGTTAAATAGGTTTCTAGATAGCTACCTTTACATATTATTTTAGAGTGAGAGGAATCTCGTTAAGAGATATTTCTAGATAGGCACATTACATATTGGTTTACAGTGGGAGGAATCTCATTATAAATATTTCTAAGCCTTTAGATAAAAATATAGATAATTGTATTGACTCAGCATCAGCTAAAGGGATACATATGGATCTAATTTTCTAAGAAAATATTCTTGATTTTGAAGAACTAAAATTGAATGAGAGGAAGGATGCAGACACTTGGAGAATGTAAATCGAGAGCAGAAAGAGCATCGAAGTAATGTAAATCTTTCTAGAGATGGTAAAGGAGAAATAACCCTCTTTAGAAATAGGAGGCCTAAAGGTGCATTCTATAAGCATCTTTAAATAACTATGCCATGTTCATGTGGATGTATACCTTGAATAGAAAAAATTCATTTGCAGATGATAATAGTACAAATTAAGTTGTTCTTCAAGGAAGGAGAGACAATTGACAGTGTATTCATTCAAAGAATCCTACAGATACATCAACAATACAAGAACATCGAGTCCAAATGGGAAAGGCATAGATAAACATTCGACTTGGCTTCATATTGGCCAAGATGTATTATATTCAACAATAGGAGATGCGAGTGGATTTTGAAATACATGATAAAGTTATTACACAGATTCAGTGAACAATAATTTTTTTGTCATGGAATTTATGAGCCAGAATAGAGCTATTTGCTACAATATCAGAGGCCAGATTCAAATCCATAATCTAGAAATATAGACAAAAGTAAATTAATAAAATACCTAATATCGAACACCCAAGATGAATACTAAATTCCATAATATTCAGTAAGATGGAAGAGCGAATTATCATAACTAAATTGTTGAGTATTTATACTTTCGGATGTCCAAAATTTCTTCAATGGGAAGGTGTGATCTAATAGGATCTAAGGAATTCTCACAGAGGTCCAAGAGGATCCAAAATGCTCATAGATATCCCAGGGGATCTAGAAAATCTCAAAATTAAACTATATCAAATTCTTCCAAAACTGGCATCAATGCGTAGAGATCGTTTTCATCTTTCGAATGACACAAATGACAATTCAAACAGACTTTGTATGAAAATGTTATTAATGGTAAAATTTCAAGTCAAATAGGTCAAAGTCAAAGTTAAAGGGGTAAAAGGGTGACATGTGTCACCACTGTAAGGGTCACATGTGACACGGCCGTATATATGACATGGCCACACCCCAAGGTTCCACATGGACCAATCATATAATGACTGGGAAGATGAGTTGGTTGGTGACTTGACAAGGTACAATCCAAGTGGTCGAATCATATCAAGTGACAAGGTTCAACCAATGAGAGGACACCACGTGGAGACCTCCCATTGGCCTATATTGATATAGTTTCTTAAAATTATGGAGTAGATGGGGGTTTAACCCACAACCGCCATAACCTTCCAAAGCCTTAACAAAACTCATCTACCAACGCGCCACATGAATGGTTCATACCTATATATGTTGTAATATTTATTTGAATTAGAATAAAGGTTCATTCGGTAGGGAAAAAGGTTCGAGGGCTAAGCCCGTTGCTCCTGGTATATGTAATATTCCATGTAACCATTACCCATAGTGTCAAAGGCTAACAAATATGTGATGAGTTTAAAACAATACACCATATATATATATAGTATATGGTTATACTATAACCATGTAACCAACCAACAAATATGCCAAGAGAGGATCGTGGGGAATAAAAACTTCAACCTCTACTAAAATTGTCTAGGGTTTTAACCAATCCTCTATGAGTGCCACATTTAACAGGATTCCACTAGAAATAGTTTTAGGTTGCCCAAATTTCGGATGGAGGTTGCAGGGCTCAAAACTTATATATGGGTATAGATCCCAACACTTCACACACTCCCAGGTCCACACAGATACTGAGGTGGCATGAATCCCAATGTAGGGTACGTATTTCAAGGTCGTACAAATTGTCTCAAACTATATGCAAAGGAAGAGGCCATGTGTGGTGTGTCTTGTAAAGTGTGTCGTGACATATATTCTTCAAACATAGACAACTTTATACTCATTTTTCACGATTTTTCACAAGGATCATGAATTTGAGGTCTATTTTTTATTTGAATTCATTTATAAAACTATTCGTCCAAAATTCCATTAATGAGCATTTAGCACATTGTTTTGCGTGCTAAAGAGTGTGAAATTGAGCCAATTTGGAAAATGGTTGACTATATAGTCAAATTTATCAGAATTTCCAAAGGATTTCAATGATAAACTCATTTTTTTGTTTTGAGTAATGGAATTAAAGAGAGTCCATTAAATTGGCTTTTGTGAGCCCATATTCTAATGTAATTTGATATTTTCAGATGATGGAGAATAATCATGCTATCTAAAGGAACTTTGAAGATAAAGTGATGTATATCAACTATAAATGTAATTTGAATTCTTTTATTTTTATTTTTGTCATCTCATAAAAATCTAATCATCGTTTCATGAGTTTTTTATAAGAAGCACATCATCATTTTTCTGCAAATCACCTCAATACGATCAGTAAATTATTTTGAATCAAGTTAGATGTTGCATGTATATATTTAAAAGAATAAGTGGTGTCTAAGGATTTTCGGATCACTTATAATACCTTAATTTTGTTTTTTCCTCTAACTCTTTGTCACACATCATTTTCTCCTTAAATTTCGATTTAATGATATTTTCAATAGTATCCTTATTCTGCAAAATGGTCTCTTCCAGGATTCTCTAATGGCTTAGCCAAAACTAGACATTTTTATGTCATGCTCGCTTGAGTCGAAAGCAGTTATAAGTAGATTTCAAAGCAATTTTAGGAAGCCTATTGTCTTCCATATTGTTTAGCTTGTTCTCATACATTAGATATCTAATATAAACCATATTTACTCATTAAACTATATATATATATATATATATATATATATATATATATATAATTTAATAAATAAATACATCATTTTCTCACATTTTGTAAAACACCCTTACCAGCCCTCATTCTATGAACAATTAAAATAACATATTACGACCGAGACTGGTGCAAGTGAAATCCAATTAAATTAACATTAAGCCTGCGAGGTAAACCAATTAAATTAACATTAAAATTTTTATCTTGGGACATGAATATATGTAGCCAAGAATTCAACATCGTGCTCATTATGTAGTGGCATTCATTAGACTTTAGATCTGTCCTCCACTTACATGGTTGCCAATTATTAGTGAATTCTCCTCGAATTTTTTCGAGCTCCTTAAGTCGATAGACCAATTTTGTTTATGTACTTAATTTTTTAATTCCTAAATATGCTAAGATTAAAAATTGTATTTTTCATATTTTATTATGGAGGTAATTTTGTGATCATCAAGTCAACTGTACTAAGTGGTAAAAGTAGTTTGGTTCATTGATTACAGTTTGGCGGAAGCTTGCTCGGATGGCATTCACAAGAGTCTCGATATTAGGCTCTGGACAGGTTTTGAGAGAATGATTGTAAATGATTTTAACAGAGAAGGTTTTCTGCTTGCTTACAATCTAAGTGTCGGGATTTTTGAGTTTTCTGCTTTCTTAGTGCTCGGATTTTTTTAGTTTGTGTTAACATGGAAAAGGTGTCCGCATTAAGATAAACAAAAAGAAAAATAAATAAATATTAAAAATATAAATACAAGTTAAAAAAATAACAAGGAATTAAAATACAAAGTGTGACACATATATTTTCTTGGGATTACTCTTTAGTTACGTTATTAAGTTGGTATAATGTCTAAGCTAGCAGATGTATTTATTTTTATGAAATATGGGTTGATGATGCCTAAGAATTGTGTCTAATAAGATTGGTCGATATCATTTGTATCTCATTATGAAAGGAGGTTTGACCTTTAGGATGGCCACCGATGTTTAACTTAAAAAATAGTTGAACTTAAAAAATTGCATATAAGATCCTTAAAAATATAAATAATTTTATAAAAATGTTGTTAAATATTTATAATTAATAATTTAAGGAATTATAAAATTCACCAAAATATTTCTAATCATAAAATATAAATCTTTAAAATCTTTAAGATTTTCATATTTTATTTACCATTATATTATCATAGATTAATATTATTATTTTTAGTCCCATGAGGTTTTGAGTTCAACTCCCCTCGACTTACAATGTGTGCCGCAATATATATATATATATATATGATTTATCTTTTATTTTTTTTATTAGATCACAACACTTAATCTAATCTAATATGATTCTTTTTTAAATTACACTATATATATAAGATAAAGTCATTATTTCTCTATTCTATATTATATGTGGATAAATATAATTATGTATTTGATTAATTTGTTCTTTTTTATGAATAAATATTATGACGACGATGATGATGATGATGATTAACGTCCACTCAGATTCAATTGGTTTATTGTTCGAAAAGAATTAAGAAAAGCTTTCGAAGATCACCATAGTTTTTTTGACTTAAAAGGTTAGGAAGGTTGGTAGTGTGACAAATATTTTTAAATTGAGATGTAATATGGGTATGGATGGACAAACTAAGAGAAAGTTGTTTTCATCTTCAATCTTCTTAGAGTCACAAAGGTGACACACTCTTTCATCCCATGGCATTTTAGGAATAGACGAACACCCAATTTCACTATGGATCTCATGAGAACTTGATCGTATCTTAGTATTGCTTTTTTTTTTTTTTACACTTGTCAAAAGAGAGAGATCATTTTGATCTTCTAGATTAGGGTTTATTACATCCTTATAATACTTTAATTTCATTTTTTCCTCTAACTCTTTATGAGACCACATTTTCTCCTTAAAATTTGATTTAATGTTATTTTTAATAGTATCCTTATTCTGCAAAATGGTCTCTTCCATGATTCCCCACTAGCTTAGCCAAGACTCGACATATTTATGCCATCCTCGCTTGAGTCGAAGGTAGTTACAAGTAGATTTTGAAGAAATTTTACGAGGCCTCTTGTCTTCCATGTTGGTTAACTTGTTATTATACATTAGGTATCTAGTCATAGCCATGCTCCCAATGGGGGAAAGGATTTCCTCTAAGAGGAGAATGGGATATGGCGTATTTCCTTTAATTTTGAGATTATAGGTTATAAAATTCTTTTTTATTTACTCTATCTTTCTCCAGGATTCACGAGAGATACAACATCCCCAAACTTCAGATCCATATAGAATAACAGTCGTAGCAAGATTCCCAAAGATGAGTTTCTTCTTATCGCATATCTAAAGATCGATTTGTTTACAGTTGTTTTCAAGCCCATAAAAAGATTTTCATTCCCCAATAATCATTTTCTCAGTGCTATAAGTCTAATTGAGCTTGTGGTGAGATATTTGTATGATGCCACTTCCTCCAAGTTGTTTTTTTCAAATATGAAGGTCATAAGTAATATTATTCGATTTAATGATCACGATGTTAGTCTTGTCAATATTAACAGTCATACCAATATTGGAGAAAAAATCCATGAGGATTCTTAGTTTCTTTCCAATATCATGGGGACTCCTTTCCATAAGAATGATATCCTCAGCATATAGAATAATATTGAGGACTATACCAGTGAGAGTAAGGCCAACACAACCTATTTTTTCCAAGCAATCTTCTAACTTCTCAATGTATATATCAAAGAGGGTACAGGACAAGGGACAACCTTTTTTGAATCCAGTATTGCAGTTAATCTCTTTCGACCAGCCCTTAGTGTTCTAAAACTTGGCGATAACGTTCTCATATAACCTTATTGCAACATCCCTCAACTTGAAAGGCACTCTTATCTCTTCCAACCTATCCCAAAGGTTTTTCGTGGGAACCATGTCAAAATATTTTCTAAAGTAAAAAAAACAACAAAAAAGATTGGTTTTAGTATTGTGGAACACCTCAGAGCAAGTCTGCAATGATCTGAAAGGTAACAAGATGGTTCACAGTTGAAATATATCTCTTAAACCCATCCTGGCATTTAGCTCTTTTACTGTGACTTTCTATCCAATGGATACTCTTCTTTTCCAAAATAATTCCATAAAGCTTGGCTAAAATCGTCCTAATCATATTCTTCCTATAATTAGAGGGAATGTTTCTATCCCCATTTAAAAAAATATTTACAATGAGGCTTTGCATATAAGGTTTAAGGAAGCCTCGTTTGAGTGCTAAATTGAAGAGCTTGTGTATGTGAGGGATGAGGATGGGTCCTCTGATTTTAAAAATTGCATCTTGATATCCTTATATGTCCTTAGCTTTCCCATTTGGAAGGCGATTAACCCCGAACTAATATCATCCAAATAAAAAACTTCATCCTTTGTAGGGACAATAGGAATAGTGTTCATGACATTAGAAAAATAGTAAAAAACTTTAAAATAAGAATTATATTCCCTTAAGGAATGATATTATTTTCTTTAGTATTGAGGATCATAATTTGCATCAGAATTTTCCTGCACAACTTCTTGAAAACTCTAAGAATTAGAAATTAGTTTTGAAAAATTTAGAAATTAATGTTGAAAAACTTAATGTTATGTCTTTGAATATTTTTTAAAAAGAGTATTTTTAATATAATGAATTTTATTACATTTTCTTAACTGAACTAATCATTTAACTTAATCTTTGCTCTTAAAATCTAAGTCAACTAAAATATCTTTGCTCTCAAAAGCTATGTCAACTAAAATTAGAGTGTATTAGGATATTTAAAGATATTTGTCAAATTTCTAGTAACTTTCCCTATATAGTTTTTTACTATATAATTTTATTATAAGATTTATAATATAAATTTAGATTTTGAAAAATAAAATAAATGGTTAGTGAATTTTTTATTAGTTTTATGATCAAATTTATAATATAAATTTAAATCTAAATTTAAAAAAATAAAATAAATGTCTCCAAGACAAAAATTAGTATTTCATTGTTCGATAAATTTGTTAAATTTGTTAGATTTAAATTTAAAATATCAAACTCCATAATATTATTTATGGAAAGTTTTAAGTGTTTTTACTTATTATTAAATCATTGTTTCATAAAAAAAAATTACAAAGTATATTTTGATTTTTACAAATAAATGTATATTTTCTTACACGTCCATTTGATAATATCTTTACCAACACTCTAGTTACATAACACTTACAACTCATTTTATGTCACATGATTCAATGTTTCGTTTTTCTCTATTTAGAGAGTAACTATTAAAAAAAAAATATCAGAAAGTTGATAAAAATGTGGGCTTTGCCTTAAAAAGCTGGGCAAATTTTTTATTTTAAAAACCAGTCTAAAACATTAGAATGGAACTACAACGAAAGCAAACTAAAATAGATGTTTGTTTAAATCAAGTACCATCACTCAAATGACCATGACAATCTCACTTTTTTCACACATTTGTTGAGACGAATTATACTTTAAAATTAACTTTACCACCAAAATTAACATATTACCAGCTCAATTAACTTTAAAATTTTTACCGGGGATCAAACTCATATGAGTAGGCCAAGTCCATGTTTTTTGGGTTTTTCCATTAGACCAGTAACTCTAATTATAATAATTTTTTTATTTAAATATTTTTTAGAAATTGAGACACATTATAAAAAATTTATTCTTTCATATGATTACTCATATCTGGAATTATTTAACAAAATTTTAATATATATTTATCTATATTAATGAAGAAAAACCAGTAAATTTACATTCTTAAATCTTGACTAATGTATGAGAAAAGGTGTATGGCCTCCAACCTTTTAAACTTAAAAAAGTGAAAAAGAATGAATACAACCAAAATGAAAAGGAATTAATTAGAATGTTCAGCATAAAAAAATATGTAAAACAACAATTAATCATTAATATTGAATACTTAAAAATTTGTTTTATTATATATATATTTTTTTGTTTAACAATTAATTTTAATTAATTTTGAATGGTAGCTTGGTGTGTTATGGCTAACCCATTAGAATTGTTCTTAATGAGCACATAGTGATTAATGCTTATATGAATCGGGCTTAAAAAAAATCATGAAATTTAACTAAATGAAAATCCCCACACAAAAATTCTAATTAATTAAATTAAATAAAAAAATTATTTATGATTAATTAAATATATTAAAATATATATACATCAGTGTGATTAAAAAATATTTTTTTTAAATTACAAAATGTTATGTCAAGTACCTTCTATAATATAATAAAAAATAATATACCAAATTAAAAATTACATCAAAAATGTTATGGCTAATGCCTTCTATCATATAATAAAAAAATAATATACCAAATAATAAAAAAGGTTTCCTCAAGTCAAAATAGAAATTTTGTTTATGTACTTAACCTTTTTAATCCATAAATATGCCAATGTTAAAAATTACATTTTTCATATTTTATTATGCAGGTAATTTTCTGATTATCACTTCAACTGGACTAAGTGGTAAAAGTAGTTTGGTTCATTGATTACAATTTGGCGAAAGCTTGCTCGGATGGCATTCACAAGAGTCTCCATATTAGGCTGTGGACACATATTGAGAGAAAGATTGTAAATGATTTTAACAACGAAGCTTTTCTGCTTGCTTACAATCTAAGTGTCAGGATTTTTTGAGTTTTGTTCTTTCTTACAATCTCAGTGCTGGAATTTTTCAGTTTGTGTTAACCTGGAAAAGGTGGCCACAATAAGATAAATAAAAAGAAAAATAAATAAATATTAAAAATAAAATAAATAAATAAAATATTAAAAATATAAATATAATTAAAAATATAAAAAATACAAAGTGTGACACATATTTTTGGGATTACGTTATCAAGTTGGTATAATGTCTAATATTTATTTTTATGAAATATAGGATGATGATGGGGAAGAATTCTGTCATTTGTCCCTCATTATGAAAGGAGGGTTGACCTTTAGAATGGCCACCAAAGTTGAACTTAAAAAATTGTCTTTCACAACCTCACTCTTACCCTTGATTACTGTCCCTTACCAACCAATTCAGTCAGCCTTAAAAGGAGAAATATCAGTAGGGTACAGCCCCTACAACTAACAAGTACTTTCAACGCTTGCTCCCACTGAAAGGCTTTTTCCCAGCTTGCCTCTCCAATAGCGATGGATAGGCGCCGCGGCTATGGGAATACTTTTTGAACCGAGGAAAATACAAAAGATTCGAGTTCGATCTAAGTTTTCTATAAGTATATAAGATCCTTAAAAATATAAATAATTTTATAAAAATGTTGATAAATATTCTTAATTGATATTTTAAGAAAATTCACCAAAATATTTCTAATCATAAAATATGAATACTTAAAAATTTTAACCTTTACAGTTATCATTATATTATCATAAATTATTATTATTATTTTTATTATATGATTCATCTTTTATAAAATATTATATTATGTTATTTTTTTTTAAATCACAATACTTAATCTAATATGATTGTTCTTTAAATTAGACTCTCAATTAATATATACGACAACGTCATTATCTTTCTATTCTATATTATAGGTGGAGAAATATAATTAATATGATTGTTCTTTAAATTAGACTCTCAATTAATATATATGACAACGTCATTATCTTTCTATTCTGAGAAATATAATTATATATTTGATTAATGTTTTATTTTTTTATAAATAAATATTAACTTTTCAAAATTAAGGGTTTTGGTTATGCACATTTAAATCTGTTAGCATTTTTTTTTTATATTTTTTTTACAGATAATATTAATTTGATTGATGACTATGATGATGATGATTAACGTTTATTGAGACTGAATTGGTCTATCTAAATTGGTCATGAGATCTTAAGAGGGTAAGGGATTATTTGCAATTTTTTAGAATCTGGCTCAAAAAGAATTAAGAGAAGCTTCCCAAGATCACCATAGGTTTTTTGACTTAAAAGGTTATGGTAGTGTGACAAATATTTTTAAATTGAGATGTAATATGGGTATGGATGGACAAACTAAGAGAAAGTTATTTTCATCTTCGACCTTCTTAGTGTCTCAAAGGTGACACACTCTTTCATCCCATGGTGTTTTAGTAATAGACCAAATCACTATGGAGCTAGTGAGAATTTGTTCGTATCTTAGTAATTCTTATTTTTTTTACACTTGTCAAAACATAGAGATAATTTTGATCTTCTAGATTAGGGTTTATTACATCCTTATAATACCTTAATTTTATTTTTTCCTCTAACTCTTTATCAAACCACATTTTGTCCTTAAAATTTGATTTAATGTTATTTTTAATAGTATCATTATTCTGCAAAATGGTCTCTTCATGATTCTCCACTATCTTAGCCAAGAATAGGCATCTTTATTCCATCCTCGCTTGAGTCGAAGCTCATTACAATGAGATTTTGAAGAAATTTTAGGAAGCCTCTTGTATTCCATGTTGTTTAACTTGTTCTTATACATTAGGTATCTAGTCATAACCATCCTCCCAATGGGGGAAAGGATTTCCTCTAAGAGGAGAATGGGATAGGGCATATTTCCTTTAATTTTGAGATTATAGGTTATAAAATTATTTTGTATTTACTCTATCTTTCTCCAGGATTCACGAGAGATACTGCATCCTCAGAATTTATAGAATAACAGGCGTAACAAGAGTCTCAAAGAGGATTTTATTCTTATCTCATATTCAAAGATCAACTGATTTACAATTGTTTTCAAGACCACAATAATCTTTCAATCCCCCAATAATCCCTTTCTCAATGTTATAAGTCCACTTCAGCTTGTGGTGAATATCAATTACAATATATTTGTATGAAGTCACTTGCTCCAAGTTGTTGTTGTCAAATATGAAGGTATCATAAGTGATCTTATTTGATTTAATGATCATGACCTTAGTCTTTTCAGTATTAACAGACATACCCTAATTGGAAGAAAAATATTTGAGGATTCTTAGTTTCTTTCCAATATTGTGGGGACTCATCGCCATAAGAACAATATCGTCAGCATATAGAAGAATATTGATGACTACACCAGTGAGAGTAGGGCCGACACAACATGTTTTTTCCAAGCAATCTTCTAACTTCTCAATGTATATATCAAAGAGGGTAGGGGACAAGGCACAACCATGTTTGAATCCAATATTGCAATTAATCTCTTTCGACCAGCCCTAAGTGTTTTGAAACTTGGAAATAATGTTCTCATAGAACCTTATTGCAACAACCCTCAACTCAAAAGGCACCGTGATCTCTTCCAACCTATCCCAAATTTTTTTCCTTGAAACCATGTCAAAATCTTTTCTAAAGTAAAAAAACAAAACAAAAGATTGGTTTTAGTATTGGGGAACACCTCTGTAATGATCCAAAAGTTAACAATATGGTCCATAGTTGAATGATATCTCCTAAACCCATCCTGGCCTTTAGCTCTTTTACCGGGACTTTCTAGCCAATGGCTAATGTTCTTTTCCAAAATAATTCGATAAAGCTTGGCTAAAATTGGGTTAATCATAATGTTCCTATAATTAGAGGAAATGTTTCTATCCCCGTTTTTAAAAATATGTACAATGAGGCTTTGCATCCAGGGTTTAGTGAAGTCCTGCTTGACTTCTAAATTGAAAATCTTGTGTATGTGAGGGATGAGGATGGCTCCTCTGATTTTAAAAATTTCATCTTGGTAGTTTTCTATGTCCTTAGCTTTCCCATTTACAAGGCGCTTAACCCCAAATTCTATGCCATCCAAAAAAAAAACTTCGTCTTCTGTAGGGACAATAGGCATGGTGTCCATGGAATTAGAGAACCCTTAAAGAATTTTAAGGTAGGAATTCCAGTCCCTTAAGGAATGCTATTATTTTCTTTAATATTGAGGATGAGAATTTTACTGCATAACTTCTTGAAAACTCTAAAAATTAGAAATTAATCTTGAAAATTTTAGAAATTAATCTTGAAAAACTCAATGTTATGTCTTTGAATATTTTTTAAAAAGAGAATTTTAATATCATTGTTTGCTTACATTTCATGAAGCACCTAGCAATGAATTTTTAAAGTTATTGCTCTAATTTTGATAACTTTCACTATACAGTTTTATCATAAGATTTATAATAAATTTATATTTTGGAAAATAAAATAAATAGTCTCACAATAGTGAAATTGTTATTAGTTTTATCATCAAATTTCTAATATAAATATAAATATAAAATTTAATATATAAGATTTAAAAAAATAAAATAAATATCTCAAGGTTTAAAATTTAATATGTAAGATTTAAAAAAATAAAATAAATATCTCAAAGACAAAAATTTGTATTTCATTTTTCTATAAATTCGTTAGTTTTAGATTTAAAATACAAAAATCCATATTATTATTTATGAAAAGTTTTAAGTGTTTCTACTTATTATTATTGGTCCTTGTTGTAGGCATAGAGGGACTATAGCGATCGATAAATTGTTGACCTAGTATTAGATTGTGCATTGACCAGAAATATCTCTATATTGTGTATTGTTGGAACAAGGGAAGTCGAAACATCGATTTTTATATAAAAAAAAGTATCATGTTTGTCGAGATCTTATTGAACAATGGATTGGAGGTTTTATTGTCACCTTCTCTATTCCCATTGTTAAATATCTCGGCATATCAAAAGTATTTGGTAGTATATGTTCTTTTTGAATCATATATTTTATTATGCATTTGTCAAAGGTGGATTAATGCTAGCATTAGTTCGAATGTTTCCCTTAGCATTTTCTGCTGGGTAGAAAACATTCTCTACCATATTACTATGTGTGATTTTTGCTTTATTGTTGTGTGCTTCGAGAGAACAGGCCTGCCACGCTGTACATTTTCTTAAATGCTTGCACAATCCTATGCCCTTCGACGGTCCTCATAGTCTTAATTGTTCACCTAATAGCTCTGACAGTGTCAAATGATTATTGTACAGTTTCGTTCATCGTCAGCATCGTTGCTCAAGTGCTTGATCCTTGTTCACTGGTTCGTTCCATGATTATGGTTCCTGTTTGATTCAACTTTGCAAAGTTGAGGTCCTGCACTTGCAATTCGAGCTCTTCATGGTTGTTCATTGGTTTGTTGTTCTTCAACTTTGCAAGTTGTTGGACCTGTTGTTGCGGTTTGCAGTTTTTCGGGCTGAGCTCTTCTCATCCTTTGTTGACAGGTAAGTTTCCCTATTGTTGTTGTTTTTTAAATAGTGGGTGTCCCTGCCTTCAAATTCTGTCGCAGACCATCTTTATCTGTGCTCTTAGTTTTTGTTACTAGAAACCATGTGTGTTTCAATACAGAGGTCTTTACGAAAAGTAGTTGGGAGCCATCAAAAGAGGGAATAATCGGGTGGTGTGAAGACGCAGCATATGCTTTTATTCTGTGGGTCAGAAAATTGTGTCTGGCTGTTATGTTTCTGCTGAGTAAAGTTATTGTTTTATTTATTTCTGTGTTTTCTTCTCATCTGCTATGGGGACTAGGGGAGATTCAACTTGAGAAGAAGAAGGTTGAAAGATACATATGGGGATTGGTACCCTATTTTGCTTTCCTTTTTTATTTTGCTACCTTTTGTTCTTTCCCCCTCTTTTCTTTGTTTTCATAGAAACTGAAAGTATGTAGAAAACAACTCCAAAATGACAGTTGAAGAGATGAAAGAAGTAATACATGTTGAGTCATATGAAATAGATACACAGTCCATTATACATGACAACATTGACGTGGATAGAAATGGGTTTTTTAGATTGGATGTATTCTTGTATACTGTTGGGGATTTCCTTTTCGATACATTCCAGGTTCTATTGCATTTCCGTTATCCATCGATCAAGTTGTGCAATGGATCGATAGATTATTTCTTGACCTATTTTAAAAATGGAAATGTCGAGGCTTTGCAATCCTATGAATACGAACTGGAATCTAATTTTCTTAGGCAGTTGCATGAAATACATGATGTCAGTACATATTTTTCAAAGATATGATTGTCTGCATCTCCAATTCTGGTTGTGCATGAGAGGGGACTTTGGGGAGATACATTTTGTATACGTTGGTTGTCTAACTGGATGAATATATCAGTTGGCATTTGGTCATTGACAAGAAAAACATGATATATACTATTCAACAAAACTGCATTTGACAATCCATATTGCATCTTGTTACATGATGCTAATGCCCTCAGTGCCCATTATGAACCACTGCTGTATAGGAAAATGTCTATATGCAATATAGAAGGTCCTCGTATCTAATTGTTCATTATTTGTAAAGACCTTCAATTGCAATGGAAAGGGATTTTGCATGGCATAGATTGCCATGGTTTACAACTGGAAACAAACGTTGTGTCTAGCTGCAGGGATAGTCTGTTCAATGCAATTTGTTGTTTGGTGGTAGCAGAGTTCGATGTTCAGTCACTGTGACTTTACATTGTACAATCCTTTTCCAATGCAATTATAGGAGGCAACCAATAGGTTTTTAGGTGCTTGCATTAAAACCTTTTCCCATATCTCATAGAAAATATCCTGGTAGTTGGAAATTGGCAGGAATACCTTGTGAACATGGTGCTTCCATATGAAAAAGGGAATATGGAGGGTTGAAGATTCTATTTTCAATGGTTGTCTATGATATTCAGGGTGAATATCCAGGTGTGGTCTCCCTTGCTAGATGTTGGTGTCCGTTCCTGGGTTATTGATTCAAATTATGATCGAACAATTGACATCCTCTCGTTGAAAACATATACAACACATATCCATTATGAACCTTTTCTTTCACATATCGGTAGTTCAAGGTTGACTGGCCATGCCGCCCAAATAACATCGAATTTTCATACGCGTGGAATTCCTTTTAGTGAAAATGAAACTCTTCCCGGTTGCGATATGGGAAGACAGGGCTTGAATAAAAAAAAGATGCTTAAAATTCATGATAGTTTTGATGAGGCCATAGACCACTTAGAAAAAAAAAGTAGAGTAAGTTATCACAATTTGAAAATAATTATTCGTCAAATTCGTCTGGCTTCTGATAAGGTCATAGAGGCTTTGAAAAAAAACGTAAAGTAGTTTCTCAAAAGTTGGGTGAGAGTGAAATTCATCCCAATTTCCACCAACTCATCCCGCCCTTGGGAAATAAACATAGAGTAAGTTACCACAACTTGAAAAAGGTCATGCGTGAGAGAAAAAAATACATTGCTACACTTCCTTTTAGAGAGAAACTCACATATCATAGTGTAAAGAAATTTGTTCGTGAAGAACAGAACATAAACAGGTGTGATCACATATCCTAGAATGGTGATGCAACTGTGCCAGTTCGTGATCTACAAGAAACACCATGTAGTAGTAGCAATGAAAACCAGGAAACAATTTCTTTCAATACTTCCCTGCGAAAGAAAAATGCAAGACAGAACTACATGAAACAAATGAAAGACACTCCTTCCATTGCATGTGAAATTTGTGAACATTTGAATTTTTCAAAAAACAGTAAGTATTTCACGCCTGATTTGCAAGAAGAATACCTCTGCTTGATAGCGCACGATAAACCATTTTCTAGTGGGAAAGTTTGTCTTCAATGCAAACGATCCCTTGAAAATGGAAAACCGCCACGGTTTGCAAGCCCTGACCAAATAAGATGTAATACATCACTAGTAGATGTAAGTGCACTTACGGAAATTGAGGAGAGACTTGTGTCTCTGTGAATTGAATTTTCTCAAATCAGACCTTGGGGCTCTAAACGACCCTAGATGGGCTTGACAAGATCAATTATTAATGTGTCTATTCAGCTAGATGTTGTGCAAAAAGCATTACCACAATTCATTAACAATATAATTACAATCGTTGTGGCTCTGAAAAGACGCTTGTGATACAAAAATGCCTATCAGACAAGCAAAGTGCGTGTGCATTCTGTTATGAAAGAATTAAAGGAATTATGTTCCAGGGCCATGTACAAAGCAGAGAACATTTGTATAAATGCCAACTGGGACAGTGTTCTTGCAGAAGAACATGGCAATTCTGTAGACACTCTTGAAAATCCTAGTGATTTTGATGCAAGTGATGAATTGGAGAATGAAACACCTGCTGAAACATTGGTGCACGGATTCACTGATTCACAGTGCATTCGTGACTTGCAAGACAAAATAGTCGAAATTGCACCTGCTGAGGGGAAACGTCCACTTGGAATATTCAAGGACATATTCCCTGAGGAAATGAACTTTCCAATAATCTTCTATGGAGATCCACAGGGCACTGATATTACAGAACGATTCAGTTATCATAAAGTAGTCCGATGGGAGATGCTACATTCAAGCGGCTACTTCTCCTGTCACATAACAAATTTGTTTTTCAAAATAATGTGCATAATAACAGATCATGTTATGTCATGCATCTGGGTCCGAATAAGAAAAGTCCAGTTACAAGGAAGAAAGTTGTTCACCAAGGATGTGAAGTAGAAAGTAAACCTAGAAAAAATTCTGAAATCTGATATTGGATACATAGATTTCAAAAACATCTGCACCTATACTGACTATTTGAAACAAAACAAAAAAAATAAAATTGCAATGATCCGGAAATTGGGCCTGCCAACATTTTTTGTCACATTTACAAGTGCAGAGTGTTGTTGGGATCCATTGGTGGCTACCGTATCTAACCTACATAGGAACAATAAACGTAAAAAAGAAACCGATACAGTGGAAAATAACGACATTGACTACCTCATAAGAAAAGACCCAGTGACATGTACTCGCTACTATAGACATAGAATAAATGCTTTGATACAATTGATATGCCATGATGAAACATTTTTCGAAAAAATATCGGACTACCTTTTTGTGAATGAATTCCAGAATAGGGAAAATGAACATGACCACACACTGTTGTGAATAGAGGGTGCACTGGTCTATGGAGCTGATAAAATTAAGAGATCAATTTGTGGATAAATACATAACATGAAACGCAGATCATTTGGATCCAGAACTTGCAAAAGTCCATAGACATTACCATACAATAAGTTATAGAAAACGAAAAAACTCGCATTCCAGATACAACTTTACCGTGCCGCCAATGAGAGCTACAAGAATCATAGAGACAGTTAGTCTAGAGGAAAATGTTGTTGTTGACAAATCTAAATCCTTGTTCACATTTCTAGAACAAGGAGGATTTGACGAAATGATGAGCTTTAATGCCTTCTTGACACAAGTAAATCTATCAAAATATGAGTACATCAAATCCATATAATGTACACTTAGGAAACCAACACTTTTCCTTAAATGAAAACTCTCCCATATTTGGAACAACAATTTCTCCAAGGACATGCCAGTTATGTGGAAAGAAAATACAGATGCACAGTACGTGTTGAATGCATATGTTGCAGCGTCGTATTGTACCTGGTATATGAAGAAGATTGACAAATCTATGACAAGTGCATTCAAAAGAGTACGCAAAGAACATGAAAGAAGTCATATTGATGCCATACAAATGATACACACACTTGGAAATATGTTGCTTAATCTTCAACAAATTTTTTCTCATCAAGCAGTTCACATTGCACTTTCCTTGCCCCTCACTTGTAGTTCAAGAAAATGTGTCTTCATAAACACATCTCCACTTGAAAAACACACATTTGTGCTTAAACCACCGATTTTTGTACAACAAGAGCCTGACAATTCAAAGGATGTCTTATGTCTCTCTATTATTGATTATTACGTCCAACGTTTGTCTCCTATTAGGCATATCTATTTAGCATAATTCGTATCGCACAAAAAAAGTGGTGCACCCATATCAAAAAGAAAAAAAACCTCTATCATATGGTTTGTCAAATACAATAAAAATTTTGACTATGAAAACTATTGTAGAGAAAAACTATTGATGTACGTTGCATTCAATGAAAACGAAGAGACATTAATACATAACTTCTCTACATGCGAGGTTGCGTATGTTGCGTCTTAGACTATAGTGCACATCAATGAAGCTAGATTTACCTACAATGTTAATCCAACATGGGGAAATCTAGAAGTTGCACTTAATGAACTAGAAAACCTTGGTGATCATGATGACACATTGAGAAACCCAAAAACAACCATAACTCCTCTGAGTCCTATGAATTACAAGGGGATTTGCCTCGTCCTCCAACGGCTGGAAGTGAAAAATGTATCAATCTTGGTTTTCAAGTTACAAAACATCCTTTCCTAATTGAAAATAATTAATACCACATAATAAGACGTTTGTTGAATCACGAAAAACAAAAAATTGTAAAGGACATTGCTCTTAAAAAATGCTTGAACACGAACAGTCTTGTGCATGTGTTCCTTATAGGCGGAGTAGGAACAGGCAAGACATTCACATTGAAAGCATTGTTTGAAATGCTTATACGAATCTATGATTCAAACAATTCCTCTGATCCTATGAAACCAAAGGGCCTAATAGTTGCATACACAGGAAAAGTTGCATACAATACTAGTGGAACAACAATCCACTCTGCATTTTTAATGCCTTTTAACAAGTCACCGTTTCTTCCACTTAGCAAGGAAATGTTGGATACATTGTCTAAGTTTTCTGAGGAACTCCAACTTGTCTTTATAGATGAATCATCTTTGATTGGGAGTCGGTTCTTGTATTCCATTGACAACCGACTAAGAAGCATAAAACATGTGTAGACGAAATACTTTGGAAACATTGACATGATATTTTGTGGGGATATTTACCAGGCACAACCCATCCAATATTCTTTGATATTTGAACAACCTATCATTAACATGGAAACAGTCACCCATGACTTCTGGAGAGACAATATTAAATTCTTTGAGTTGCATACTACAATGCGCCAAACAGATGAAACATTCATTGCAATTCCGAATAGAATGCACACAAACAGCCAAACATATGATGACTTGACCTATATCAATTTGAGGTTCTTACGGCCCGCACCAACAGACCCAACATTCCCTTACATGTTCTACAAAAATAAGGATGTTGCAAAGCATAACATACACATGTTGTCGCTCATGCCTGGTGATGATATCATCATCAATTACATTGACCTGGAAGAAGACAACCATGGAAATGTGCCATGTCATGAAAATTCAGTCACTTTACCTTTGCAGCTTGTCCTCAAATTAGAAATGTTGGTTGAAATATATGCCTGCAACTATGATTCATAGGATGGCTTGGTGAATGGTGCAGATGGAATACTGAAAGGCTATACCAAGACAGAAAAAGTGGATGTCCTTTGGATTAAGTTCCATGAACCACATATAGGAAAGCGACACACAAGCAAGTTATATTATCTATATAATTCAAACACTGGAAGCGATTGGACACCTATTTTGTGAATATCAAAGCCAGTATCGACATCAGCAAAGACAGGTCAACTGAAGATTCAAAAACAGTTTCCGATTAAACTTGCATGTGCATGTACAATCCATAGATCATAAGGACTAACACTTGATAATGTTGCATTTCATCCTGTTGGAATTCAGATACATGGACTTGTATACACAACATTGTCCCATGTCAAAAGCATAGACTCCTTGTATTTAGTAAGTCTTCTCACAAAAGATAACTTCAAAGGCAAACAAAAAGTTGATATTGAAATGGAACGACTGAGGACCACCACAAAATGGCAACTGAATTATGATTACCAATCCATACAAACAAATTCATCTGTATCAATTCTCTCACTTAACACACATAGCTTAAGTGCACACATGGATGATATACTAAATAACTATGATATAATGCAATCCCATATTTTGTGCTTGCAAGAAACACACATGGAATTATGCATGCAGAAAAAACAATTCCCAAATCACAATTGCATATCAAGTTACATTACACATGGGGTAATGATACTGGTGAAAAAACATGTACCGATTTTGGACCATATACATATCGAAGAAAAGAATGTTGAACTGGTGCTTGCAATTTGTTTTTCCCATGGAACAGAAGTTGCAATACTGAATCTGTATGCTACTCCCCATGCAGCATTCTCCAACATAGTACATGTTATTTCCAATGCATTGGCCCATTTCCATATGAACAGACCCATTTTACTTGTAGGAGACTTCAATATTGATATGCTACAAAATATTGGTAGAGCAAAAGAACTGGAAAACTACATGTGCAAATACAGTCTCCGCTTTCATTTGAACAACACAGGCCATCTGCAAAATGCACTTATTGACCATGTCTGGTCCAATGTGTCCATTCCTCAATATAATATGTTTGTCTTAGACACATATTGGTATGATAACGATACAATTGGTATTGCACTTGAATTATGACATATACATCAAACTTATTGCAAACTCATATTTTTGTGTTTCAAAGTATATATGTATCCCTG
>ML781753.1:193733-224605 GCA_009831015.1 Picea engelmannii | reverse complement strand
AAGAAAATATTAGTGGAAAATTTACTATCTTTTCAAATTTTGTAAAAAGTGAAGGCTTTTTTTGATAGTATGTTCATTTAAGAGCTTGACATGTCATTTGGTCGAATTAAATTTGAGTGGACGAAAACACCCTTAGTCACAAACCACTCTAAATAAACTCAATTCACCACTAATTATATATATAATTTATTATCAACCTAAACTTTATATTTTATGGTTCAGTATAGTTATATATTTAATGAGTATTTTTTTTTATAAATAAATATTAAAATGTATAAAATAAAAAGATTTCTATTATAGATATTTAATTATTTCAAATAATAATTTTCTAACTTTGATTAATTTTTGGTTCAATGATGTTGTTTAAATTTTTTTTATTTTATAAAAAATTATTATTAGTGATATACATATATATTTACATATATCATCTTAATACGTCACTGAAGATATATAAAAAGAAATTTAAATAACAGGAATTACTTTTTAAATAATTTGACTATTTTCCATCATTAACATTGATTATTTTTTGGTTTTGTAATAACATTGATGTTAATTTTATTTAATCTTTTTTATTTTATAAAAAATTATTATTAATGATCTGAAATTATATATATATAATCTTAATACCTCATACAACTGAAGGTATATAGTGTATGGGGGAATAAGACAAAATGAGAAGAAAGAGCGCTTTGCAACCTAAGTTTAGGGTTTAGGCCGCACGGTCACAATCTTTGCCCCATATGGGCTCATGACTCTGAAGGAGGGAGGGATGAAGGATACCTCTTACAACCAGGCCACAGTGAATGGAAGATTGGGAGAAGGATCAAAGCGACCCATCTTCGAGCCTCCTCTAGATCAATGCTCAAAGCTCCTGATGGAAGGATCCTTCAAGGATCGGGAGATGGACATTGACCCAGAAAACGCGGCTACACCTGCTGCAACGTCAATACCATGGATACCAAGCAAATGCATCCCACAAGCACCACAGGCCCCGAAATATATCATCAACTCACCACGCATAGAGGAACAAAAGAAATATATGAGAGACGACACCCTAGTAGGAAAATTCCTAGGGATCTGGCCTTCAAAAAGGGACCTGATCAAATGGATACAACACTGGTGGAAGCCAAAAGGACACTATGAACTACAACTGGGATCCAAGGGCTTCTTCACGATCATTCTTCATAACCTCGAGGACCGCAACCGCATTTTTTATGGAGGGCCTTATTTCTACAACTCAGCAGGACTCTTCTTAAGATTCTGGACTGAGAAGTTCAGCCCTGAAAAGGAAGATTTTTGACATGCACCAGTATGGATCAGACTATACTCCCTACCCCAAGAATTTTGGCTGGAAGAGGTTCTGGCAGGCATAGGAAACACCGTCGAAATCTGTGTTAAGTCTTCAGAGGCCACAAAGTAGAGGCGATACACTTCCTATGCATGCATCTGCATATACCTGAATTCCCGGGATCCATAATCCTAGAATACCATGATGAGGACTGGATCCAAACCATCAACTATGAACACATCCCGTTCAGATGCAGGAAATGTCATGAGCACGAACATCTCTTCAGAGAATGCCCCCTCAATGTTGCACACAAAGAGGGGAACCCAGAGTTCGACAAAGACAAGGAAGGCTTCGCTCAACCAACAGGAAAGAGAAGACAAGGAGGACGAAAGAAGGCAGCCCTAGTAAGTAAAGATCCATCCACTAGTAATAAATATGCAATACTACAGGATCAACCAGAGAATCCTTCAGTCCCCAAAAACCCCAAAGATTCCCATGCAGAAAACATACCCCAACACATGAGCCCAGGGAGTGAACGACCAATACAGGAGAAGGATCCAGATAACCCATCTTTAGACCCCGTTGTCAGCCAACAAGACCATTTGGAGGTAGAGGATGGGGATGCCAAAATGGAGCTAGAAGAGTAAGAACTAGCTGGGGTGGACTTGGAGCACCTCGAACATGCCTATAGACACCAAAAACTATACACCATACCTCAGGATCAACTATGGAAAGTGCACAAGGTCTTCCTTAACTCCTCAGATGGATCCACAGCTCGATCCAACAAGGGTCTGGGAATACAGGGTAATCAGTCAAAGAGCCAGACAAAAACTCAGAAAGATGAAAAGAAAAGAGGAAGGAAGTCAACAAACAAGCTCATACAAGAGATAGGTCACTTCATGGTGAACTCTGGTCAAATCCACCTTATCTCGGACAACTTTCCCCCTCTCTCCACGCCCTCGTCCTCATGAAGATTATCTCCTAGAATATAAGAGGCCTCAATGGACGTAGCAAGCAAAAAATGCTATGAGATCTGATCTTTGCAGAAAAATCGGATATAATGTTACTTCAGGAAACAAAATGCACCACTGAAGACATCAACATGGTACTTCCCCACTGCTGGAAGCAAGGGGAAGCAGTTTCTACTGCAACCACAGGTACAGCTAGAGGATTAGCTATCCTCTGGAACACCAACACAACGATCATGGAAAACTTCATCACTACCAAATGGTCCATCACTGCAGACTATAGGCTCATTGAATCCAACAAACCCGAACATCTTACCAATGTCTACGGGCCGGCTAGCCCCAAGGATAAGCAAGCCTTTCTCAGGAACCTAGAGTACCTTTCCACTTTAACTGAGAACAACAGATGGATTATTGGTTGAGACTACAATCTCATTCGCAACCTAGATAAAAAAAAAGGGGGATCAAGATGCCTCGATCAGGATTCCAGTGACTTCAATAGCCTCATTGATAAAATCAACCTCATTGACCTGGAAACCATCAATGGCATTCACACCTAGACAAACAGAAGAACCAGAATACATCAAATCACCTGCAGGCTAGATTGTTTTCTCATATCTAATTCCCTCATGCTGGAAGGGATAGCTCTGGAGGCAAGCATTTTGGATTTCCATGGCTCAGATCACTAGACCATAGAGCTATGGATGGAGGTGCCAGCCACTCGAGGGAAAAAACCCTTCAGGTTTGAACGGTTATGGCTCAACCACCCAGATTTCCAAGCAAAGATCCATGAGTGGTGGAGGGAGGAAGAGGTCCCCCACGGCTCCAAGATGTACATATTTCAACAAAGGCTAAAGAACCTCAAGCAAAGACTCGGACTTTGGAACAAGAAAACCTTCGGCAACATCTTTGACTCCCAAAAGTAGTTGTCATAACAGATGAGCACAATTCAAAACCAAATCCAGCTTCAAGGGCTAACGGAAGAGCTTAAAACCTAGGAAGCAAGATTAAATCAACAACTGGAGGCCAGAAAAGGCCAAGAAGAGATTCAGTGGAAACAAAAATCTTGCATCCAGTGGCTCAAGGAGGGGGACCGAAACACCAAATTATTTCACAGAACCACAATTCACCGCCGACATACCAATAGAATTACGCAGTTAACCTCCATCAATGACCAACCTATCCACTCCCATGAAGATATGGAGAAGACACTGATAGACTATTACAAAGATCTCCTCACGGAACCCCTCCTAGATAGATCTGAGGCCATAGCCAAGGTCATGCAACATGTTCCCTCCTTAATTACCATGGAGAAAAAATCAGCCCTACTCTGGCCCATTACTATTGAGGAGGTGGATCAGGCGCTTTAGGACACCCCCAAAGGCAAGGCTCCAGGTCCAGATGGCTTCACCAACGATTTTTTTCACCATTGTTGACCGATTATCAGGGTAGAGGTTTGGGAAATCATTGAAGACTCTAGATCTTCGGAACAAGTCCTCCAGGCTCTCAATGCGAATTTCCTCACCCTCATCCCCAAAGAGGGGCAGGTCTTCCACCCCAAGAAGTTTAGGCCCATCGCACTCTGCAACGTCATCTACAAACTCCTAACCAAAGTGATTGCCCGAAGACTCAAGCCCATCTTACCAATCATCATTTCTCCGGAGCAATCGGGATATGTTGAAGGCAGACAAATCCTGGACAGTGTCATCCTAGCCCATGAAGTTATTCACTCTTTGAAAAAGACCAAAATGTCAGGTATGCTACTTAAACTAGACCTCTCTAAAGCCTTTGATAAGTTAAGTTGGGACTATATGCATGAAATGCTCCTTGCTTTTGGCTTCGACAAGCTCTGGGTGGACTGGATTCTAAATCTAACCTCCTTGACTTTTTTTTCCATCCTTATCAATGGAGTTCCCTCCCGTCCTTTCTCCCCATCCAGAGGAATTAGACAAGGAGACCCTCTTTCCCCTTTCCTCTTCATCATCATGGCCGAGGGTCTCAGTCGCTCCATTCACGCAGCCATAGAAAGCAACCTGCTGATAGGTCTACCTCTACATGGTATCTCCCCTCCGATCTCACATAGCCAATTTGTGGATGACACTCTGATGATGGGTACCCCTACAGCACGAGAATCTCAGTCCCTCCTCTCGATCCTTCAAACCTTCTCTGAAGCCTTGGGACTGGACTGTAACAAAGACAAATCTCAGATCTTCTTCTTCAATATGCCTGCTCCAATTCAACGCCATATCTCTGATATCTTGGGCTTCAACCAAAGCTCCCTTTCATCCAAGTACCTCGACATCCCCCTGATTGATAACGCCCTCATAAACACCTCTTGGGAACATCTCCTTTCCTCCTTTGCCAAGAGGTTGTCTTCCTGGACCTACAGAGCCCTAAACCTCCCTTGTCGCCTCATTCTTCTTTAAGCCATACTTCAATCCCTCCCCATCTATACCTTCTCGGCACTTGCTACCCCAAAGTTTGTCCTCAGAACCATAAAAAGCTTACAGAGGAACTTCCTCTAGCAAGGCCTCAACACAGGGAAGAAAATAGTGCTGATCAGGTGGGACAAACTCTGCCAACCTAAAGCTCAGGGAGGCCTCAGGCTAAGGGACCCCTCTATCATGAATAAAGTCCTTACCGCCAAGATCTGGTGGCGTTTGTTAAAAACTCCCAAGGATCTTTGGGCCAGCCTCTAGAGAAGGAAATATGCACCCGATATGGAAGAGAAGAACCTAATAAGGTGGAATGGGGATAACCCTGGTACCTTAATCTGGGCAGCAGCTAAGAAAAATAGACATCTGGTAACAAATCATGCTTTCTGGGAAATCTGAAATGGGAAAACAACCCTATTCTGGAAAGATTCCTGGCAGCAATGGCCAACTCTAGACCATGAGGACTAGGCTGAGAATATCAGCATCCAAGCTACACACATGGGCCTAACAAAAGTCATAGATTACTAGCAAGACAATCCAACAGAGGACACTTGGCGATGATGGCACTTAAATAGGGAGCACTTGAACCTAGAGGCGCACGTGGACCTAAGACCCTGGCAGGAAGAAATGGCCAAAAGAAAAATTCGCAAACTCATAGGAGAGGATATCCTATGATAGGGATACTCGCCACGGGGCACCGTCAACATATGAGAGGCCTATGTCATCAAAAAACACTCAGACCCTTTACCCATAAGGAATGTTTGGAGCAAAATTTGGGGCCTTAAACACTGGCCAAAAATTACTCTCTTCCTATGGCTTGTCACCCATTCGAGCATTCTCACCTGGGATAACCTCTCAAAAAGAGGTTTTCTTGGCCCGTTTATCTGCATGCTCTGTGGAGAAGAAGCTGAGACCATGAATCATCTCCTCAACACTTTCCCCTACACTTCTCAAGTATGGGATCAAAGTGTGCTAATTATGCACACCTCGGATCACAAAAGAGACAGCATCATCGACACAATCACAGAATGGAGAGACTAAGTGTTTCAGTCTCCCCTCCTAAACCATATTTGGAAACTCCTCCAAGGCTTCATTCTCTGGAAAGTGTGGAAGGAAAGAAATAGAAGGCTCTTCTGGAATGACCACCTCACGTGGCACCACTGTTGGAACCAATGTCGCCTCAACATTTTGGAAACTATCAGCCTTCAACATTGGACTGAAAAGGATCTGATCAGCACTCCCCCAGAACTTCTGATCCTCCAGTATTGGAAGTCCCCCCCAATCCTTGACCCACCCCCTCCCACTTCTTCTCCTCCCCCTCAAATTATTCCCTCCTCTTGGAACCCCCCCCCCTAGGCGGCTTCATCAAGCTCAATTTTGATGGAGCCTCCAAAGGCAACCCAGGAGCAGCGGGATACAGAGTGGTCTTCCGCAACCACCATGGACACATCCTTCTCATTAACACAGGTTCCCTTGGCCACACTATGAACAATGCAGCGGAACTTTGGGGGCTCACCAGAGGACTGCAATTAGCAATTGAGAACAACTTCACCAAGCTGATTGTAGAAGGCGACTCCCAAATCATCATCAATCTCTTCAGCAGAATCTTAAATGGAGTGGAACCAGAAAGAATCTCACCCAGCTGGAGACTGTCACATAGGCTAAAGACTATAGTGGATCTTTTGCAACCCAATAAGGCCTTTATACCTGTAGACATCAGGAGAAAGGCGAACCAAGTAGCGGACGAACTGGCTAATCTGGGGACTAATTGGGACGGACCGGATCTCCTGTGCAAAACGTCCCTCAACCCTGCACACCGTATTCTCCAGTAATGCATTCGTAAGGTTGCGACAGTGGACAAACCCCCGGATGGGGTGTTGGTGCAGGCCACATGGCGGGATGAGGAGGAGAGTACATGCCAGCGCGATAGGGGCCATGTGTCAAGCTCGTGCCAAGCCCCACCGCCTAATCCATGCATTTAAAAACCTATATGATGTCGGCTGCACCATTAACGCTGGTGCACCTGACTCCCATTGTTGTCTCCTCCATGGCTTCTCTATTTGAAGGCACCATTAGCCTCCGCATGTGTCCTGACCTTCTTATCCTTCAGCCACTCAGACCTGGCTCACTCTGGTTTCCCTCCTCCATGGTGCTCATCGCCATTGGGCCACTCCAGGCTCTCTACATCCATCTGGGACTCTCCTCTCAGCTTTGCCTTCCCTGCAAGGTCAGAATGCCACGGTAAAGAGGGAGGCCAAGGAGAGGCTCTCCATGAAAGAGGGAGGCCAAGGAGAGGCTCTCCATGGCATCCTCCTCGGCCTTGAGTATCTGTTTCCCCCTTGGATCGCCTTCTATGCACTCCTCGCACTCCTTGCAGCCTGAACTGGAACCTCTCGCCACCTCCACCCCACTTGCCTCCTGGATTGAAGGCCTAGTCATCACTGACAACTCGTTGGGTTCTCTCTCAGGACTTAATGCAATTCCTTTTGAACTCCGTAGCCATCGGGCCATTTTTTTCATCGGTAGTCTTCCCCTCCCGCCCACCCTTTGAGGCGCCACCCTTTCTTCGGGATGCCCAACACAGGCTGCACTCTTTCACCGACTCAATCCCAGACTCCCAGCTGCAAGACAGCTTGGCCATCCTCTATGGGCTGGTTTTCGAGCTCCGACAAGGATTGGAGGACCTTCATTTTCAACTGCATCTACTGGATCGGAAGACCTCGGCTCTCCTTCATATCCTTTCCACCTTCCAGGGGGATTTCCACTCCACTCCATAGGTCGCGGGAGCAACAGAGTTGCCCCATGTAGAGCCCGTCGACAGGAATGAACAGGTGCAACAACTAGAAGGTGGTGACCTGGGGCAGGCCACGCACGGGGACACAGAGGTTGCGGCAGCCATGGGCATCCACGCGCACAATCCATCCGAAGACACTCTGTCAGCTACCAACTTGGAAGGGGGAAACTTGGATGCTGACATGCAAATGGAAGGGAAAGGGACGCCTGTCGAAGAGGAACCCTGGGACGAGGCATACCAAGCCACCTGACCAGGTTTTTTGCCAAGTGTTTGACCCCTCTGGGGATCTGATCTTTTCACTAGTTTATTTTCTTAGCTATAGCTTAGTCAGATTAGCTTTGTTTATTTAAGACTCTTAGTCTGTAAAATTGCTAGACTTAGCCGACTGGCTGAACCGATTTTCCCTTTCTTGAGGCAGTTCGGTAACTACAACACGGTTGTTTTCAAGCTTTTGTAACTCTGGTCTGTATTTTGAAAGCTCTTTATATATAAAATCTCTTATTTAAAAAAAAAAGGTATATAATGTATGAAGGTATATAGAAAGAAATTTGAATATCAACAATTACTTTTGAAAATAATTTCACTATTCTCCATCACTTTTGTGATTTTTATTGATTACAAATTAATCTTAAAAGATTATTAAAGCACCATAATGTTCATGTTTATTACAAAGAATAGACCATAAATAGAGTGCATTGCACAGGATCTAACTAACTTAATTGGAATAATAGTCAACATGTCCTTCGCTTATCGTCCAAACTAAGTCATTAGAAGTTATGATGCTTTAGCATTTATAAAGAAACAATGTTCTCATATTTTATAACCTTTTCCACAATGTTTGATCATCAACTTTATTACATAACCCTAAAATTTAAGATAGGCAATTTTGATGAATAAAATGATTTCATAAGTTGAAAGAGTCCTTATGAGGTGAGACCGTCTTTATTTAGTTTTCATTAAATTTAAAATATCAAATCTATTCATGATGCTTGGAATTTTAAATCAATGACAACCATCAAAGATGTGGATAATCAAATTAATAATTTTTTTATTAATATTTAAAAATTATTTGATAATATTTAGATGGGAATGTTTGACATATAAACAATTTATTCATCACATTCCATTTTTGTTTGACATATAAACAATTTACTCCTCACATTCCATTTTGATTCCATGTTATATTATTTACTCCTCACATTCCATTTTGATTCCATGTTATATTCTTTCTTAGAGTTTTGAATTTTCATATTTTTAATATTCTTAAAAAAAAACACTTTAATGTTCATACTTGTTCATACTTATTACAAAGGAAGATAATATACAAAGTGGATTTTATTACATATTATATTTGTTTAGTAATGTTGTTAATTGAACTAATATTTCATATCTTATTTTCTTCTCATAATTGAGTTGTTAATTTTCTTATCATAATTGAGTTGTTAATTGAATTAGTATTCAATATTTTTTTTACTGAGGTTTTAATTTTTTTTCTTATTTAGTAATGTTGTTAACTGAACTAATATTCCATATCTTATTTTCTTCTCATAATTGAGTTGTTAATTGAATTAGTATTCAATATTTTTTTATTAAGTTTTTAATTTTTTTTCTTCTCATAATTAAGTTTTTAATTAAACTAATATTTTTTTAATGAATTAAGATTAAAATATTTTAGTAATTTAGATACATAATGTTTTCATATTTTTTTACAAGGATGAATCATCATATTTAATATACAAATTTTAAATTTAACATATACATCTTAAATTAAAAAAAAAAAAATCATTCAAGACTTTAGATCTTCAGGACAAGTCCTCCAGGCTCTCAATGCGACTTTCCTCACCCTCATCCCCAAAGAGGGGCAGGTCTTCCACTCTAAGAAGTTCAGGCCCATTTCACTCTGCAACGTCATCTACAAAATCCTAACCAAAGTGATTGCCTGAAGACTCAAGCCCATCTTACCAATGATCATTTCTCCGGAGCAATCGGGCTATGTTGAAGGCAGACAAATCCTCGATAGCGTCATCCTAAACCATGAAGTTATTCACTCTTTGCAGAAGACCAAAATTCTAGGTATGTTACTTAAACTAGACCTCTCTAAAGCCTTTGATAAGTTAAGCTAGGACTATATGCGTGAAATGCTCCTTGCCTTTGGCTTCGACAAGCTCTGGGTGGACTTGATTCTAAATCTAACCTCCTCAACTTTTTTTTCCATCCTTATCAATGGAGTTCCCTCCCGTCCTTTTTCCCCATCCAGAGGAATCAGACAAGGAGACCCTCTTTCCCCTTTCCTCTTCATCATCATGGCTGAGGGTCTCAGTCACTCCATTCACGCAGACATATCAAGCAACCTACTGACAGGTCTACCTATGCATGGTATCTCCCCCCTGATCTCGCATAGCCAATTTGTGGATGACACTCTGATGATGGGTACCCCTACAGCATGAGAAGCTCACTCCCTCCTCTCGATCCTTCAAACCTTCTCTGAAGCCTCAGGACTGCACTATAACAAAGACAAATCTTAGATCTTCTTCTTCAATACGCCTGCTCCAACTCAACGCCATATCTCTGATATCTTGGGCTTCAACTGAACCTCCCTTCCATCCAAGTACCTCAACATCCCCTTGATTGATAACGCCCTCAGAAACACCTCTTGGGAACATCTCCTTTCCTCCTTTGACAACAGGTTGTCTTCCTGGACCTACAGAGCCCTAAACCTCCCTAGTCGCCTCATTCTTCTTTAAGCTGTACTTCAAGCCCTCCCCATATATACCTTCTCGACGCTTGCTACCCCAAAGTTTTTCCTCACAACCAGAAAAAGCTTACAGAGGAACTTCCTCTAGCAAGGCCTCAACACAAGGAAGAAAATAACATTGATAAGCTGGGACAAACTCTGCCAACCTAAAGCTTAGGGAGGCCTCGGGCTAAGGGACCCCTCTATCATGAATAAAGTCCTTATCACCAAGATTTGGTGGCGTTGGTTTAAAAATCCCAAGGATCTCTGGGCCAGGCTCTGGAGAAGGAAATATGCACCCGATATGGAGGAGAAGAACCTAATAATGTAGAATGGGGATAACCTTTGTTCCTTAATGTGGGCAACAACTAAGAAAAATAGACATCTGGTAACAAATCATGCTTTCTAGGAAATCCGAAATGGGAAAACAACCCTATTCTGGAAAGATTCCTGGCAGCAATGGCCAACTCTAGACCATGAGGACTGGGCTCAAAATATCATCATCCAAGCTACACACATGGGCCTAACAAAAGTCGCAGATTACTGGCTAGACAATCCAACAAAGGACACCTGGCAATGATGGCACTTAAATAGGGAGCACTTGAACCTAGAGGCGCACGTGGACCTAAGACCCTGGTAGGAAGAAATGGCCAAAAGAAAAATCCCCAAACTCATAGGAGAGGATATCCTACGATGGGGATACTCACCATGGGGCACCTTCAACATACAAAAGGAATATGTCATCAGAAAACACTCAGACCCTTTACCCATAGGAAGGTTTGGAGCAAAATTTGGGGCCTTAAACACTGGCCAAAAATTACTCTCTTCCTATGGCTTGTCACCCATTCGAGCATTCTCACCTGGGATAACCTCTCAAAAAGAGGTTTTCTTGGCCCATCTATCTGCATTCTCTATGGAGAAGAAGCTGAGACCGTGAATCATCTCCTCAACACTTTCCCCTACACTAATCAAGTCTGGGATCAAAGTGCGCTAATTATGCACACCTCGGATCACAAAAGAGACAGCATCATCAACACAATCATGGAATGGAGAGACCAAGTGTTTCAATCTCCCCTTCTAAACCATATTTGGAAACTTCTCCCAAGCTTCATTCTCTGGCAAGTGTGGAAGGAAAGAAATAGAAGGCTCTTCCGGAATGACCACCTCACGTGGCACCACTGCTGGAACAAATGTCGCCTCAACATTTTGGAAACTATCATCCTTCAGCATTGGACTGAAAAGGATTGGATCAACACTCCCCCATAACTTATGATCCTCTAGTATTGGAATTCCCCCCAATCCTTGACCCACCCCCTCCCACCTCTTCTCCTCCCCCTCAAAGCAGTCCCTCCTCTTGGACCCCCNGCTCAATTTTGATGGGGCCTCCAAAGGCAAGCCAGGAGCAGCAGGATACAGAGTGGTCTTCCGCAACCACCATGGACACATCCTTCTCATTAACGCAGGCTCCTTTGTCCACACTAAGAACAATGCAGCGAAACTTTGGGGGCTCACTAGAGGACTGCAATTAGCAATTGAGAACAACTTCACCAAGCTGATTGTAGAAGGCGACTCCCAAATCATCATCAATCTCTTCAACAGACTCTTAAATGGAGCGGACCCGGAAATAATCTTAACTAACTGGAGACTCTCACATAGGCTAAAGAGTATAGAGGATCTTTTGCAACCCAATCAGGTCTTTATACCTTCAGACATCAGGCGAAAGGCGAACCAAATAGCGGACAAACTGGCTAATCTAGGAACTAATTGGGACGGACCGGATCTCCTGTGCAAAACGTCCCTCAACCTTGCACACCCTATTCTCCAGTAATGCATTCGTAAGGCTATGACAGTGGACAAACCCCCAGATAGGGTGTTGATGCAGGCCACATGGCGAGATGAGGAGTAGAGTATAGGCCAACACGACAGGGGCCATGTGTTGGGCTCGTGCCAAGCCCCACTGCCTAATCCATTCATTTAAACACCTATACGACGTCCGTTGCACCATTAACACTAGTGCGCCTGACTCCCATTGTTGTCTCCTCCATGGCTTCTCTATTTGAAGGTGTCATTAACCTCTGCATGCATCTCGACCTTCTTATCCTTCAGCTGCCCAGACCTAGCTCACTCTGGTTTCCCTCCTCCATGGTGCTCACCGCCATTGGGCCACTCTAGGCTCTCTACATCCATCTGGGACTCTCCTCTCAGCTTTTCCTTCCCTGTGAGGTTAGAATTCCGTGCCAAAGAGGGAGGCCAAGGAGAGGCTCTCCATGGCATCCTCCTCGGCCTCGAGTATCTCTTTATCCCCCTGGATCGCCTTCTATGCACTCCTCACACTCCTCGCAGCTTGAGCTAGAAACTCTCTCCACCTATGTTATCGGACTAATCGGTAGGTGCAAACACTAACTAATCTCCCCAGATCCACCTAGATCTAGAACAAAACACACCAGAACATGACGCTTTCCTTAAGTTTTAGATATTTAATTTACTAACTAAAGAGGGATGAGTGACATATCATTTAAATGTTGCTTCCTCTCACCATCGCCATCCTAGCTCCATTTCAATTCTCATACAATGATGAACCTGCAAAAGAACACAACCAACCAAAGTGATAGAAATAGCATAAACTCAATATAAACCTATGTATGTGATCAAGGAATCATACAATAAAACACAACAAGCTTTATAGTAAAGAATCATATTACTGTATCATATTAAATGTGAAAGAGAGATTACAACCATGGCCTTGATGTTGTAAGGTCCCTTCCAACTATCCTTCATTCCCCACACACTTTCACTCCAAGAATTCTGAGAGCATAGATCTGATAATATTCACAATCTATCTTGACAAAATGGCTCATCTAGTCAAGCTAACAATCTCCAAAGATGAATCCAATCCAAGCTAATCCCCAAAAGCTCCAAGCTAACCAAAGCTAACTTTCTCCATGAGAACTCCTCTCCTTTTACAAGTTGAAGAGGATAAGGTGAGGAGGTTAGGATGATCCCACTAAATCATGAAAGCGAGTAAGATCCAAACCATTCGGATGCCACCTCACCATAGAAGTTTCTCCTTCTAGAAGATTCGAGAAAACGCTTGTTTTCCCATGTGTAGGCATTCTCGCACCCTGCCTATAGAGAAACCTGCGAACATCTCGCAACCTAGCTATGGTGCAACCTGTGAGAATCAGGCATTCTCTCACCCTGCCCATATAGCAACCCATGAACTTCCTTTTTTACAGGGTTTTTACAAGGTAAAATGCAACTTCTTTTCTCAGGAAAAGTTCTTCTCCCTTCTCTCTTCAGGAACTCAGGCTACTGACCCCTCTGAAGGAAACAGACAGGTTTACATCATTAATGGTCATAGGGATGACGAAAATAATTTGTAACAGAGAGCCCCTCAAAGTATGAAGTTAGAACAGAGTGATAGCTGAAATACTTTGTTGAGTGTGTGTAGGGAACAAGAAACAGTCAGTCGAAAACCTACCAACAAACAAGGAAATACAGTACAATAATATATCATCACTGAGGTTGGAATTCCCATACTTAGAATACAAATGACTCAAAGCATAAATGCCGACATGCGAAGATCCATGTCAAATAAGACAGGTCATGGCCACCAAACATACACTGTCGACTCAAATCTGAACATAGCCACCAAAAATACACTGTGGATCTATGTGTTAAAGACTCAAATTTGAACATAGCCACTAGACATACAATGTGGATCTATGCAACAATACACTGAATATACTCCAATGCAACCTAGATCTATCAAAAAAATATCCAGGGTCTTCATCTCTATCACTCTATAGTACGAATCTAACCATGCGAATACATGTGTTGAAGTCGAACATGGTAGAAACCACTTGATTACTAGTCATTAGTATATACCATTAACAAGTGTGAGGGAAATCACCATTAATGTCAATGAATCCCAAGGTACACTAGTACAATCCAACGAATGTGAATTAATGAGATGAAGTTGAACACTTGGCGAAATCTCCCGATTAGGGGTCAATAATGAAGACCCACTGTCGAAAGCAAGGAAACCTGCCATTGAGGGATGCAAGTTCCAAGGTACTAATTAGTTTCTGAGTCTAATTCCTGGATAATGAGTTGAAGTCGACACGAAAAGACTCGTCATAAGAGGTCCTTAATGTATCCCCCATCAATGACATGAAACAAGTAACAAGATTTGAAGTAGATCAGAGTAACAAGTGATTTAGGACTGACTCAAGGATGGCCGACGCAATAGAAGGCTTAAGGACTGCAGAAATGGCCGACCCAATAGAAGGCTTTCTGGGTTGAACTTCTCTTTGAACATATTGACGACACGACAACTGTCTTGGAAACACTAACTCAACAACGGGGATCACAGATCGATTTGTAATCTTATAAGGGAGTATGATCAGGAGACAAGTGGATTTTCCAACCTAGACACAAAGCGAGTGAAAGGGTGTCATGTTCAAAAGTGACTCTTCCACAGAATATAGGTTTAGACACAATTCTTTCCCAATTTTTTCCCCCACCATTTTTGGTGAGTACCTCTTTATTTTTACACAAGCTTGAGGAGGATAAGATAGGATTTTAATGTAAGCTCATCCTTCAGACGAGTCCCTCGGAGTATGTTTAATGAACCTTAGGAAGGAGTGGTTCAGTCCCATTGTGGGTCTTTCGATGTTTATTTAACGAGTCCAAAGAAAGAAAAATCACGGGTTTTTCATGTTTAGAGAGTCTGAAAAACACTTAAAGAAAACTTAGGTCCAATATGGGCGTTTCAATGTTTGTTTTATGAGTCCAAAGAAAGAAAACTCATGGGTTTTTCATGTTTAGAGAGTCTGAAAAACACTTAAAGAAAACTCTCTTAGTTCCTTTTTCGTAAAGTAATTTGATGAGACCGAAAAAGAGATAAACTATTGCTCAACAAACCTTTTCTTCAAATACTTTAACGAGCGTGAAAAGAACAAGATCGTTCGGCAATCTTTTCATGTTTAGAGAATCTGAAAAGACCTTAAAGAGGACTCCAGGGGGTTCATTTTTCGTATAACCTTTACGAGTCCGAAAAAGTGATAAAAGTATACTCGGTTACATTCTCATTGATTTACGAGCATGAGAAAGAACAAAGACTAAGCTCGGTAACTTATTCTCATGTATTTATGAGCATGAGAAAGAACAAAGACTAATCTCAGGATTGTTTTCATTTTTACGCAAGCTTTAAAACAAAACAAAACTATGCTTGGGATAGATTTTATTTTTACACAAGCTTAAAAACTAAACTAAACTATGCTTGGACCTGGTTTCATTTTTAGACAAGCTTGAACTAGAGGAAACTATGCTTGAGGTAGGTGGTTTCATTTTTACACAAGCTTGAACCATAGAAAACTATGTTTGGGACTTCCCAACGCATGGTTGGTACTTAGCCCCAAGCTTAAGAAACTAGCGGCTCTACTTCATCATGAAGTCCAGAGGCTGAGGAAAATGCCCCCCAAGCTTCGTTTCATCCAATTGCAAAGGAGAATGAAATGAAGCTTCAAATACTAGATGAAGGACTTGACTCAAATAGAGAGGGGGAAAATTATTTCATTTTTTAACGAGCTTGACATAGAAACAAGAACTATGCTCGTAACCTATGTTTCATTTTTTAACAAGGTTTCCACAGAGACGAAAAACAACTATCCTCGTAAGTGGTTTCATTTTTTAATGAGCTTGAAATCAGAAAACCATGCTCAAGTCTGGTTTCATTTTTAAACGAGCTTGAAATCAAAAAATCATGCTCAAGGACCTCTGTTTCATTTTTTAACGAGGTTGCCTCAGAGACACAAAAACTATCCTCGACCCTCTCTTCTTGATCATGGATTCCAAGAGGACAATGCTCTGGAATGACACCATGTCAAGGGACAAAACTCGGTCATGGCTTCCAAGAGGTCTTCACTGGAAGGAAGAAACACACTCTGGAAGGACACTATGTCGAGGGTCGCGACAGGAGTAAAGAGATCAAGCTCTAACAACCCTATCGAAGAGATTACCATGTCAACTACTAGATCTAAGTCATAAGAAGTTGAAGCCATGGGTGACAATGCCACATAATTGACCTGTGGCAGGGGCGATACTGTCTACATACAAGAACCATTCAGGGAGGCAATTCAGGCGGGGTCAATGAATGAAAGTTGATCAACAGTCACAACTCGTCCATCGTGAGGGAAAGATATCACACGAAAAAGTGTAGACACAATAGATTTCATGGCATAGACATAATCTCTCCCAAGGAGTAAAGCAAAATCCAAGGGGTCTTGGACTATTGTGACATCGATAAAGATAGTTTTCCCTCCTAGAGTTACAGGAAACTGAGGAAGGGTCCCTAAAGGTTGACTAGTTATTCTGTTAAAAGCTAATAGATTCTGCGTAACCGGTGCAAGTGGAGGACAACCCAAAGCTTGCCAAGCAATAGAGGACAAAATACTAACAGACGAACCTTCATCTATTAACGTTTGGGGAACGTCCCGACCAAAAACCTGTACTGTAATCTGGAAAGAAATGTAAGAGGGAAGATGAGGTCCAGTTAGCACACCCCAATCAAAATGGATGGTCTCATTACTTGGAGGGTGTCCTATGGGAGAAGGAGGAATACCCCTTGGCACACGAGATTCTGTATCAATGAGAAAAACATGGGCAGTAGCGGGTTCACTCTCTAGCGGGAGAGTAGGATCAACCAATGGAGAGATCAGATCGACCACTTAAGTTTCATTCTCCAAGGAGGGAATGGGGTCGACAGATGGCAACGGATCGACCACTTGGGTGACATTCTCCAAGGGGAGAATGGGGTCGACAAGTGGAGACAGATCGACCGCTTTAGTTTCACTCTCTAAGGGGAGAGTACGATTGACTGAGGATGGTATCGGATCAACCACTTTATCAACTGGTTCAACTAAGGACGTGACCAGATTGACAACATGATCAACCGGATTGACCGGTGAAGGGACCAGAATGATCATTCCATCAACTATTGGAGGGTTGAGAGAAAGCTTACGGTAAGCAGCTGGAAGTTGAGGCTGTGAAACAATCATGTCTTCCAGTAATTTCAAGGCTTTGTCCATATGAGGACAAAGGTGAGTGAGATGACTCCCTTTGCATAACATACACGAGAACTTGACTCTACTTTTCTTCTTCCCAACCGTATCATGACTAGTCTACGGGAAGTCATCAACATGTTGTTCAGAGGATAACGACATGAGTTGGCGAGGATGTGTAGACCATGCTTCTATAACCTTGGATAGACCAGGGCATTCCTTAAGAAGATGGCTACCCTTACATAGTCTGCAAGGGTACTTGGGCTTACGGGTTGTTTGGGTGATCTTGACATCATCAACACTCCCAACACGATAACAGTAACTGGTTGTTTTCCAACATGTTTGACAGTGGTTGGAGGTTTTGACCCTCACTTATCTTTCTTCTTCTTAATCTTTCTTTTCTTCTTCTTCTTATTCACCAGGTTACTAGCTTCAGAAATTTCACCCGACGAAGAAGATGAAACGGAAGGCGACATTGCAAGCGAAGAAGGTGAAGAAGACCTTACTAGTGAAGAAGGTGAAGGATCAACATGAGGTTGATGCTCTTGGGAGGAAGTGCTTGTGACCGAAGCACTAACTGCATTCGGTATTACCTGAGTGGAAAACAACCATACCGGTAATCCAATAGTGAGACCTCGAAGGCTCAAAGTAGCGATGTGAGGAGGACTAATGTTTCCATAAGAAGGAAAAACAAAAGGTTCTCTTGGAGCAGGGGTTCCTTCATTGGTCATTACGGGAACTAACGCCATTAAATAAATATCCAACCTAGAGTCTACTAGGGAAAACAAACAACACATGCTAAAAATCTAGGAAGCAAGCAAACAAACAAAACCTTCTCACAATGAACGCACTAGTTGGTGATGAAATCCAACATCACGGGAACAATCTAAGAAGGGGATAATATAGAGTGGGTGGAAAAGTTACGTTGAGGACCTTCTTAACAGACTTACACCCTGGTACAAGCTCCCACAGATACTCATGGGTATACCCTCCAAGGAGCCTGAGTGAGTTTGGCCAACGTCGATTCCAGGTACTGTGAAGACTTGCCCCTCCATAATCACCTTGTGTAAAGACCCTAAAGAGATAGGCCACTAGGGTTACCACCGACAACAATAAAGCCTGGGGGGACATTCGACAGTCCAATCCACGTGCAAGGGCAGGGTATCTAGCCCGAAATCAACTTGAAAGGCTTCCACTCATCATTGTGGGTATACCTATCAAGTGACCCCCATAATACACGTAATATCTACACCAAGACTAACAAAGCAGGGTGAGTAACTGTGCTAGTCTCAATGCGACCTCGTGATTGACCCTTGTGTTAGAAGGGTTTCCCAAGACAAAATGTAATAAGTGGATTAAATTGCTCCCTAACTCAAGATTCGATGCTTGTTTGCAGCTTTGGAAAGTTATCTTTCTCACCTATTCCAAATCCCTACAACTAATCTAATGTAGGTTTGCTACTAGAAAATAGAAAAATGTCTAATCAATTTTTATAAGCGCTTTATTTTATGGCTGTTGTTACTCAAAAGGAAGATGGCATGGACAATATGGTGTTTTGACCGACTCGAAAATTATGCAAATATATGAAGATGCATTCTTTTCATTTCGATGAAAGCTATGCTACAAGAAGGAGAAAACATTTATCATTCCCATATGCACAATGTCCCAAAATATATTAAACTCATCAATATCAATATTCTCAAGAAATGAGAAAAAGGTACTGAACACCAATGCACGATTCATGGCCCCGCCAATTTAAGATAAAAAAACACCAAGAATCATGCAATTTCACTACTTGAAATGCAAGGATGCCCCCAATCTAATATAAAGCAAGAAATTAAATCTTTTTGTTTCAAAAATTTCACTAAAAGCAATAATGAACTTTCTTAAAACAAAGAAACCCAAACTAATAGTTTTTTTTTAAAGCGAACTATTCAGAAGAAATCTGATCTTTCCCTAAACAATTCTAAAGAAAACACACGCTTTGTAATTGAAAGACACTCAAAGCAAGACACTAATCCTTCAAAACTAAACAAAGAAAAGATGGATAAAAGAAACTCAAAGAATGTCAAGAAGACTGTAAACAAATCAATATAGGCTCCAAAAGTTCAATCCAGCTGTTCAAAGCAAAAGTGGGCATCAAAAAATGACAAGACCCAATCCAATTTTTTTTTACAAATAAGTTCGCAGGCTGGTAGTGTATTATAGTGCGAGAATCAAAGATTCTCACAGGCTGAACAAAGGTTGACTGCGAGGGGTTCACACTAGACTTAGCACCAGGGTGCGAACTTAGGTGTTTCTCGCAGGCCACTAAAGGGTACAGTGTGAGAATGCCTGTAAACAAGAAAATTTTTGAAAAAGGGCTAAATTTGAGTGAACTTTCAGATCCAGAGAGTCTGGATGGATCTCCCACGGACTCAGAGACCAAAAAACAAGCAATCAAAGCAAGGGGAAACTAGACTAACTAGGAAACAATCTGTTCCCCAGTGGAGTCGCCAATTTTGTTATCAGACTAATCGGTAGGTGCAGACACTAACTGATCTCCCTAGATCCACCTAGATCTAGAACAAAACACACCAGAACATGACGCTTTCCTTAAGTTTTAGATATTGAATTTACTAACTGAAGATGGATGAGTGGCATACCATTTAAATGTTGCTTCCTCTCGCCATCGCCATCCTAGCTAAGTTCCAATTCTCATACAATGATGAACCTGCAAAAGAACACAACCAACCAAAGTGATAGAAATAGCATAAACTCAATATAAACCTATGTATGTGATCAAGGAATCATACAATAAAACAGAACAAGCTTTATAGGAAAGAATCATATTACTGTATCATATTAAATGTGAAAGAGAGATTACAACCATGGCCTTGATGTCGTAAGGTCCCTTCCAACTGTCATTCGTTCCCCACACACTTTCACTCCAAGAATTCTGAGAGCATAGATCTGGTAATATTCACAATCTATCTTGAGAAAATGGCTCATCTAGTCAAGCTAAAAATCTCCAAAGATGAATCCAATCCAAGCTAATCATAAAAAGCTCCAAGCTAACCAAAGCTAACTTTCTCCATGAGAACTCCTCTCCTTTTATAAGTTGAAGAGGATAAGGTGAGGAGGTTAGGATGATCCCACTAAATCATGAAAGAGAGTAAGATCCAAACCATTCGGATGCCACCTCACCATAGAAGTTTCTCCTTCTAGAAGATTCAAGAAAACACTTGTTTTTCCCATGTGTAGGCATTCTTGCACCCTGCCTATAGAGCAAGCTACGAACATCTCGCACCCTAGCTATGGTGCAACCTACGAGAATCATGCATTCTTGCACCTTGCCTATATAGCAACCTGCGAACTTCCTTTTTTACAGGGTTTTTACAAGGGAAAATGCAACTTCTTTTCTCAGGAAAAGTTCTTCTCCCTTCTCTCTTCAGGAACTCAGGCTACTGACCCCTCTGAAGGAAACAAACAGGTTTACATCATTAACGATCATAGGGATGAAGAAAATAATGTGTAACAACCTCCACCCTGCCTGCCTCCCGGTTTGAAGGCCTTGTCATCACCGACAGCTCGCTGGGTTCTCTCTCATGACTTCCCGCAATTCCTTCGAACTCCCTAGCCAGCGAGCCATTTTTTGTACCGACAGTCTTCCCCTCCCGCCCACCCTTGGGGGCGCCACCCTTTCTTCGGGATGCCCAGCACAGGCCACACTTTTTCACCGACTCCATCCCAGACTCGCAGCTACAGGACAACCTAACCATCCTCTATGGGCTGGTTTTTGAGCTTCGGAAAGGATTGGAGAACGTTCATTTCCGACTGCAACTACTGGATGGGAAGACCTCGGCTCTCCTTCAGATCCTTTCCACCTTCCAAGGGGATTTCCACTCCACTCTAGAGGCCATGGGAGCAACAGAGTTTCCCCATGTAGAGCCCATCGACAGGAATGAACAGGTGCAACAGCTAGAAGGTGGCGACTTGGGGCAGACCACGCAAGGGGACACCGAGGTTGCGACAGCCATGGGCGTCCAGGCGCACAATCCATCCAGAGACACTTTGTCAGCTGCCAACCTGGAAGGGGGAAACTTGGATGATGACATGCAAATGGAAGGGAAAGGGACGCCCTTCAAAGAGGAACCCTGAGATGAGGCACACCAAGCCACCTAGCCAAGTTTTTTTCCAAGTGTCTAACCCTCTGGGGATCTGATCTTTTCACTAGTTTATTTTCTTAGTTGTAGCCTAGTCAAATTAGCTTTGTTTATCTAAGACTGTTAGACTGTAAAATTGCTAGACTTAGCGGGCTGGCTAAACTGGTTTCCCCTTTCTTGGGGCAGTTCGATAACTACAACATGGTTGTTTTCAAACTTCTGTAACTCTGGTCTGTATTTTGAAAGCTCTTTATATATAAAATCTCTTACTTACAAAAATAAAAAGATATATAATGTATAAAGACATAAAAAAAAATTGAATATCGAAAATTATTTTTGAAAATAATTTGACTATTCTCCATCACTTTTGTGATTTTTATTGATTACAAATTAATCTTAAAAGATTATTAAAGCACCATAATGTTCATGTTTATTACAAAGAAAAGACAGGTTTATTACAAAGAAAAGACAATAAATAGAGTGCATTGCACCGGATCTAACTAACTTAAACGGAATAATAGTCAACATGCCCTTCGCTTATCGTCCAAACTAAGTCATTAGAAGTTATGATGCTTTAGCATTTATAAAGAAACAATGTTCTCATATTTTATAACCTTTTCCACAATGTTTGATCATCAACTTTATTACATAACCCTAAAATTTAATATAGGCAATTTTGATGAATAAAATGATTTCATAAGTTGAAAGAGTCCTCATGAGGTGAGACCGTCTTTATTTAGTTTTCATTAAATTTAAAATATCAAATCTATTCATGATGCCTTGGAATTTTAAATCAATAACACCCATCAAAGATGTGGATAATCAAATTAATAATTTTTTTTATTAATATTTAAAATTTCATTAAATTTAAAATATTAAACTTGGAATTTTAAATCAATGACACCCATAAAAAAAAATGGATAATCAAATTAATAATTTTTTTATTAATATTTAAAAATTATTTGATGATATTTAGATGGGAATGTTTGACATATAAAGAATTTATTCATCACATTCCATTTTTGTTTGACATATAAACAATTTACTCCTCACATTCCATTTTGATTCCATATTATATTATTTCTTAGAGTTTTGAATTTTCATATTTTTAATATTCTTAAAAAAAAAACTCTTTAATGTTCATACTTATTACAAAGGAAGATAATATATAAAGTGGATCTTATTACATATTACATTTGTTTAGTAATGTTGTTAATTGAACTAATATTTTATATCTTAATTTCTTCTCATAATTTAGCAATGTTGTTAATTGAATTAATATTCCATATCTGAATTTCTTCTCATAATTGAGTTGTTAATTGAATTAGTATTCAATATTTTTTTATTGAGTTTTTAATTTTTTTTTCTTGTTTAGTAATATTGTTAATTGAATTAATATTTCATATTTTATTTTCTTCTCATAATTGAGTTGTTAATTGAATTAGTATTCAATATTTTTTTATTGAGTTTTTAATTTTTTTTCTTCTCATAGTTGAGTTTTTAATTGAACTAATATATATTTTTAATGAATTAAGATTAAAATATTTTAGTAATTTAGATACATAATGTTTTCATATTTTTTTTAAAAAATGAATCATCATATTTAATATACAAATTTTAAATTTCACATATAAATCTTAAATTAAAAAAAAAAATCATTCTAAATTCTATTTTATTTGTTTTTTAAATTCATTAAATTTAAATAAACAATCTCCTAATACTTTTTTTTCAAAATTTAAATTTTTGTTTATTATATATATATATATAAATTAAAACCAGAATCTTTATATTTCTATATATAAACAGTAAGGAGTATGCTAAAATAGAAACCAAACCCCACACCAAAATAAAGTTGTATATTTAAACACTACCACACAGATTTGGAAGACATCAAAGTGACTTGATTGAAAGTGACTTGATTGAAAGTGTGGTCAAGGTCTGCCAACCCTCACTGACCAAAGAAATATGTTCAAACCCAATTATTGGATAGAATATTAAGAAAACACAACGACCATAAACATATTTGGCTCAAAATATGATTTGTTCATACTTCTGAAAACATACAGACCAAGGATTAAACAAAGTGGACTCATCTGAAAGGTATAATGTCAAAGAAAAAAGAGAGCGGAGCAAAACCAGAACCCTAAGATTCAGGCTACTGATTTTTCTGGATTTTTGAGATGCTCCTCATCCTTTTTTACTTCACCATCTGCTTCATGTCGCATATCTTCATCCTCGACTTGGATGGGAGGCTCTGAAGCCTTCACTATCAAATAGGTTTCAGCCAGTTTGCCTTACTTCATTTCCCTAGTTCTTGTAAACTTTGCATCCTCACCCAGTGTTTGACTTCTCTGACAATATCCGCGTCAGAGCTGGTGGTGCAGGAATGACATCAGACCGCTTCCTCTGTCTTTGTCGTTGTCTTCTTTTCATCATCTAACCAGATATTTTTGAACCTCATCCCAGTCATCCATGCTGCCCTTGTCACCTAAGAGCCCTACCCTTGGGGAGGCCTCCTTTTGTTTCCCTTTTTGGTTGGTCTCCCTTATAACTTTTCTTGCCATCCTATCTTGCTTTCTTAAAACGACTGTAACCAACCCAGAATTCCCTTTCTTACTATTTCTTGCTTGTTGGATACACCACCTTAAGCTCGAAATTTTGTTCTTCATCCTTCTTCTCTGGTAGGGTACCAGATAATATGGTTGAGTCTACCAAATTCCCCAATCCCCTATGTTTCCCCATTTTAATCTTGCGGGTGGAAGACACCACGGATGACCTTATCAGGCTTCCACCTCCACATCCAGTTGACCCAAATGCCTTGAACTTCATGCTCCCTCTTCTAGCTGAGACAGTCCACTGCACTCAAATTTTCGAAAGTTGATCCAATACCCTGGTCATATCTCTTTATATAACACCGCATATCGACTCCGTCAAGGCTAGGTCCTTTCAATAATTCCTTTCGAAGCTTCGTTCCACAAAATGTTTTCCTCACGATACTTGCACCTAGGCCTGGAATTTGATGGGCTACAACCCGTATTTGACACAGGGTTATAAAAATTACAAGTCACTATTGATTTGCACTAAAATTATCCAATTGTCAAATTGATCTGTAATCGCTTAGAGTACCCGTAAAAAACTGTTATTGGTATGTCACATGTACCTGGTCTATACGCTTAGCGCTCCCTAGCTCATTGTATCTGCTTAATGCTCCATGACCCTATTGTTCCAGTTGAGCCTTGTTGATACTCTTCATCAATTAGAACCCACCGCATAGAGATATCTTCCTTTCATTTAATGCATATCATTAGCCACACCTGGAAGTTGGGACCCATGACATGCATCACAAGACTTTTTACATAGATTGTGTATACAATTTGTGAATACCCGATTTTCTTAATACTTTGGCCAAACACTTTCCAAACAAATGTAGTGAGAAAATGTTTACCCATTTGGTTTGCTTAAAGTCCAGAAAGGAAACTGTAGGATTCCGCTGCAACTTGCAAGTAAGCCTTTACCTCCATGGGATTGTCAATGGCTATCTCAAGCACGTCTTGTCCTTTGACCAGAATCCATTCAAGAACTTTTGGATGTGTTTGGAGACGCACCACTTCAAACCCTCGTCTAGCATTAGCCAACAGGTTGTCTATTTAAAGAATTCCTTTCTCATTTATCCACAACAAGAAACACTAAGACCTGAAAATATCATCTTACAAAGCCATTGCTTCACACCCACTGGTGGTTAGACTAAGTGGACCAATTTAACACTTATAAATCTGTATAAAACTTAAAATAACATGCATGAAAAACAAACCCCTTTCATCAAATGCAAGATAAATTTGAAATTCCAGACCTAATTACACCCCGTTTCCCATAACTAACCATCTTTCCTCAAATCTTATTTCAATCATCGTCCTGTACTTGCCCCATGCTCCACTAATTGTGACTCGCTTTCACTTTAATGACGACGATTCCCTTCAAGCGCTAATCAAACTACTCGTCATGTCCATGGCCCCACTGGCACATACATACTACCAATCTTTACGGTGGGGGTGTAATCGGCACGAATATCGACAAGCCCATTAGCCAAGATTTCAAGTCATCCACGTTCACTGGAGACTAGTGATATTCCGGAGATTTTAGATTGGTCCTCCGCTTAGATGGTTGCCAATTACCTCATTTCGTACCACTGGTTGACTAATTTCGCTGTGTTGGGCGGAAGCTTGCTAGGTTGTTATTCACAAGAGTCTCGATATGAGGCTGTGGACAGGTTTAGAGAGAACGATTGTAAATGAGTTTAACACATCTATATTAAGCTGTTAACAGGTTTTGGGAAAAAAGATTGTAAATGAGTTTAACACTCACAGTTTTCTACTTGCTGACAATGTCAGTGCTGGGATTTTTGAGTTTGGTTAACATGGACAAGGTGCCTGCACTAAGTTAAATACTTTTCCTCAATTTTTTGCCAAAAAAAATTCAACTACCATTACATTTACAAAGTTCAACTTCTGTGCAAAACACATTTACGAGACTGAACTGTTAAAACACTAATCATAAGTTAGTTTGTTAGTTAACCTAACTGTTATTCAGTTACATGACAGTTAGGGTCTTTTGTATTATATATGTACATCTCTGTACATGATTATACACAGAAGCGTTGATGAATAGAGTATGCCTTTTCTGCCTTTGTTTATTTATCTCTGTTCATCATGGTTTCCTGACTGCTTCATTTATTTACATTATGTTTCTGCTATTTTATTTATTATGAATCTAACATGAACTCCTTTGCCAGCATTAACGCTACCATGCCCAGGGTTATAGGAGGGTATGCCAAAGAGATCAGTCTTTTCTCATGATGCTTTGGCTTCGTTCAATCTCTTCAACTAGTTGTTCATTCATATAAAATAAAACTGGAAGTGTATTTTAATAGTCTAAGCATTGAAAGATGACTAAACGGGTTTACGGACATATTACCACATAAATTAACTTTAAAAAATATAACTGGGCATGTGTAATAATATGCCCCTGATACATGCATCCAAGAATTCAACCATCATTCGACATTATCGAGTCGTATTCCGTGGGACTTTAGATTTGTCCGCCTGGGCTTTAGATTTGTCTTTCACTATATCACGCGTATGAATTAATTAAATATAACGTACGTGATCTTTACAAAGATCCGAAAACGATGGAATGCTATCCCAAAGACTAGTCTTCAATAGGATTGACAAAAGCAAGAGCTCGGTGTCGTTGCCCTTGTTGAACAAGAGCTCTCTGTTCTTTGACACTTAAATGGGCATATGACTTCTGGTTGAGCATTTACGCTGCTGCTTATAGATTGAAAAATATTAAGTAGAGACACATTTCCTTCTCGTTAATCACTCTGGTTAATTGAAGATTGAATTTTTTTAATTCACCATCAAGCAGCTTAGATATAAGTACACCTACTAAAATATCCTCGTACCTACCACTATGGATATATAGTATATGATCACACACTAACTTAGGCCAAACCTATGTAGGCTTGACTCAATCACGGTTTACTAAATATTTGAGGAATACAATTTGTTTATGGCAAGGCTTACAACTGAGAGAAAAAAAACTTAGACCAAAATACTTACTAAAATGTCTACTAGGGTGTTTAGTACAATTGAACATGCACCCCTCAAATTACAACATCTCATTTTTTCATGCACCACTTAAATTACAATAATTCATTTCTTCTTATATTTGATGGTGAAAAAAAATATACATTAACCAAAATTAAGTTGTATTGTGTTGCATTCAATCTTTATGGACTGAGTTTTCTCTATGCATTTTTTACTGCTCAATAATGTTGAAAGGTTGTCCACAACTACTTATTTTCCTTGGAAATCTCAATCTTCCGTCATCTGCCACTTCTTTTACTTGGAAATCTCAATCTTCCATCTCTAACTAAAATCTGCTCCTTCAATTCATTGAAATTGCTTTTCTCTTTACAACTTTCTTTATAAATATGCGAATAAATCTCATCACCATGCATCTCACCATTACCAAGGTTTATAAACCAATTTCATCAAACAATTTATTTTTCATGTCTCCTAACAATCTTTTTTTTCTGTTATGCCTTGCTCTTGGGAAGTTTTACTTCAAATTGTCCGACAAAGTCTTTTTCCCTTTTCCCTGACTTTTATAGCATACCTTTTCTCCAGCGCTCTACCTTACCTTTTCTATAATTCTCCGCCAGATTTTTCGGCCATACCTTATCTCGACAAACTTGATTTTTTTTTTTTAATATCTGTCTATCTCCAATGGAATTTCACCCTTCAAATAAAAACTGGCCAAATTTTTTTTAAAAATTAAATCCAAATTAAAAAAAAAATTAAATTATCTGAAGAGATCAAAATTCGAACAATATATCAAATTCGAATAGGGTTTATCCCGTTACCAAATTCAATCTCTTTAGCGGACAAAACTTTCCTGGGCTCTTATGCACAACGTTCCTTGCAGAACAAATGTTGGCAGCTCTTTTATTAAACCCTACTTCCACAAAGGCGGGATCTCAAACCTCCGCGAACTTCGTTTCCACAAAGGTAGGCTCTCAAACCTTTGCAAACTTGAGACTGGCCAGCTTGGGGGCTTTGCTTCTCTTCCTCTGCTATACAATGGTAGTTTCAAGATCAATTCCTATTCTCTCAACCAGAGAAACTTTCATATCCCTAGGTCCCTGGCCCTCCAGTGATGGAGTGAGTCTCAGACCCGCTCTGATACCATGAAAAATATTAACCAGAGACAGAATTGATGAACATACCATACAATACATTGACATTGATATGTTCTGTATATTAATATGAAACGTATAACTAGCACAACCACTTTGATAATGTGGTTGATATACGCCGATAGGCGCCATATCAACCACTCTATCTCACTTATGGTTTTAGTTGGTCACAGTGTTGCTTTTGAATCATAATAAATAAAATTTAAATTTTCTTGATAAGCTTTCACCGTACATTGGAATTGGCTCGCACATTAATCGGCCAAGCGTACATTGGCCATCGAATGGAATTGATATACGCTCGTCGGGCTCGGAAACATGCATCCGAAGACGATTACATGAACAGAAATAGGCGAAATAAATTCTTTGAAATATCATTATACAGTAAAAGGAACCGTAAGGTGTGAATAGTTGTGAGTAGATGAAGCGAACGAGGCAGACATCTGGTAAGGGAATCTGGATGGCTCGCACAGCTGGTAAAGAATGGTCCAACCACCCAAGGCGCCTCATTAACCATCCTACTGATATTTGTTAAGGGAAGTTGAAAGATATGTAGTAAAGTAAAAAAACATTGAACAAAACAACATAAATGCAGTAAAAAAAACAATCACAATAAATATGGGTAATCATGTTAATCACTCATATGTGTCAATCAGCCACTATAGTAAATTTTGAATATGATTAAGTAAAAGTAAAAAAATAAACATGTAAACTGATGTCTTTATAATAGTGAGCAAGTTAGTAGTTGAAATCACAACCATTGATTTATTGGGATGACTAAGAATATTCCATCAATATTTAATCTGTCCATACAAAACTGATCAAGCACTAAAAACTTATTAAATATGCCCATTGTCAATAGGTATAACCTTTTATGGTATGGCAATTAATTACTCTGCTTCTGTAGTAGATAAAGCAACAATGTTCTGTAGCTTTGCATCCAACTAATAGCTCCACCTGCAAGAGTAAATACATACCCTGAAGTCGACCTTCTCTTGTCCAAATCACCTGCAAAATCAGAATCAACATATCCACAAACTAACTCACGACCACTGTTATAGGTGATACAGTAATCACTTGTGCCCCTCAGATACTGAAGCACCCATTTTAGTGTTGTCCAATGCTCTTTACCTGGATTTTCCATAAACCTGCTGACAACCCCAACTGCATGTGAAATGTCAGTCCTTGTACTAACCATCGCATACATTAGACTTCCTACTGCATTAGCATATGGTATTCGAGACATATATTTCATTTCTTCTTTTGTACTAGGACATAAACTTGAAGAAAGATTAAAATGGGAAGCTAAAGGGACTGAAACTGGTTTCACATCGTTCATACCAAACCTCAAAAGTATCTTCTCAACATACTTTTGTTGTGACAACCAAAGCTTACCGTTCCTCCTGTCTCTAAATATCTCCATGACCAAAATCTGCCTTGCTGCTCCTAGATCTTTCATATTGAACGTCCTAGCCATATGAACCTTTAACCTGTTGATCTCAGTTATGATTTTGCTTGCTAAAAGAATATCATCAACATACAATACTAAGATAATGAATATGTCATTATTCAATTTCTTAAAATAGATACAATGATCATACTCACTCCTTGTATAATTTTGGCTCACCATGAAAGAGTCAAATTTCTTGTACCATTGTGTGGGCGACTGCCTCAGACCATACAATGATTTCTTGAGCCTACAAACAAATTTCTTGTTGTGATTTTGAAGGAACCCTTCCGGTTGTTCCATGTAAATTTCCTCATCCAAATCTCCATGTAAGAAAGCAGTTTTAACATCTAGTTGCTCCAGCTCCAAATCAAGTAATGCAACCAATGCTAACACAATTCGAATTGAAACAGTCTTTACAACTGGTGAAAAGATCTCATGAAAGTCAATACCTTCTTTTTGAGAATACCCTTTCGCAACCAGCCTTGCTTTGTACCTTTCCACCTTATCATCAACACCTTTCTTCAGCTTGTAGACCCACTTGCAACCTACAGTTTTCCTGTCTCTTGGAATCTCTACCAGATCCCATGTAGCATTCCTCTCTAATGCTTTCATTTCATCCTTCATCGCTTCTTTCCATTTATCACTGTTTGAAACCTTCATAGCTTCTTGATAGCACGAAGGTTCATCGTCATTAGTACTTAAAGAAACTGATGAAACAAAATCATCATACCTTCTTGGAGGAACTCTGACCCGTGTAGACCTCCTTAGGGTAGTTTGTGGTTCATCCACAATCTGTTGAATGTCATCATCATCCATGTTTTCTTCTGCAAGAACTTCTTCATGAACATCTTCAAAAACTTGTTCATGTTCATTTTTATCTGTATTTGAATTGGTTTCAAACTAAATCTTTTGATACTTAGGTACTTCTTGTTGTTTCATTTGAACATCTACATTTGATTTGATGAGAGATGATTCATCAGATATTACATCTCTGTTAATGGTGATCTTGTGGGCAGTAGGATCCCACAACCTGTACCCCTTAATACCATTACCATATCCAACAAAGATAATCCTTTTTTATTTTGGATCTAATTTAGAATGCTGATGTTTCAAAATTAGAGCATAGGCATCACAACCAAAAACTTTAAGATTAGAATAATTACAAGGGTGACCTGTCCATACCTCCTCAGGAATTTTTCATTCTATTGTTGTTGATGGTGATCGATTCACCAGATAACAAGCT
>ML781753.1:160907-193629 GCA_009831015.1 Picea engelmannii | reverse complement strand
AAAAGTTACAAAATATGATGATCCTCCATATGAAATAGTAGGGGATGGTCCCCAAACATCAGAATGGATATAGTCTAGGATTCCTTCACTGGTGTGTCTTCCGGTTTTAAATATCTGCCTATTTTGTTTTCCATAAACACAGTCCTTGCAGAAATCTAACTTTAAAGACTTTAGGCTAGGAAGTAACTTGCGATCAGTTAATACCTTTAATCCTTGTTCGCTCATATGACCCAACCGTTGATGCCACAATCGAACAGAATCACTGTCGTTCTCAGATACCGCTATCGCATGATCTGATTCAGTCCTCCCTTCTAACAGAAACATATTACCAGTGTTCTTTGCTTTCATAACCAGTAGAATTCCTTTGTAGACTTTCATAACTCCACCTTGAACAATAGTCTTATAGCCTCCTCTATCCAAGACTCCCAAATAGATTAGGTTCTTCCTAAGATCAGGTACATGTCTTACATCAGTTAGTATTTTAACAGTTCCATCAAACATTTTAATTCGGATGCTACCAATTCCCACAACTTTAGATGAAATATTATTACCCATGTAAACAACTCCATCATCTATAGACTGGTAAGTAATAAACCAGTGTGAAGACACATGTGGTTTGAAACACCAGAATCTAATAGCCAATGTTGATCATGACGTGAACCAGTACTAATTGATAAAACTTCATCAACTATACCTGAACCTGTTACTGAACTTGTTTCGGTTGCATTTGCTTCTTTCGTCTCTTTTGGAGGGTCTTATTTGGAGGTTTGTTGTCACTTCCAACAGTCCTTCTTCAGGTGTCCGGATTTTCCACAAAACCAACGCATGAGCTTGCTCTTTCTGCCTTTTGACTTTGACTGAGAGAAATCCCTCTGACCCTGTCCTCTTTCTTTTGGTCTGCCTCTGACCACCAATGCCTCAGATGTAGAGGTTTCTAGATTTGATTTCTTCCTTGTTTCCTCAAATAGTAAAGCTCCAAGAGTATCATCAAACTCAATAGTTTATGTTCAATTGAAACTAATAGAGGTAACGAAATGATCCCATGGCGCGGGCAAAGAACACAATAATGTAATTTCCTTATCTTCGGATTCAAATTTCACTCCCATGCTATTCAACTGGACTAGAAGTGTATTGAAAGTATTTAGATCAACAATTTTCGTACCTTCCTTCATGCGTAAACTATACAATTGTCTTTTCAGAAAGATCTTGTTTGTCAAGGATTTCTCCATGTACAAGCTTTCCATCTTTGACCACAAACCGACTATTGTCTTCTTTGTAACAATGTTGAACAGTACATCATCGGCCAAACACAGGCGTATGGCACTCAGTTCTCTTGCATCCATCTCATCCCAGTCTTCGTCTGTTATGGACGCGGACTGCTTTGCTTTTCCCAAAAGTGCCTTCACCACGCCTTGTTGCACGAGAAGATCGTGCATCTTAACCTTCCAGATCTCGAAATTGTTCTTTCCATTAAACTTTTCAATTTCAAACTTAGCACTCTGCATCTTTTTCATTAGAGGAAACATAAAAAGAAACAAACACCACTGTTTGTAATTTCCAAGCCCCTTAAAAAAAAAAACATATATGTGTGAAGAAATAATCTTATGTAATTTTCAAAAGAAAATTACATACATTCACCTTTTATTAAAAAAAATTTAATAAAAAAGTTCACTCCATCTTATTCCTCCACCCTTCAACATCCTCCATCTTTCCATATTATATTTTAATTCTCAAATATAATAAGACCTTTAATACTTTCCAAAATGTAAAACCTTTAATACTTTCCAAAATGTAAAAGTGTACTTTTTACTTTTGAAATTTTTTTTCATACGAATCCTTTCATAAAGGGGTCAGCGTTCCTTTGGAGTATGTAGACACGCGCTGAACCAAAAAACTTTGTCAACGCTCCTTTGGAGGATATAGGGGTGCGCTCAACCAAAATAATGAGTGGCGCATAAGGTTACTAGACGGTTGGCGCTCCCTTTGGTCGGTAAGGTGAGCGTTGGCTCCCTCTCGGCGCTCCCTCTCAAATCCAACGAATTTTATTTAAACAACGCACCCGTAGACCTATTGTCCAGCGTCGAACCCTTCAACACATCGATTTCAGCGTGGCCTCTTCCAGTGAGCGGCTTTTTCCAGTCTGCGCCCTCCTTAGCTCTGATACCACTTGTTGTAATTTGCAAATGCGGAAACACAAATCAACATAAGACAATCAATACAAATGCAGACAAGGAACACAACAATTTACGTGGTTCACCCAAATGCTGGGCTACATCCACCAAGCATAGGTATCGGTTATCTTATTATTCAGCTAAGGGAGATTATAGTAGGGTCTCACTCCTCTCTGACACACACAGCCTCTACGAGCATACATCAAATTTATAGCAATGTACATATTAAATGTAATCTCATCCATATTGTAACTTGGTCGCATTGGTTACAACCAACCCCGGTTTATAGGATCTGAAATCCTATTCATGGATGAATTGTTGTCACCGTTTCCAACAAGAAGAACTTGCACTTATTATCTCTAGCACTCTTTAAATTGACACTTAGTGTCCTTTGTAAATAACTCTCTTTAAAATGTTTAACATTTTCCCAAAACACTTACTACAATGGTACGTTATAAACTGTGGCACTAAAGCTTTATCACATATGACTAAGGGATATGTCTGTAAGCTAACAAGTGGGTGTTTTACAACTTTACCAAAATTTTTGGGTAGCGGGGATGCTTTGCCACTCCTTCATTTTATATCCCTACCGGTAGGATGATATACATATATGGCCATAGCCGCTACGAAACTGTGAGCGTTGGAACCAGGGTCCCGGGGATTAGGGAACCGGGATGTTGCAAACCAGTTGCTACCTTAGACTTAGCTTGAAATACAATATGGAACTAATGCATCAGGGGGACGATAGGGCCAATACACCAGACCATTGGTATTTCGAGATATCGCTTTGCAAAAATGCCAAAGACTTTGAATGCCCAGGCCAATATAATCGACAGTGGGGAACTGACAATGAAAAATGATCTACGGTCTAGATACTCGGATCACAATGCAATATAAACTCTTCTTCCAATCACCGATATCATTGATAATACAATTTTTCAACGATCAATATCGATCTTGATAATTTTTAACGCAATCATAACTATATTAAAGGCCAAGGATAATCTCCTTGTTTCTAAATACACAAATCGCTCCTCTCTTTTCATTTAATACATCAAATCTATCGTACAAAGACTCTCCAAATCACTCTTGCATGGCCAACTCCCATTTCTTTTCCCAAAGGTTTACAATATAAGCCTCGAGGGTCAACTCCCATCTCATTAACAAACTTGTCACAATTCTGCAACTAATTACAATGATAGAAGTTCAAATCTTGATAATTGACAAGGATTAATTAATGGAATCCTCCATACTTAGGAAAATCCACCTAACTCAAAGGAAAATCCACCTAACTCAACAAATTTATTGAACAAACCCTATCCTTCTAGAATTCTTAAAAACATAGAAATTACAATAAATTAAATTTAGGGAACCAAATTCTATAGTAAATTTTAAAGACCCCTTAGGTATCTTCAAAATGATTGATTTTCTTACAGGAATCCTCCTGCATCACAAATCCACGGTTAAAATTTTTAATGATCTCCTGATCACGAGTCTTCATATGTTGAAATCCTCCTAGATCCCAAATATTATATTGAATTCCACTTTTTGTCTTCATATGTTGAAATCCTCCTAGATCCCAAGTATTATATTGAATTCCACTTTCTTTGCTATCCTCCTGTTGTATTGTTTCTCTTTGCAACCTTCAAGAATCCTAAAATTTACTTTTTTATTGTGAAAACCCCTTGTTCACACTTTCATCATTAACTAATTGTTCATTATTATTGATCTTATTCTTGGAAACCTTCCTTACTAGCTATGTTTTCTTCACTTCTTCCTATTGCTAGCTGATGCACTTTTTGATTTGATGTTTTACTTCTCTACAACACTTTATGTCATTACATAGGTGTTCTATCAATGTTTCAAACTCTTTATGTAATATCCTCAGGTAGAACCCCAACCGAAATTATGAATTGTAAATATGTTTGATAGGCTGGTGAGTCGAGTTATTATAAGTTGTTAAGATTATGTGTGTATTAGGCTGAAGAGCTTAGAGGCTAAGACAAGTGGGCTTGATTTTGTATATGTAATTATGCAGATTATTAATAAACATCATCGCTGCATGTAGACAGACCACAAAGAAAGAATTATGGGGGACTGTACATCCACTAGGTTGGGTAAGGGAGGGGGGCTAAGTGTCTAGGAATAGGGGCTAAGCTAGAGGGATTTTGTGTAAAGGAATAATATTATATTATTATTTCCTAGAGGCTAAGGTTTGAAAAAGCCTATGTTGTGCTAATTTCTTGGGGAAAGGGAACGAGTGTTAAGTGGAGCTCATGCAACTTTAGGAAGCCATATGTCAACCTGGGAGCATGCAGTATTTAGGTGGGAATGTCAGCTCGTTGGGGGATCTCTCCCCATTCTCGTGATGGTCGCCACTCTGGAAGTTGGACATACTCTCCACTGATGCACGCACACACTCATGCACTAAGCACGGCCTCCATTATCGACCTCTGAACAAGAACACACCTTGGGAACCTGCAGTCGTACTTGAGTTATCATGTGTATCCCCTGTGAAACCCGACGCACCTGTATTTTCTTGAGCCCGTGTTGTGTCTTAACGGTTTCTTGTTGATCTTCCAACGCAGTTCCTTGGCTAAGCATGGCTTGCTACCATATTCTATGTCCTTACCTATTTTCAGTTGTTTCCATCACCTGTGCCTTATCCGAATGTTGTTGTTGTATTTGGTAAGGAGATGGATTTAAGAAGCAGGTTGACAACCATGTGAGAAACTCTCTCAAGGTGAGAGAGTGTGATGAGGAAGTGAGCTCTCCTGGAGGAATTCTCTTAGCAGCTACAATACTCTGAGACTCTGGTCCAACCTATTTCTGAAGCCCTCGAAGGGAGGTGGACAGTCAATGTACTTGTGATAGTGAAGGTGTACACTCTTGGGGTGGGATAGACGTGTGTGGAATGAGGGTCTGTGGGTTGTCGGCATAAGTGGCTCCTAGTATATAATCCTTCCTGTTGATCTATGTGAATTTCTTGTTGTCCTTGCAAAGCCTAGGAATCCCTTTCCCAGTGGAGTCTAGTCCCAGCTCGGGGGTGACCCACTACTGAGAGTGAAGAGAAACATGGTATATGGTTGGGAGGTTCATGGAAGGTCTGCACGCGGTTAGTGTAGTTCAATTAAAAGATAAGTACCCATTTCTTTGTTCATTTACATGTTGTGTATTTGTATACACTATGTTGGTGAGTATTGCATGTATATGTTGTTATATTTATGGGTTCTTCCTGTGATTACTGCATGTATTCTTTTACTGTTATTTTTGCATTAGTATGTGTATTAACATAATATGTTTTCTGTTCATGTTTAAATTTATATGCATATGATAATTGTTATTTCTACGAGATAGCATGGCCCGGCCTAGTTGGTCGGGGGTGTTACAAAATGGTATCAGAGAAAAGAGAGACATTCAGAAGTGACGTTTCTCAACTTGTTGGTGGTTGGGGACGTTACAAATTGGTATCAGAGAAAAGAGAGACATTAAAAAAAAAGATACAATTGTTTAGGTAGCATTAACTAGCAGGGGTTGGTTGTTTGGGGCGTTATAAAAATTGTATCAGAGCCATGGTTTCAACACTGAGCCTAGATGGGCCATGAAAGTGGAAGTTAAAGAAAAGGTTTCAGAAAGGAATTGTTGTCGAAATGGACAAAACTGAAGTTAAAATCCCAGTTTTTGACACTGGGCCTGAATTGGGCCGTATAACTGGTTATGGATTCAAAATATTGGAGAAAATTATTTTCAAGAGGGACAAAATTTGAATTTCAGAGTGTTCCAGAGTGCCACGAGAACACCTTGTCCATGTTTTCAAATCTCATAAAGTATAGCAGATCAAGAAATATAACAAAGAAAAGAGACTATGATAACCCTGGGTTTGGAACCGCAAGGTTTGAATTTGGGTCATAGGATTTGTTCAGGAGAAGGAGGATCCTTCACAATCATCATATATGGATAAATATGCATGAGGATTAACCCCTAAGCACTTCGAACTTTCCAACTTCGATGATTTTTATGTGTGAGAGAACAAAAGGGGATGAAGCTCTAAGTTCTGAAGTCTTGAAGTGGATATATGTCGTAGATCCACGAAAAGTACTTGACCGTTGGATCCGTCGAAGACAGATCATAACCGTTAGATGAAGCCAAGATAAATATGTAAGGTGTAATAATGAAAAACATATCTCAACCATCAGATCTGTGCACAAGTGAATGTGATTCCTATATCTCACAACAGTTCGGTAGTTCGATGTTCGAAAGAAACAAAGTGTGTTAGTTTGAAAACTCTCAAAGTCTGTAGTTAATCTGGATCGTTCATCAAAAAGAGGCATGTGTCGAAAGATCAATGTATTCAAGAGTTCGACGTTCAGGAGAATTGGAGAGTGCTAGTGTGAAAAGTCTTGAATCCTGAAGTCCCGAAGTCGAAGAACATAAGTGGCGTGGCATGATAACGTCACCAGTGGTGATGTGGACCGTTCCTAGGAATGCAATGTGCCACCAACTTAAATAATGACAGTTGTACTATGTGGACCTTCCCGAAATGTTAAGAAGTTCAAATGTCTCGGAACTTTCGAAGTTTGAAAGTGATGTCACTTGCTGACATCACCTGAGATGACGTGGACACACGAGATGCGTGCCATGTGTTAGTGATTTATGTACCCTTTGAATATTGATTATGCTAGTTAGAACATGACATATGTCACCCACCTGATTGGGCGACGTGTCCACTTCTAGTATTTTTCAACGTGGCACTTCCCTAGAGTATGGTCAGTGGGGCCCCTGATGGATTTCCCAAATAATATGAACTTGGTAAAGAATTGTTAAAGTTTGAATACTCGCGAAGCTCCGAAGAGTGGAGTAAAACCTCACCATTGATCGAGGAGGGACACCCGACAATATATATCATTTTCTAGAGACTTGGTACTTCGGAGGATTCAAGGCATAGATAGTTAAGTTCATGGAATCCTGAAGGTCTTATTCCATCTTGACCATTGATCGAGAGAGGGTACATGGCAATAGATACAGTATCCCAAATACTTGGTACTCCAGAAGGTTTGAGAGTGTGGACATTCTAGAACTTTCGAAGCCCGAAGTCCCAGAGTTGATCATGGTCGTTGGTTAGAGGAAAGGTGTGGTCCGTTGGTTTATTGTTTGTGAGTTCATCGGTCTAGAACTCTAGTGGACCTGTAGAGAATTTCTTCGAAAACTCTCGGAGCCAGAGTTCCATAACAGATCTCAGTTGTTGGATGCTAGGAAGCGATGGACCGTTGATCCACCCCACTTCACAAGTTCACAAATTCGACACTCCAAGAGATGGTTGTGCTTTGGAAATTGCCGAAGGAAGAATGAAAAATATCCTATCCACCATAGATCTTAATAGAGAATGTGTAACATAGATCCACTTCCTTCGTGATGTAATGTACCCCAAATTTCCCAAAATAAAAAAAAAATTGATAGGTGCATTAATACTTCTTTACTCATCTATACTTAATCGTATAAAACTATAATCATTGCTATCAGAACACGAAGCCTACTTAATCGTAGTTACAAGAGACTAATTACAAGGTAGCTAACATCCTCCTGAAGTTTTCGCTTATTAAACTAATCCGATACCTGTCATGTCAATATGCTCTAACATATCAGAGTTTAAACTGCTCGGGGAAGGAGTGAAATCCAATTGTTTCTACAAGTCCATAGTAATTCTATCCTAACAGACTTCTTCCTTAGTAAAGGAAAGGTACTTGTTAAAACCTTATCTTTTAATAGGCCTTAAAACCTCCCACTAAATCCAACATGTTGATACCTTTACATCGTAACTAGTCCCATGCCATAAGTTCCCTTAACCAAACTCTTATCACCCATGTAACGAGTTGGGTTGTAGTTGGGTATATTCAATACTTACCTTATGTCTATGAAGAATTATATAACGACTAATGTATTTATACCATACTAGGCAACAAACTTTTCCTTGCACTTATAATATATGAGTCATCAAATATCTATCCGATGTAAATAACGATATACCCACATACCAGGTTATATATGTATCTACTTATACTAGTTTTCCATTACTGTATGAACATTCAAAATCATATTATTATGTTGTTCAAGAGTTTGTTGAGTTCTCTATACTTTAATTAGTGGTTATATGACTCAGTACATCTTAGATGTAACCAAAAGGGTTGTTCTTGCATGTCAGTTTCAAACGCTTAAGGGGGGGTGGCGCTAGCCTCATGGAAAACTTAAATCGACCCTCAAAACAATATCAACCATTCTTCACACAAATCGAGCAAATTGGTGTTAAGTATTTGCACTAACAAGGATATAAATGAGAAATTAAAACAGGTCTGTAAAATTCCATTCACCACTAAACTGGTCATTTACACCAGTCCAGTGTTGTACTGGGCACTTGGGAAGTCGCGCCCAATGCCAGCTTGCCATGTTTGATCATTCATGTGGGTCGCATGACTTACACTCTTATCACATCATTCATTCCCGTTGAAACTAGCGCGAGGATTATTCCATCAGAGTAGCCCTAGGTTTATGTGGAAAGAAAACCCTCCTCTGTTCTATGGCATTTATTCACCATGAAATTCCTGAGTACATACCAATAAAGGTAGGCACATTGCAATTGCCATATATTTACATTATCTTTCTATTTGGAAAGGTTTAAGGTTTTTGTCCTGTCTCATCTATAATCATATATTGCAATTATCTTTCTTTGTGAACTCTAGGATCACTTACTCACAGTAACAAATCATACTTAAGCCTACAATGTTTCTCTTATATAACCCTTTCATATCAAATGACTCCCGGTATTAAAATATAAATTGGGACTTACATTTTCTTTTCATATCTGATAAATCATTTTGCCCCTTTTCTTTTGTAGGCTCCCAGACTGTGTATTAGGGGCATTCAATCTATATCTATCCCCTAGGGTTTATGGCTGCATGAATAAATCTCTACTATACCATTGTTTAGATACACAATTTTATATACGAAATTTTTGATCTGTCTATCATTAAAATTTCTTACTTCGTAAAGTCTCTCAATATTTTTACAGTTTGTGAACTGTACCAACTTCTTATTTCTGTGATGATTCGTCAAACGCACTCTGTAATTATATGAATATTATACACAGATTTCATCGGCTAATGGTGGGACCCCTTTCTTTTGCAAGCACACCCATCATCTATTCCAGGGTGCACTCCTCCCCTTCGGGTTGCGTACATATTATTGTTCAAAGACGTTGTGAACGGTTTCTATGCCAACATTAAGCTAAGTAATCTTTTTATTCTCTTAACAGATTTACTTTGGTTAATTATCCCTTATTACTATTTTCATTAATCACTCTTTCCTTCTTCTTTTTTTGTAGGTCGTAACCACTCTACTCAAATGGATTTATTAATTCGCCTCACTCGAAAGGTATTCGAGTTTACTAGCACTGAGGGCCAAGGTTGTGTCCCGTCTTTGTCACCTATAAAGAAATCTGATCCCATTTCCTATATTGGTTGATTTAATGGGTATGCCCTATTTTATGTTGATACTTCAGTACTTGGAAAAGAATGCAAAGTTTCCCCTGGTTGGATTTGAAATATAACTTTAAAGGGGTTTAATTCCTGACCATTTGTTTCCTCTTTCCGTGTGAAGTCGAAATACTAGAGTAGTTAATTTCAACTCTGCCTATACGATGTTATGGGTCTTTGTAATAATTAGACAACCATTCTTTTACTTTTTCAGTAATACAATCATCCTATATTGAGTTTATTCATCCATGAAAATAAAGTTATGAAAACGAGATTCGTACCTTTACTTTCTGAATTCATCGTATTTCTTTCTATTTTCCAAAACCTGTTTTGAATTATAGATATCGATTCGTTTCCTGGAATACTCTGTTTATCTTTCCAATTTTTTTTTTATTACTAGTTATATAGTCGTTTCCATTATAATTGCCACACATGGTAGTATAGCAGTTTTATAAAATCTTTATGACCTAGTACAATAATATGTGAGAAGAAAGGACCTTATTTTCTGCTATAAGTATGCTTTTGTATTTACCACTTTCTGGTTTCACTCATCATTATTATGTATTTATAATTATATACATACAAACTTATTCAAGGTGTAACATTAGCATTGGTAGAGATTTAACCTATGTTTATTTCCACCCATTCGTAATTTGACTTGTTAACAGTTACATAAATACATACAAGCAGACTTAATTCACTATATATTTAAGTCTAGTAGGGGTTGTATCTATTGCATGTTTCATCTATTTGTAATCGAATTCATAGTAAGATGGACTTGTGGTGATGATACTAGATATATATCTATACATACACTCTTTTATTCAATAAAACGATTCAATAGAAATAATTCACCCAACAACATACTTATTCATAATTGTCTTTCATATAGTCATGTAAATATTTCGTGGATTCCTATACTAGTAGAGTTTCATCCCGACGTGGGGTTTTGGTTCGTATAGGTTGAAGGTAATACAAAACTAGAAATACATTGTCTTCATATGAACTTATGATAGATTGAAAAATTCCATAATTCATATTTGTTTCTACTTGATTACTTTATTACTCTATACAAGATAGCCCTGGTCTTGCCACGACTGATATAATACCCAGTGGCTTTACCACGCTGTTTACTATTTTCACTCTATTCCTACCACAGATAGATTACTCAAGTGTTTTATCAGTTCATTCATTATAATAAAATAGCGTTGTTCCTATAACAGAAATCTTGTTGTGATGCAGTAGATGCAGTCTTTAATCAACATAATTATTTCCACAAGTAATCTAAAACAACTCTAGAATTCCATCTAAAACATATGAAAGTAAGGTAATCATCTAAAATAGAAAATATATACAATTAATTCAATGGCACAAATACGATAAGAGAAAAGTAGAGAAACATATCTAGATAAATGTTGGGACAACAAAAGGAACAACCATGTTCCTCCCAACCTTAGAACAGGGAAGTCAATCAACTGTCATGTTCACCCCCTAGCCTGACCATGAATCCGTGAAGGATAACTCAGAACTCCTCATTTCCTCACACTCAACATAGTGTTCATAATAACAAGAGGTAATTCCTTTCCCAACATACTTGGCAGTGTCCTACCTCCTCACATATGCTATTTAAAACAATATTTTTTCCTAGGTCTTTTCCCTCCCTTGGGAATTTTCGCAACTTTATAAATACCTGATTTTTAGGGGCTGCCAATGACCAAATCTCTGATTTTCCACTTGTAACAATCATTCATGAGGTAGTTCCAACATGTTCCCCACTCACGGAGTCATGGTCAACTGAATTTAACATGGTTGTTCCATTTGTCCTCCTACAATAAATATAAATATTATGTTTTCATACACGTTTCATAGTCAAATAGTTAGATGGGTCAAATCGTATCTCTTCCCAATAGTCATAATAATTAATTACAATTTACCAAATTCGGAATTCGGAATTTCCATAAATGGCAAAAATTTTCCAAATTCGAATTTACCAAAAACAAAATATTTTTTCTAACAAATTTTGAATTCAAAAATAATTTATTTTTGGGGATGTCACATCCTTTCCCTCTTCAATAAAACACTCTCCTCATTGTTCGTTCCTTTATTGGAACATGATGAGATGAGATTTCCGCAAATCTCCCTCCAACTCCGAAGTGGCCTCCCCGGGACTAAAGTGCTTCCATTAAACTTTTACCTGGGCGACGACTCTTGTTCTGAAGTACTTTTTCTCTCCGATCTAGAATGCGCAGGGGTTTCGCTTGGATCTTGCCTTCTGGTTCCATCTGCACTAAGGTTCAATTGATCATATGTGTCTGGTTTTTAACATAATTATTTAACAAAGAAACATAAAACACATTATGAAATTTTAGATTGGTACGACGTGCAAGTTGATATGCCATGGGTCTAATTCGAGCTAAGAGCTCGAAGGGTCCACACAATTTGGGTGCTAACTTGGCACATTATTTGAGTTTTTAGTGAACTCTTTCAGGCTTTAACTTTTAAGTATACATGATCTTCCACTTGAAACTCCAAGTGTCTTCTTTTCTGGTCCACATAACTTTTTTGTCCGTCCTATGCCTCTTTCAAGTTCCATTGTACTTTTCTTACCATACTTTCCATTTCTTGCAACATCCCTGGTCCAACCATAATTCTATCAACCGGGTTGTCCCAGCTAATTGGATTTGTACACTTCCTTCCATACAGTACCTCGAAGGGACCTACTTAGGCGCAGTTTGGTACCCATTGTGATATGCGAATTCTACCAGGTGTAGGTAGTCTTGCCACTTGGTTTTGTTCTTACATACATGCAGATCATATCCTCCATGATTTCGTTCGTTCTTTTAGTATGACCATCCATTTGTGGATGATAACTTGTACTGAAATTCAAATTAGTGTTTAGCCCTGCAAAATAATTCTTTCCAAAAGAAGATGTAAATTTTACATCTCTATCTGAAATCACCGTTTTAGGAATACCATGCAATCTAAAAAATTCTTTCATAAATTTTTCAGCAATATTTATATCTTTAAAAGTAGACTTTAAAGGAATAAGGTGTACAGGCTTACTGATTTTATCAACTCCAACCATAATAGAGTCATTCTATTTATGATTTTTAGCAGACCTGTAATAAGTCTAGTGATATGCTCTCCCATTTCCATTCTGGTACTGGTAATGGCTATAGTATGTTGGATGGATGTTGGTGTTTGGCCTTAACCTGATGACAATCTTCGCACCTAGCTAAGTACTCTGTTGTTTTTCCCTTCATCTTAGGCCAAAAAAATAGTTTTCTAAGTGTTGTTATCATTTTCTGGTATCCTGGATGGCCAGAATACAGTTTCTTATGCACTTCATCCAAGACTTGTATCTTTAACTCTGCTGAATTTGGTATGTAAAGTTTGTTTTTAAATCGTATTAGTTGATTTTTGTTGATACTCGGATATGGTTTGTCTGAGTTGGCTATAGTGTTTTGTAATTATGTCACTATCTTAGTGTAATTTGCTTCGTTTATACCCGCAGTCTTTGTTCCAGATCACTTTCTGCCTTGCTGAAATTCATTTCAAATAACGCATGTACTCTTTTTCTTAAGGAATCAACAACTTTATTTCCTTTCTCTTGATATGTTTTACCTCGACATCAAATTTGTAATGTTCATATTTTTTTTGAAAAGTTTTTTTTCTTATGTCCTTATCTTTTTAGCCTATCTTGGTGATAACTAGATCATAAATCCAACTTCGAAAAGATCTTTGACCCACCCATTTGATTGAACAGATCATTTATCTGAGGTAAGGGGTACTTGTCCTTGCTGTTTTAATTGTCTATAATTAGTACATAGTCTTAGAGTACCATCTTTCTTTTATCAAAGAGGACTGGTGCTCACCATGGTCGAACACTCGGTCTAACATACTCTTTGTCTAATAATTCTTGTAGCTGAAATTTTAGTTTTTTCAATCCCGACAAACTCATTCAGTAAGGGATTTAGAGGTAGGGATGAACTAGGTAGCAGGTTGATAGAACAGTCTATCTCCATTCTAGGGGTAATTCATGTATTTCATCAAAAACCATGTCTATGAAATCACGTAGAACAACAAAGTTCTCTAAGTTGATTTTATCTTCTTTTCTAACAGGCTTGTTACTTGACTGTCTTAATTTGACAACCCTTTCTTATGAATTTCTCTAATTGCATGGTTGAAACTTGTCTAACTGATATTGACTTTTTGTATACCTTGAACTATCCTTAGTGGTGTCACTTTCATATTCATACTTAAGTGTCTTTGCATAATAATCTAGTATTGCTTTTCTCTTTTCTAACCAATCCATTCTGATAATCACATCCTAAGATCCTAGTTGTAGGATGTTCAGATTTGTTCTTATGTTTTGATCATTTAAACTAAACTCATAATTAGAAAAGGTCAACCACTTTCCTTTTAGTTACTGTTGCTAGTTGTACTAGCCATGATTTTGCGTTTCTCATTTTCTTAAGTTTATTTCACTCTAACACACTAGTAGTGATATAACTTAACGTAGCTCTAGGATCAAAAACAAAAATTCAAGTGTTATTGCTCTTACCTTCAATTTTCACCATAGAGGACTGGTGGTAAGCTTTTCAACCATCTATGACTGCATTGATTCGAAGAAAGATTTCCTCCCACATTCCCCGTCGTCGAGGCTTCCTGCAATTATGAACAACAATTATGTTTTGTTGAATTTAAACGTGGACAGTTCCTCCTCAGATGAGGTTCTCCACATTCCTATCATTTTAAAGGTTCATGGGGTTGTCCCCAAATTTCTTTTGTTCCCTAATTTTACCGGTTTACCGCCTCTTTGCGTACTTGGATTCTTGGAGTGAAAATGTTTCTAGGAAATATTTTTACTGCATTCCGATAAGGAGCTGGCTGGTATTCCTTCTTCCGCTAGTTTATTCGGTCTTGTTTTTTCTCCTTCCAAGCTTTGGGAAACTCTGCCTGTTGTTTTTACTGGTTGTAGCGCATTCGTGTTTTCCAAAATACTTCACTCAAGTACATGGGATTTTCAAACTCAATTCTGTCCCTGTAAGACCATGGTAAACAACTTAGGAGCCGTTGTATTTTTACCTTGTCCTCCCAGATATAAGGTACGAATCTTAGTGATTCCAGGAATTTGTTTAGAAGATCCTCCATCGTCATCTGACCAAGTCGTAACTCAAAAAATTCTTTCATTTTTCCTTTCATACTAGCTTTTAGATAAGTATTGTCTCTTAAATTCAGACCATTCCATCTGTTTTTCTTTTAAGCCCTTACCCAATTCCAGATATGACCACCAAATGATGACTTTTCCTATCCATTTTTTTTTTTTTTTTATCTTCAGCTGAAGGTGTACCTTCAGATGAGCTATCCCCTCTTTCTACTTCAAGACCAGAATTCTTGGAGGCTCTTTTACTGGCCTCCTCTCTCTGGTTATCATCCTTTGGGGATTTCTTTGTCACTACACTTCTCAAAAAGACTTCATTTATTTCCTTTTGTTCTTGATGTGACTTCTTCAGTTTTTCATTGTCTGATTTGAGGTCCTACAACTCAATAATGAGATTCCTCATTGTTTCCAGAACTTTAGTAGGTGTAATTGTGTCACTATTTTGTCTTGTATCTTCAGGAGATCTTTGTTCAAGATTCCCATCCAGTCTGATTTCTACGCCATCCTGCGTTGCCATGATTAATACAAAACAAAAAATATTTTTTTGTTCGTAACAATAAAGGTTTGTTAGTTTCATATAGACATAGATGTGCTAACCAATTAATTTGGCCTTATTCAAGGTCCAAGTGTTGTAAACTTTTCTCTGATGCCATATGTAATGCATCCCAAATTTCCCAAAATAAAAAAAAAATTGATAGGTGCATTAATCCTTCTTTACTCCACTATACTTAATCGTATAAAACAGTAATCATTGCTATTGGAACATCAAGCCTACTTAATCGTAGTTACAAGTGACTAATTACAAGGTAGTTAACTTCAGCTAACCTCCTCCTGAAGTTTCTTCTTTTTAAACTAATCAAATACCTGTCATGTCAATATGTTCTAACATATTAGAGTTTAAAGTACTCGGGGAAGGAGTGAAATCCAATTGTTTATAAAAATCCATAGTAATTATATCCTAACAAACTTATTCCTTTGTAAAGGAAAGGTACTTGTTAAAACCTTATCTTTTAATAGGCCTTAAAACCTCCCACTAAATCCAACATGTTGATACCTTTAAATTCTAACTAGTCCCATGCCATAAGTTCCCTTAACCAAACTCTTATGACCCATGTAATGAGTTGAGTTGTAGTTGGGTCTATACAATACTTACCTTATGTCTATGTAGAAGTATATAAAGACTAATGTATTTATACCATACTCGGCAACAAATTTTTCCTTGCACTTATAATATATGAGTCATCAAATATCTATCTGAAGTAAATAACGATATACCCACATACCAAGTTATATATGTATCTACTTCTACCACTTTTCCCTTACTGTATGCACATTCAAAATCATATTAATACATTGTTCAAGAGTTTGTCGGTTTCTCTATACTTTAATTAGTGGTTATACGACTCGGTACATCTTAGATGTAACCAAAAGGGTTGTGCTTGTGTGTCAGTTTCAAAGGATTAAGGGGGGGTGGCAATAGCCTCATGGAAAACTTAAATTGACCCCCCAAAAAATATCAACCATTCTTCATGCAAATCGACCAACTTGGTGATAATGATTTTCACTAACAAGGATATAAATGAGAAATTAAAACAGGTCCATAAAACTGCATTCACCACTAAAGTGGTCATTTACACCAGTCCACTGTCGTATTGGGCACTTGGGTAGTCTCTCCAAATGATAGCTTTCCGTGTCTGATCGTTCACGTGGGTTGTGTGCCTTATAATCTTATCACATCGTTAATTCCTATTGAAACCAGTGTTTGGCTTATTTTGTCAGAGTAACCCTAGGTTTATGTGGAAAGAAAACCCTTCTATGTTCTATGGCGTTTATTCCCCACACAATTCCTCTGGGATTCACTCTATGTGTAGTTTGGAACATGGAGATATGGCTTTCGATCCTGAATGAGACCCGTTAAACCCTCTCCTTATGCAAGGTAATTTTGACCACTTTCTTCCTTATAATTTTCTAAACTTTCAAGGTTAAACTTGTTTGGAAGAATTGGTATTTTAACAAAGTTGATCACCTCTTTCTTGTGGTACTCTCCCATTTCCTACACCGGTCTGGAACTTCCATGTTTTGTTTAGCATTCTTACTGTAGAACAACTAGTATCAGTTATGTTTTCCCTAAATTCTTGTTTTTCTTTTGACTGTGGAAAAAGGGTCGAAGTATTTATGCTACCTCTGGAGCATTAGTCCTAGAATGTCTTATCTTCATCTAGTAATAGCTTAAATAAATTACTCCGATGAGATTTTTACGTAGGTACTCTATGAAAAACATGGACATAGCTGAAAGGGGTCACCTTTCATGCTCTCTTGCTGAAGGTTTAGGGGTGTTCATAATCTTTGTCAGTATAGTCTCCCTTTGTTGTTTACAGTGTGGGCTTAACAACAAACTTCTATGTTTAGGTTTGATCTTTGCATTCCATGCTATGATGGTTTGGAAATACAAAAAAACAAAATCCCTCTTCCTGTGATGACGAAGATGGGAGTAAAACAAATCCTATAGTTGGTTTATTTCAGAGTCCAATATCTTCCCTTTCGTAGTGTTCCTGAGTACATACGGATAAAGGTAGGCGTAATGCAATTGCCATATCTTTACATTATCTTTCTATTTGGAAAGGTTTAATGTTTTTGTCATGTCTCATCTATAAGAATATATCACAATTATGTTTCTTTGTGAAATCCAAGATCGCTTACTCATAGTAACAAATCATAGTTAAGACTACGATGTTTCTCTTATATAACCCTTGCATTTCGAATGACTCCCATTATTAAAATATAAATCAGGACTTACATTTTCTTTGCATATCTGATAAATCATGTTTACCCTTTTCTTTTGTAGGCTCCCAGACTATGTATTAGGGGCATTCAATCTAGATCTATCCCCGCGGGTTTTTGGCTGCTTGAATAAATCTCTACTATACCATTGTTTAGATACACAGTTTTATAAACAAAACTTTTGATTTGTCTATCATTAAAATTTCTCAGTTTGTAAAGTCTCTCAATATTTTTATAGTTTGTGACCTATACCAACTTCTTATTTTTGCGATGATTCATCAAACACACTATGTAATTATACAAATATTATACACAGATTTGATCGGCTAATGGTGGCACCCCTATCTTTTGTGAGGGTACCCATCAGCTATTCCAAGGTGCACTCCTCCCCTTCGAGTTGCGTACATATCGTTGTTCAAAGTTGGTGTGGACAGATTCTATGCCAACTTTAAGCTAAGTAATTTTTTTATTCTCTTAACAGATTTACTTTGGTTAATTATCCCTTATTACTGTTTTCATTAATCACTCTTTCCTTTTTTCTTTTTTTCTTTTTTTTTGCAAGTCTTAACCACTCTACTCAAATAGATCTATTAATTCACCTCACTCGAAAGGTATTCGAGTTTACTAGCACTAAGGGCCAAGGCTCTGTCCCGTCTTTGTTACCTATAAATAAATCTCATCCCATTTCCTATATCGGTTGATATAAGGGGTACACCCTATTTTATGTTGATACTTCAGTACTTGGAAAAGAATTCAAAGTTTGTGTTTGATTGGATTTGAAATATAACTTTAAAGGGGTTTAATTCCTGACCATTTGTTTCCTGTTTCCATGTGAAGTCGAAATACTAGAGTAGTGAATTTCAACTACACCTATACGATGTTATGGCTCTTTTTAAAATTAGACAACCATTATTTTCCTTTTGTAGTAATACAATCACCATATATTGAGTTTATTTAGTTGTGAAAAGAAAGTTATAAAAACGAGCTTCGTATTTTTTCTTTTTGAATTCATCGTATTTCTTTTTATTTTCCGAAACTAGTTTTGAATTACAGATCTCGTTTCGTTTCCTGGAATACTTTGTTTATCTTTCCAGAACTTTTCTTATTACTAGTTATATAGTCGTTTCCATTGTAATTGGCACGCATGGTAGTATAGAAGTATTATAAAATCTTTATAACCTAGTACAATAATATGTGAGCATAAAGGACTTAATTTTCTACTATAAGTATGTTTTTGTATTTACCACTTTCTGGTTTCACTCATCATTATTATGTATTTATAATGATATACAGACATAATTATTCAAGGTGTAACATTAACATTGGTAGAGATTTAACCTATGTTCATTTCCACCCATTCGTAATTTGAATTGTTAGCAGTTACATAAATACATACAAGCATACTTAATTGACCATAGATTTAAGTCTAGTAGGGGTTGTATCCATTTCTTGTTTCATATATTTGTAATCTAATTCATAGTAAGGATCCATAAGGGGATGATAATATATATATATATATATATATATATATATATATATATATATATATATATATATACATACACTTTTTTATTCAATAAAACGATTCAATACAAATAATTCACCCAACAACATAATTACCCATAACTGTCTTTCATATAGTCATGTAAATATTTTGTAGATTCCTATACTAGTAGAGTTTTATACTAGTAGAGTTCATACAGGTTGAAGGTAATACAAAACTAGAAATACATTATCTGCATATGAACTTATGATAGATCGAAAACTTCTAGAATTCATATTTATTTCTACTTGATTACTTTATTACTCTATACAAGATAGCCCTGTTCTTGCCACGATTGATATAATACCCAATGGCTTTACCACACAGTTTACTATTTTCACTCTATTCCTACCCCATATAGATTACTCAGGCATTTTATCAGTTCATTCATTATAATAAAATAACATTGTTCCTATAACAGAAAGCTTGATGTGATGCAGTAGATGCAATCTTTAATCAATAGAATTATTTCCACAAGTAATCTACAACAACTCTATAATTGCATCTAACATGTATCACAACAAGGTAATCATCTAGAATAGAAAATATATACAATTAATTCGATGGAACAAATATGATAAGAGAAAAGTAGAGAAACATATCTGGATAAATGTTGGGACAACAAAAGGAACAACCATGTTCCTCCCAACCTTAGAACCGGGTAGTAATTCACCTTTCCTGTTCACCCCCTAGCCTGACGATGAATCCATGAGGGATAACTCGACACTCCTCTTTTCCTCACACTCAGCATAGTGTTCATAACAACAAGAGGTAATTCCTTTCCCAACATACTTGGCAGTGTCATGCCTTCTCACATATGCTATTTAAAACAATATTTTTTCCTAGGTCTTTTCCCTCCCTTGGGAGTTTTTGCATCTTTCTAAATCCCTGATTTTAAGGGGCTACCAATGGAAAAAACCATGATTTTCCACTTGTAACAATCATCCCTGAGGTAGTTCCAACATGTTCCCCACTCATGGAGTCATGGTCAGCTGAATTTAACATGGTTGTTCCATTTGTCCTGCAATAAATATAAAATATTATGTTTTCATTCATGTGTCATAGTCAAATAGTTAGTTGGGTGAAATCAGATCTCTTCCCAACAGCCATAATAATTAATTACAATTTACCAAATTCGAAATTCAGAATTTCCATAAATGGAAAAAAAATTCCAAATTCGAATTTACCAAAAATGGAAAAAAAATTCTAACAAATTTCCAATTCAAAAATAATTTATTTTGGGGGATGTCACATCCTTTACCCCTTCAATAAAACACTGTCCTCATTGTTCATTCCTTTCTTGGAACAGGATGAGATGATATTTCCACAAATCCCCCTCCAACTCCCAAGTGGCTTCTTTGGGACTAAAGTGATTCCATTGCACTTTTACCTGGGTGACAACTCTTGTTCTGAAGTAATTTTTCGCTTCGGTTTAGAATGCACAGAGGTTTCTCTTGGAAATCTCCTTCTGGTTCCATCTGCACTAAGGTCCAATCGATCATATGTGTATGGTTTTGAACATAATTCTTTAACAAAGAAACATAAAACACATTATGAAATTTTAGATTGGTACGACGTGGAAGTTGATATGCCACGGGTCTAATTCGAGCTAAGGGCTCGAAGGGTCCACACAATCTAGGTGCCAACTTGGCACAGTTTTCGAGTTTTTAGTGAACTCTTTCAGGATTTAACTTTTAAGTAAACATGATCTTCCACTTGAAACTTCAAGTGTCTTCTTTTCTGGTCCACATAACTTTTATGTCTATCCTGTGCCTCTTTCAAGTTCTGTTGTACTTTTCTTACTGTACTTTCCATTTATTGGAGCATCTCTGGTCCAACCATAAGTCTGTCAACTGGGTTGTCCCAGCTAATTGGATTCGTACACTTCCTTCCATACATTACCTTGAAGGGACCTACTTAGCTGCAATTTGGTACCCATTGTTATATGTGAATTCTACCAGGTGTAGGTAGTCTTCCCACTTCTTTGGTTTTGTTATTACATACATGCGGAGCATATCCTGCACGATTTGGTTCATTCTTTCAATTTGTCCATCTGTTTGTGGATGATAACTCATATTGAAATTCAAATTAGTATTTATCCCTGCAAAATAATTCTTTCCAAAAGAAGATGTAAATTTTACGTCTCTATCTAAAATCACCGTTTTAGGAATACCATGCAGTCTAAAAAATTATTTCATAAATGTTTCAGCAATATTTATAGCGTTAAAAGTAGACTTTACAGGAATAAGGTGTGCAGACTTACTGAGTTTATCGATTCCAACCATAATAAAGTCATTTTTTTATGAGTTTTAGGAAAACCTGTAATAAGTCTAGTGATATGGTCTCCCATTTCCATTCTGGTACTGGTAATGGCTATAGTAGGTCAACTGAATGTTGGTGTTCGACCTTAACCTACTGCAAATCTTGACACCTAGCAAAGTACTATGTTGTTTTTCCCTTCATCTTAGAACAAAAAAATAGTTTTCTAAGTGTTGTTATCGTTTTCTGGTATCCTGGATGGCCAAAATACGGTTTCTTATGCACTTCATCCAAGACTATTATCTTTAACTCTGTTAAATCTAGTATGTAAAGTCTATTTTTAAATCGTAATAGTCGATTTTTTTCGATACTTGTATCTGGTTTGTCTGAGTTGGTTGTAGTGTTTTGTAATTCTGTCACTATCTTAGTGTAATTTTCGTCGTTTATACCCGTGATGTTTGTTCCAGATCACTTTCTTCCTTGCTAACATTCATTTCAAATAACCTGTGTACTCTTCTGCTTAAGGCATCATCTACTTTATTTCCATTCTCTTGATATGTTTTACCTTGACATCAAATTTGTAACATTCATATTTTGTTCGAAAAGTTGTTTTTCTTATGTCCCTATCTTTTTAACCTATCTTGGTGATAACTAGATCATAAATCAAACTTCGAAATATCTTTGACCCACCCATTTGATTGAACAGATCATTTATCCGAGGTAAGCGATACTTTTCCTTGATGTTTTAATTGTCTATAATCAGTACATAGTCTTAGAGTAGCATCTTTCTTTTCATAAAGAGGATTGGTGCTCACCATGGTGGAACACTCAGTCTAACATACTCTTTGTCTAATAATTCTTCTAGTTGAAATTTTAGTTCTTTCAATCCCAAAAAACTCATTCGGTAAGGGATTTAGAGGTAGGGATGAACCAGGTAGTAGTTTGATAGAACAATCTATCTCCATTCTAAGGGTCATTCAGGTATTTCATCAAAAACCACGTCTATAAAATCACGTAGAACAACAAAGTTCTCTAAGTTGAGTTTATCTTCTTTTCTGATAGGCTTTTTACTTGGATGTCTTAATTTGACAACCCTTTCTTATGCATTTCTTGAATTGCATTGTTGAAACTTGTCTAATTGATACTGACTTTTTGTATACCTTGAACTATCCTTAGTGGTGTGACTTTCGTCTTCTTACTTAAGTTTCTTTGCATAACAATATAGTATTTCTTTGTTCTTTTATAACCAATCCATTCTGATAATCACATCATCAGATCCTAGTGGTAGGATGTTCAAATTTGTTCTTATGTTTTGATCATTTAAACTGAACTCATAGTTAGAAAATGTTAACCACTTTCCTTTTAGTTCCTGTTGTTAGTTGTACCAACCATGATTTTGTGTTTCTCTTTTTCTTAAGTTTATTTCACTCTAACACACCATGAGTGATATAACTTAACGCAACTCCAGGATCAAAAAAAAAATTCAAGTGTTATTTATTTTACCTTCAATTTTCACCACAGAGGGCTGTGGTCATCTTGTAGACCATATACAACTGCATTGATTCAATGCAAGCTTTCTTCCCACATTCCCCACTGTCGAGACTTCCTGCAATTATGAAAAACAGTTTTGTTTTGTTGAATTTAAATGTGTACAGTTCATCCTTATATGAGGTTCTTCACATTCCTATCATTTTAAAGGTTCATGGGGTTGTCCCCAAATTTCTTTTGTTCCCTAATTTTAACGGTTTACCTCCTCTTTGCGTACTTGGATTATTGGAGTGAAAATATTTTCTAGGAAATATTTTTTATGCATTCCGATAAGGAGTTGGCTAGTATTCTTTCTTCCGCTGGTTTATTCAGTCTTGTTTCTTATCCTTCCAATCTTTGGGAAACTCTTCCTGTTGTTTGTACTGGTCGTAGCAAATTCATTTTTTCCTGAATACTTCACTCAAGGACCTGGGGTTTTCAAACTCAATTTTGTCCTATTAAGTATGTGGTAAACAACTTAGGAACCATTGTATTTTTACCTTGTCCTCTCGGATATAAGGTATGAATCTTAGTGATTCCAGGAATTTGTTTATAAGATCCTCCATCGTCATATGACCAAGTTGTAACTCATAAAATGATTTCGTTTTTCCTTTCATAGTAGATTTTAGATAAGTATTGTCTCTTAAAGTCAGACCATTCTATATGTTTCTCTTTTAGGCCCTTAGATAATTTCATATATTTCCACCAAATGCTGATTTTTTGATGTAGGAGCATCTCTCCACGTCAGCCAATCGGCCAGCCAGCCACGTCGAGCGCACGCATTCAAAGCCGAAGAGAGGCGCCACCCTCATTTTGATTTAGAATTGAATGTAATTAAATGTTTAAGTTGTTGATCTATGAAGTCGTGCCTTTGTGCAGGTTGTAGATAAGTAGGCCTTTAATGTTTGTAAGGCCGATATCTAGATCTGGATAGTGGACTAGACAACCCATTCAATGTAATTGAATAGGGTAGGTAGATTTGGAGGGAAGAGCTCGAAGAGCCTACTCATGTAAAAAGATCAATTGTATCTCTTTAGTAGTTAGTCGAGAGAGAGAGGAGTAGATGGTGTGGGAGTCTGGGAGTAGAGAGAAGAAAAGAAGGAGCAGAGACCTTGTCAGAGGCCATGCTCAGGAACACCTTGTAAATACAGGCGTCTTCCATATTTAATACAAATAGCAGTTTTTCCTGCATGACTATGTGTTAAATGAATGTCTGTAAGTGTTCTTCATATGATATGAATGTATGTTGTATATGTATGTTGTAGGTTTTCATTTGCAGGAGTGAGTCTGATTTCAGTTGGAGGTCTTTGAGGTTTCATGCCAGGAGGGCATGACAAAGTACTGCCATCTCTGAATACCAGTGCACTGAAGCACTTCTGAATACTGTGGGTTCAGAAAAAGACGTGCTGCGGCATAGGAACTAGAATCAATAACTCAGAGAAGAACTATGAGGTTGTTGAATACCTCAGGAGGCAAGGTTGTGTAGGAGATACACAGTTGCAGACAAAAGATTTGAGGAGATATGTGAAGCTCTGCCAGGTAGCATTGAGCCAGTGCAGGGAATGCACAAAGGAAGAATTATGCTGAGAGTTCATTGAAGAAACAAAATCACTGAGGATTTTTGACACTCTGCCAGGTGGGCATTGAGTAGGTGTGGAGATAGGCATAGGGAGGAAAGAACTCTTTGAGTTCTGTATTTAGGAGGAAGAATCCATTGAGGGATCTTCACAAGGTTACTGAATACCCAAAAACACTCAGCAATAGGTTTTTTAAGTAAACAGAGTGCCAGGAGGGCATCTGACTTCTCCATATGAGAGAGAAAAGAAAAGAAGAGCCGAGTTTCCTTGGAGGTCGAAGCTACAGGAAAGCTCAGGACGGATAGCACCCTTTTGTGCATATGAATACTCGGCGGAGGGCAGGAGTTGAAGAATCCTTTGAGGGTTCGAAGGGAAGGATAAGATCAGGAGGGCGAGTTCTTTTACGCACAAATTCGTAACTTCAAGGAGTGCAGAAGCTACAAAACCCCTTTGGATGAGTTCTGAGTATCCGAAGCTCAGGAGGGTCAGTGTTTTTATATGCGCGGTGAAGCTCAAAGTGTGAGGAGTTCACAGAAGAGAAGGAAGGCCAAGGTTGAAGCCTTTGGGAAAATTAAAATTCTTCCCATCCCTAGAAGAAAGTGTAGAAGCTTAGGAGGGAGCACAACTACCGTTGGATGGGCCGATAGATTCTGGAAAGTTGAGATTTCTACGTCCAGAATGAGCAGGTGAAGCACCCCAGGATAGACGAGGTCTGAGCCATCAGATTTGGAGCAGAGAACCCAACAGCCATAAGATCTGTCAATAATTGCATGAGAGTTAAGCCTTCGTGAATAGCCAAAGTTGAAAACCCCGACGAAGAGCAGCTAATTGGGATATCGACACTCGGGATATCGGGGATATCGAGGACATGGGGTTGGTCGCTCGACATCAGAAACCTTGAATTAGTGAGAGTTGATTTGAGCCATCGGGTTGTTGGAGGACGTGTGTAACATGATCATCCATTTCGGATATCCGACACAACAAATCCCGAAGAGGATTGTGTGGGCCACGGAGGAGCCAGTGAGTTGACAGGTGGCACGATGTTTTCGGAGGTTCGCAGGGTGAAGTGTTGAAATCGTTGCGTTAGGATTCGTGATACCGCGATGTCCGAAATGCCAATGGAGTGAAGGACCGTTGAAAGGTCAACCGTGCGTGTGTATCAAAATTTCGCATATCGATATTTCGGGGGTCTAGAGGACGGAAGGTTAAGCACTTGGGTCGTGAAACCCCGAAAGGAGATAAGGTTGCGGTATTATGAGGACTAGTCATATGGACTAGGGGCATAGCCATGAGGGGCTAAGGCAAAAAGGAGCGTATCGGCAAATTAGAGTTCGGGAGTTCGAGAAATAGAGAACTCTTGACATCGGGCATCAGGAAATCTCGAACCCTGAAAGCATATATTTTCTATTGAGGAAAAGACCAGCAGTCAGAGTGTAGAAGACCATGAGAAAAGATAAGGACCTGTGGATCGGGTTTTCATCAGAGATTTCAGAATGGAATCAAACAAGCCACTTCGACTCACTAATTGATTGTACGATCATGTGTGCACGTCAACCTTCTGACCTGCGGGTGGTGAGGTTGCGGGTGTGCGTCAAGTGGTATCAGAGCCTGATTCTTGTCTGTATATTTCATATGAGAGAGGCATAAGAGGTAAGGAGCACTCTGATACACTGCATCAAGTGGTATTAGATCATGATTCTTGTCTGTATATTTCAGACGAGAGAGGCATAAGAGGTAAGGAGCACTTTGATACACTGCATCAAGTGGTATCATAGCCTGATTCTTGTTTGTATATTTCAGACAAGAGAGGCATAAGAGGTAAGGAGCACTCTGATACACTGCATCAAGTGGTATCAGAGCTAGAACTTTGTTTGTATATTTCAAGCAGAGGGAGAGGAAAAATAAGACAGAGCGCTGGAGACTCTGTAAGGGTTGTTTGCAGGTAGGAAACAATCAAGAAGACAGTCAGGAGGACTGTAGGATGAAGATGGAAACACTCGAAGTACAGGAGTGAGCAATAGGTTTGCTAGGAGAGAAAATAGAGGCAACACCATGGCTACTAAAGGCCATAGGTATGCTGAAAGGAAAAGCCCAGAGCTAATGAGCACAATCGAAAGGGAAAAAGAACATGCCGACATCAGGGAAAAAATGGAAGAGCTTGAACTGCAGATGCAGCAGAATATCAAGCCGAAATGGGTGTATGAATGGTCCATGAAGAAGCCAAAGGTAAAGTGGTCAGTCAAGGAGTTGATGTCTAGAAGATAGCGTAGGCTGTTAAAAGGATGGTTGAGTCATGCTGAAAACCTCGATGAACCTGAGGAAATGGTTCAGATATGTGAACCAGAGACTGGGAGAATTATCGGTGAAGAGAATGAAATGGGATTAGCTGAAGATCTCAAGAAATGCCAGGAGAGTAGAGAAGAAATTCCAAATTGCCAGGAGGGAAAAGAGTTGATATTGGCTGAAGATCTCAAGGATTGTCAGGAGGACAGCGAAGGAATTTCAAATTGCCAGCTGGGCAATGATATGAGGTCGCTGCGGGATCTCGAAGATTGCCAGGAGGGTAGTGGAAGCATCCCATATTGCCAGGTGGGCAAGGATGAGCAGATGAGACTATTTGAGGGTCTCATGAACTCAGAAGTGAGTTGAAATCAGCAGGAGGAGCTGACAGAGCAGGTGAGCTCAAGGATGGATTTAGATCAGTAGGTGGAACTAACAAAGAATGAAGATTCATGTGGTTTTCCAAGCCATGTGAATGAAGATGATGACAATTTAAAAACTTTCACCATCCGAGAGGATGATCTGAGGAGCCTTATAATGATTGGGGGAATCGAGATATTCCTATCACTTGCCCGAGAGGAGGCATAAATCTGTGTTGCAGATACGGAAACAACAGAAGGACAACTAGCTAAGATTGTCGCAGAAGGATTGGAGGAGATATCTGAAGCTGCCCGAGCAGGAGAGGAAAATGAGCATTATGAGGAGTGTCTCAATGCATTCATCCAGGAAGCTGAGGAAGTTGTAGCACTGAAGCTGATAGGAGAAGAAGTAGGAGAGGATAATGAACATTCTGGGGAATGGCTCAATATTTTCAGCCAGGAGACTGAAAAGACTGCAACATGGGAGTTTGCAGAAGAAGAAGAAGATAGAGTTAGTTTGGTTGATCTGTATGAAAATATTGAAGCCCTGGAGAGAAGGGTGAAGGTGCAGGGCATGCACATCTAAAAGGTGAAGTTGGAAGCTGATGAAGAAGGCATAGGAGATCACAGTGATCTACCTATGTGCCGAATTTTTTTGCAGCCGAGGAGACTGCATGAATAGAGCCAGCCATTGGAGCAACTGGATGAAGTGATCAACATGATCAGGAAGCTGATGATCCAGTCAGTAGAAACTGTCAGTGACGAGAAGTTGAACATGAGAGAAGCAACAGTAGCACAGAAGCAGAAGCAGCAACAACAGCAGAAGGATGGAGTGGATGAATACCTCCAGAGGATGATTTGGGATCCAGGAGGATTTCCACAGCTAAGATGGGAAGCTCATGAGTAGGAGCTCATGAATTTTGTAGCTGAGGAGTATGATGCAGGAGCATCTCTCCATGTCATCCAATCAGCCAGCCAGCCACGTAGAGCACACGCATTCAAAGCTGAAGAGAGGCGTCGCCCTCATTTTGATTTAGAATTGAATGTAATTAAATGTTTAAGCTATTGAGTTGTGAAGCCATGCCTTTGTGCAGGTTGTAGATAAGTAGGCCTTTAATGTTTGTAAGGCTGAGATCTAGATCCAGATAGTGGAATAGACATCCCATTCAATGTAATTGAATAGGGTAGGTAGATTTGGAGGGAAGAGCTCGAAGAGCCTCCTCATGTAAAAAGATCAATTGTATCTCTTTAGTATTTAGTAGAGAGAGAGAGGAGTAGATGGTGTGGGAGTATGCGAGTAGAGAGAAGAAAAGAAGGAGCCGAGACCTTGTCACAGGCCGTGCTTAGGAACACCTTGTAAATACAGGCGTTTTCCATATTTAATACAAATAGCATTTTTTCCTACATGACTATTTGTTAAATGAATGTTTGTGAGTGTTCTTCATATGATATGAATGTATGTTGTAGATGTATGTTGTAGGTTTTCATTTGCAGGAGTGCGTCTGATTTCAGGTGAAGGTATTTGAGGTTTCATGCCAGGAGGGCATGACAGAGTACTGTGGTCTCTGAATACCAGTGCACTGAAGCACTTCTGAATACTACGGGTTTAGACAAAGACATGCTGTGGCACAGGAACTAGAATCAACAACTCAGAGAAGACCTATGAGGTTGTTGAATACCTCAGGAGGCAAGGATGTGTAGGAGATACACAGTTGCAGACAAAAGCTTTGAGGAGATATGTGAAGCTCTACCAGGTGGCATTGAGCCATTGCAGGGAATGCACAAAGGAAGAATTATGTTGAGAGTTCACTAAAGAAACAGAATCACTGAGGATTCTTGACACTCTGCCAGGTGGGAATTGAGTAGGTGTGTAGGTAGGAACAGGGAGGAGAGAACTCTTTGAGTTCTGTATTTAGGAGGAAGAATCCACTGAGGGATATTCATAGGGTTACTGAATACCCGGAAACACTCAACAATAGGTTGTTTAAGTAAACAGAGTGCCAAGAGGGAATCTGACTTCTCCATCTGAGGGAGAAAAGAAAAGAAGAGTCGATTTTCCTTGGAGGTCAAAGCTACAGGAAAGCTTAGGACGGATAGCACCCTTGTGTGCATATGAATACTCTGCGGAGGGCAGGAGTTGAAGAATCCTTTGAGGGTTCGAAGGGAAGGATAATCTCAGGAGGGAGAGTGCTTTTACACACAAAGTCATAACTGCAAGGAGTGCAGAAGCTACAGAACCCCTTTGGACGAGTTCTGAGTATCCGAAGTGGTCAGCGTTTTTATACATGAGGCGAAGCTCAAAGTGTGAGGAGTTCTCAGAGGAGAAGGAAGGCCAAGGTTGAAGCCTTTGGGGAAATTAAAATTCATCCCAGCCTTAGAAGAAAGTGCAGAAGCTCAGGGGGGAGCACAGTTGTCGTTGGATGGGCCGACAGATTCTGGACCATTGATATTTCTACGTCCAGAACGAGCAGGAGAAGTGCCCCATGATAGATGAGGTTTGAGCCATCAGATTTGGAGCCGAGAACCCGACAACCGTCAGATCTATCAAGAATTGCATGAGAGTTAAGCCTTCATGAATAGCCAAAGTTGAAAACCCCGACGAAGAGCAGCTAATCGGGATATTGGCACTCAGGATATCGAGGATATTGAGGACATGGGGTTGGTCGCTCGACATCAGAAACCTCGAATTAGCGAGAGTTGATCTGAGCCGTCCGATTGTTGGAGGACACGTTTCACGTGATCATCCATTTCAGAGATCCAACACAAAAAAGTGAGAAGAGGATTGTGTGGGCCACAGAGGAGCTAGCGAGTGGACAGGTGGCACGATGTTTTCGAAGGTTCTCAGGGTGAAGTGTCGAAATCATTGCATTAGGATTCACGATACCGCAAAGTCCAAAATTCTAATGGAGTGAAGGATTGTTGAAAGGTCAACTGCGCATGTGTATCGACATTTCACATATCGATATTTCGGGGGTCCAAAGGATGGAAGGTTAAGCGCTTGGATTGCGAAACCCCAAAAGGAGATAAGGCTGCGGTCTTATGAGGACTAGTCATATGGACTAGGGGCATAGCCAGGAGGGACTACGACAAAAAGTACCGCATCAGAAAATTGGAGTTTGGTAGTTCGAGAAACAAAGAACTCTTGACATCGGGCATCAGGAAATCTCGAACCCCGAAAGCATATCTTTCCTATTGAGGAAAAGAACAACAATCAGAGTGTATAAGACCGTGAGAAAAGATAAGGACCTGTGGATCGGGTTTTCATCAGAGATTTCAGAAGGGAATCAAACGAGACACTTTGTCTCATGAATTGATTGTACGATCATGTGTGCACGCCGACCTTCCAACCTGCGGGTGGTGAGGTTGTGGGTGTGGGTCACTTTTCCTGTCCGTTTTTTTTTTGTTTTATCTTCAGTTGAAGGTGTAGCTTCAAATGAGCTATCCACTCTTTCTTCTTCAGGACCAAAATTCTTGGAGGCCCTTTTACTGACCTCCTCTCCCTAGTTATCATCCTTTGGGGATTTCTTTGTCACTACACTTCACAGAAAGACTTCATTTATTTCCTTTTGTTCTTGATGTGCCTTCTTCAGTTTCTCATTCTCTTCTTTGAGGTCATGCAACTCAACAATGAGATTCCTCATTGTTTCTAGAACTTCAGTAGGTGTTATTCCATCACTATTTTGTCTCGGATCTTCAGGAGATCTTTGTTCAAGATTCTCATCTAGTCTAATTTTTACGTCATCCTGTGCTGCCATGATTAATACAAAACAGAAAAGAATTGTCTATTCGTAACAATAAAGGTTTGTTAGTTTTGTATAGATAGAGATGTGCTAACCAATTAATTTGGCCCTATTCAAGGTCCAAGTGCTATAACCTTTTCTCTAATACCATATGTAACATACCCCAAATTTTCCAAAATAAAAATAAAATTGATAGGTGCATTAATACTTCTTTACTCCGCTATACTTAATTGTATAAAACTGTAATCATTTCTATCAGAACATGAATCCTACTTAATCGTAGTTACAAATGACTAATTACAAGATAGTTAACCTCCTCCTGAAGTTTTCTCTTCTTAAACTAATCCGATACCTTTCATTTCAATATGTTCTCACATATTAGAGTTTAAACTGCTTAGGGAAGGAGTGAAATCCAATTGTTTCTACAACTCCATAGTAATTCTATCCTAACAGATTTCTTCCTTTGCAAAGGAAAGGTACTTGTTAAAACCTTATCTTTTAACAGGCCTTTAAACCTCCCACTAAATCCAACATGTTGATACCTTTAAATCGTAACTAGTCCCATGCCATAAGTTCCCTTAACCAAACTCTTATCACCCATGTAACAAGTTGAGTTGTAGTTGGGTCTATACAATACTTACCTTATGTCTATGAAAAAGTATATAAATACTAATGTATTTATACCATACTAGGCAACAAATTTTTCCTTGCACTTATAATATATGAGTCATCAAATATCTATCCGAAGTAAATAACGATATACCCACATACCAGGTTATATATGTATCTACTTATACCACTTTTCCCTTACTGTATGTGCATTCAAAATCATATTAATACGTTGTTCAAGAGTTTTTTGGGTTCTATATCCTTTAATTAGTGGTTATATGACTCAATACATCTTATATGTAACCAAAAGGGTTGTTCTTGCGTGTTAGTTTCAAACGATCAAGGGGGGGTGGTGCTAGCCTCATGGAAAACTTAAATAGACCCCTAAAAAAATATCAACCATTTTTCATGCAAATCGACCAACTTGGTGATAAGGATTTGCACTAACAAGGATATAAATGAGAAATTAAAACAAGTCATTAAAACTGCATTCACCGCTAAAGTGGTCATTTACACTAGTCCAGTGTCATACTGGGCACTTGGGCAGTCGCGCCCAATGCCAGATTGCCATGTTTGATCGTTCACATGGGTCCTGTGCCTTACACTCTTATCACATCATTCATTCTCATTGAAACCAGTGTGAGGCTTATTCTGTCAGAGTAACCCTATGCTTATGTGGAAAGAAAACCCTCCTATGTTCTATGGTGTTTATTCCCCACACAATTCCTTTGGGATTCACTCTGTATGTAGATGGGAACATGGAGATATGGATTTCAATCCTGAATGAGACTCGTCGAACCCTCTCCTTATGGAAGGTAATTTTGACAGCTTTCTTCCTTATAATTTTCTGAACTTTCGAGGTTAAACTTGTTTGGAAGAATTGGTGTTTTAACAGAGTTCGTCACCTATTTCCCGTGGTATTCTCCCAGTTCCTACACCAGTATGGAACTTCCATGTTCTGTTTAGAATTCTTACTGTAGAACAACCAGTATTAGTTACGTTTTCCCTAAATCCTTGTTTTTCTTTCGACTGTGGAAAAAGGGTCGAAGTATTTATGCTACCTCCAGATTCTTAAGCAATACATAAATTAATCAATGGCTCATACACAAAGTACACATAGATTTTTACCGGAAACCCTCAACCGGGAAAACCTTTCTTATTTTCATTATATCGAATTTCACCATTC
>ML781753.1:144879-156926 GCA_009831015.1 Picea engelmannii | reverse complement strand
TACCTATTGCTACAACTAGATTATCCCAAGAGTCTGGCAAAGAATATAACAAAGTAATACACTTATCTTCTTCTGCAATCGTAATATTAACAGATCCAAGTTGACTTACCAGAGTATTAAAGGCATTTAGATGTTCTGTCACATAATCTCCATCTTCCATCCTAAGATGATACTGCTTCTTTCGAAGAAACAACTTGTTTACAAGGGACTTTGATTGATACAAATTCCCTAACTTATCCCATAGTTCCTTGGCTGTAGATTCTCCCAAGACATTCAACAACACCGAATCTGCCAGGCAGAGTCGAATGGTACTCCTTTCTCTTCTGTCCGACTTGTCCCAATCTTCCTTCGACATACCAGTAATTGGTGTACTAGTAGTTTGTGTACTGGTAGGTTGTGTACCAGTATCCTGTGTGCTTGTAGATGGTGTACCAGTAGGTTGTGTACCAGGAACCGCAACGATCCATTGTTCTTTGTCTACAAGAAGGTCCTCCATCTTGAGCTTCCATAACTCAAAGTTTTTACCGTTGAACTTCTCTATCTCGATTCTAGATGAGCTCTCCATTCCTCTTACTTTACTCAAATCTCCACAGCAAAAGCTCCCACTAAACCCAGGTTTATCACAGACCCAAGATAAACTTGATCTATCAAGACCGAGCCAAACCCTCAGTAACAAAGGCGTCCTTCTAAAACCAAAAACGTGCTCTGATACCACACGTAAGTTTTAAACCTGTGAACTAAAACAATGCATATAGATTCTTAAGCAATACATAAATTAATCAATGGCTCATACACAGAGTACACAAAGATTTTTACCGGAAACCCTCAACCGGGAAAACCTTTCTTATTTTCATTATATCTAATTTCACCATTCGCCATACAATATATACAATGTTTTTAGGTATTTCGTAGATACAAAAACCCTAATCCCTTAATCTGGGATTAATTTACAAATCAGCTAAAAATAGCAAAATCCGGTAAAAATAGCAAAAACCGCCCAAAGAATATAACACACACCCAACACATTAGTCCTAGAATCTCTGATATTCATCTATTAAGATCTTAAATAAATTACTCCGAGGAAATGTTTACAGAGGTACTCTATGAAAACCATGGACGTAGCTGAAAGGGGTCACCGTCCATGCTCTCTCTCTTAAGGTTTCTGCGTATCGCAATTTCCATATCTTTACATTATCTCTCTATTTTGAAAGGTTTAAGGTTTTTGTCCTGTCTCATCTATAAGAATATATCACAATTATGTTTCTTTTTCAAATCCAAGATCACTTGGTCACTGTAAGAAATCATAGTTAAGCCTACGATGTTTCTCTTACATAACCCTTGCATTTCGAATGAATCCCAGTATTAAAATATAAATCGGGACTTTCGTTTTCTTTGCATATCCGATAAATCATTTTACCCCTTTTCTTTTGTAGGCTCCAAGACTGTGTATTAGGGGCATTCAATCTAGATCCATCCCCTAGGGTTTATGGTTGTATGAATAAATCTCTACTATACCACTGTTTAGATACGCAATTTTATATACAAAACTTTTGATATGTCTATCATTAAAATTTCTTAGTTTGTAAAGTCTCTCAATATTTTTATAGTTTGTGACCTATACCAACTTCTTATTTCTGTGATGATTCGTCAAACACACTCTGTAATTATACAAATATTATACACATATTTAATCGTCTAATGGTGGGGCCCTTGTCTTTTGCGAGGCTACCCATCAACTATTCCAGGGTTCACTCCTCCCCTTTGGGTTGCATACATATCACTGTTAAAATATGGTGTGGACGAATTCTATGCCAACTTTAAGCTAAGAAATATTTTTATTCACTTAACAGATTTACTTTTGTTAATTATTCCTTATTTTTCATTTATCACTCTTTCCTTTTTTTCTTTTTTTTTTCTTTTGCAGGTCTTAACCACTCTACTCAAATGGATCTATTAATTCACCTCACTGGGAAGGTATTCGAGTTTACTAGAACTGAGAGCCAAGGTTTTGTTCCATGTTTTTCACCGATAAAGAAATCTCATCCCATTTCCTATATTACTTGATTTAAGGGGTACGCCCTATTTTATGTTGATACTTCAGTACTTGGAAAAGAATGCAAAGTTTTTGCCTGGTTGGATTTGAAATATAACTTTAAAGGGGTTTAATTCCTGACCATTTGTTTCCTGTTTCCATGTGAAGTCGAAATACTAGAGTAGTGAATTTCAACTCTGCCTATACGATGTTATGGTTATTTGTAATAATTAGACAACCATTCTTTTCCTTTTGTAGTAATACAATCGTCATATATTGAGTTTATTCAGTTGTGAAAAGAAAGTTATGAAAACGAGCTTTGTACCTCTACTTTTTGAATTCATCGTATTTCTTTCTATTTTCCGAAACTGGTTTTGAATTACAGATCTCGATTCATTTCCTGGAATACTCTGTTTATCTTTGCATAATTTTTCTTATTACTAGTTATATGGTCATTTCCATTATAATTGCCACTTATGGTAGTATAGCGGTATTATAAAATCTTTATAACCTAGTACAATAATATGTGAGCATAAAGGACTTGATTTTCTGCTATAAGTATGTCGTTGTAATTACCACTTTCTGGTTTCACTCATCATTATTATGTATTTATAACTATATATAGACAGACTTATTCAAGATGTAACATTAGCATTGGTAGAGATTTAACCTATGTTTATTTCCACCCATTCGTAATTTGACTTGTTAACAGTTACATAAATACATACAAGCAGACTTAATTGACCATAGATTTGAGTCTAGAAGGGGTTGTATCCATTGCGTGTTTCATCTATTTGTAATCTAATTCATAGTAAGAGTCCACAATGCAATGATACTAGATATATATATCTATGCATACACTATTTTATTCAATAAAACGATTCAATAGAAATAATTCACCCAACAACATACTTATTCATAATTGTATTTCATATAGTCATGTAAATATTTTGTGGATTCCTATACTAGTAGAGTTTCATCCCGACTTCGGTTTTTGGTTCATACAGTTTGAAGGTAATACAAAACTAGAAATACATTGTCTGCATATCAACTTATGATAGATCAAAAAATTCCATAATTCGTATTTGTTTCTACTTGATTACTTGATTACTCTATACAAGATAGCCCTGGTCTTTCCATGACTGATATAATACCCAGTTTCTTTACCATGTAGTTTACTATTTTCACTCTATTCCTACAACATATAGATTACTCAGGTGTTTTATCAGTTCATTCATTATAATAAAATAGTGTTGTTCCTATAACAAAAATCTTGTTGTGATGCAGTAGATGCAGTCTTTAATCAACATAATTATTTCCACAAGTAATCTACAACAACTCTATAATTCCATCTAACACATATGACAATAAGGTAATCATATAGAATAGAAAATATATACAATTAATTCAATGGAACAAATACGATGAGAGAAAAGTAGAGAAACATATCCAGATAAATGTTGGGACAACAAAAGTAACAACCATTTTCCTCCCAACCTTAGAACAGGGCAGTCAATCACCTGTCCTGTTCACCCCCTAGCTTGACCATGAATCCATGAGGGCTAACTCAGAACTCCTCCTTGCCTCACACTCAACATAGTGTTCATAACAACAAGAGGTAATTCCTTTCCCATCATACTTGGTAGTGTCTTGCCTCCTCACATATGCTATTTAAAACAATATTTTTGCCTAGGTCTTTTCCCTCCCTTGGGAATTTTCATAGCTTTCTAAATCCCTGATTTTCAAGGGTTGGCAATGGCCAAATCCCTAATTTTACACTAGTAAAAATAATCCATGAGTAGTTCCAACATGTTCCCCACTCATGGAGTCATGGTGAGCTGAATTTAACATGGTTGTTCCATTTGTCCTCCTGCAATAAATATAAAATATTATGTTTTCATACACGTGTCATAGTCAAATAGTTAGTTGGGTCAAATCAGATCTCTTCCCAACAGTCATAATAACTAATTACAATTCACCAAAATTAGAAATTTAGAATTTCCATAAATGGCAAAAAAATTCCAAATTCGAATTTACCAAAACCAGAATAATTTTTCTAACAAATTTTGATTTAAAAAATAATTTATTTTTGGAGATGTCACACGTGAATTCACTAGTTCAAGGTTCTGTGATGTTTGTGATGTGTGGAAATGGAAACCTCTGAATCTCCAGAGCCCGAAAGTTTTAAGGCTCTAGATAAGTGCCAAACTATTATCACTTGGTCAAAACTTTGGTCCCATGCGAATTAAGGGATGGGGTAAAAAGGGGGCTAGTCCCTGAAAACTGTATTAAAGAAGGAAAAAATGGGTTAGAATAAATCCCGTGGGTTTTGTCTAGTTTGGAACTACATCAGGAGAGGTACTGAAGACCTGGGAACTTTATGATAGTGTCCAACAAAGATCAAAGAGCCATTATCTTAGAGGAAAGAGATCTGCTACACAAGAAGTGCATCAGAGGAAAAACAAAAGTTTTAAAGGATCATAATTTTCTGCTAAGGATTCTTAATTGAGCAAGGGGTAAATCATTGGAAAGGTCTTGGAAATATGATTCCAGGTATTCAACCATCTGTGATACATGATAATTCATGAACCATAAGTTCATATGGATATGAAAAGAATGGGAATAAGGAAGGAAGGTTTTATGGAATATGAAAGAGTTTGGAGATAAGATGTGACATCTCCAAAGACCAATCCTATAGATTGGAGGTAACACCTCCATTATTGCTAACAAAGTGCACAGTGGAAGCATGGTATGAAGGTAATCAGAGGGATCCAAGTAATAGGGGAATTTTGAAAATTAATATCAACATAATATGTGGTGGAAAGTATGCAAAGTAGACAAGGAAAAACCCTTGGATGGAATCAATTCCATGAACATCCTAAGATAATGGAAGAAGAAATAATGCGATAGATATCAAGTCAAAAATCATTTAAAAGTGAAATGACTTCTAAAGAGAAATCAATAAGGAACTAGGGAGAAGAAAATTGTTCTATGCATGGTTTAAAATGCAAAGGAGATGGTGCCTCACAATAATCCAACTTAAGTGACATAGAACCACGAGTGACAACCTAATAGGTTGGAGGTATCACTTGAATCTATAAAGGTAAGGTAAAATAAGGACTTTCAGTTAATTATATGCAACTAGCAAAGGAGGCATATGTTGATCCTTACAATATGCTAGATATTGGAGAGGTAAGTCATGTTTGAAGCTAATTGGAAAGGAGAAGAAGAGAGTACAAGAAAACCTCAAGTACTAAAGTATTGTGTCAGGAAAGGGATGAACAATTTAAGTTTTGAAGAGTAACTGGATGTTGAAGAATCCAAGGTCTATAAAACAACTTGGTTTGGAATTTTAATTCATCCAAGTATGAGTTGGGATATTTGGATCCAAGACAATCATGAAAGTTGAAGGTTAATATCAAATTAGTTTGTGACTATAAATGCAAAATCATCCAAGAGTGATTTGGCTAGAAAGTGATCAGGTCATAACTAATCATGTACAATGATTATAGTGAGAGTAGAAGAAGATTTCAGAATCTAAGATGAAGTGAAAACTCTGAGAACAACAATAAATATGATACAGGGAGAAAGAAGTTACTTAAACTGCGGTAGAAACAATTGAATTAGGGTTGGTTGAACAACAATAAGAAGAAAAATAATTATTTCATGTTGCAAGTGTTGTTGATGATGTCGCTACATATGGAAGGAAGCAACAAAAAGTCAAAGGTTGGGTATAAGTTTGATAAAAACAAGCATGGAAGATTCTATTGTCATCAACTATACAGGTAGTATCAAATTTATTAATGGTAGTCATGCAGGTATGGGTTTTTATTTACTCTTATTGCATAATTGATGAAGGGAATTTATGTAAGAATTTCCTCAACTAGAGTTGTTTTATAAAATCACATGATTATATTATTAGAATGCATACCACTGGATTTGGTAAAGGCTAGAGACCTGTATTAATTCAAAGATTTTTATCTTTTGAATGCACACCCTGACATAGTAGAATGTCATGTTAATTTGGTTATGGGGTAATAACCAAAGAAATAAAATATAAGAACTTGTTATAGGAATGAATTCTAGTAAGCTAGTCATGTAGGAGACGAGGACATTGTTGGATATGCCAAGGTATGGATATGGAAAGGTTATGAGACACACAGGTACTAAAAGATTCCTACCTTTAAATAAAACTTGGACTGCAACGTTTTTGCTAACACTAATGAACACCATAGAGTTATATTCTTGGTGTAGTGTTCAAGTCGAAAAGGAAGGCATCCAATTAATTGGGAAGCAATAGGAAGTGTGTGGAGAATGTGTCAACACATTGGCCAGAATTCCAACTTATGGATGGTGAGATACATGACTGAGATAAAAATCATCATGTAATTCAATGCAAGGTGCACTGAATAAGTATGCATTGGGAATTGCACTCATGCATCCTAAGTGATAGAATTTTATACTAAATGAAATTGTTGAATGTGTTTTGTAAGTACATGCATATATAGTATTGCATGGAAATAATTGGTACTGTCAGCTGAAATATTGTTAACTCATCAAGTGGAGGAAATTTCGGGAGTTGTTAGACATTGTAACAGGAAAGTTGTAAGTCAAGTAGTCACATGAATACTGAATAAAAAAAAAATCTTGTTCAGAAAAAGAAGTAATGAACTTACATATATTAATTATGAACATACATATGCATAGAATGATGACTCATTCTATTTTATTAAATTGTTTGGTAGTTATGATTGAATTGCGAGGTGCAAACAATTCTAATATCACTGCATATGATTTTGTACATATTGCAATTGAATTATGATGTAGAGGAAATACTGACAATATGTTGGTTGTATGTATGATGAAGCATTCCTAATATGATAAAATCCAAGAAGAATTATGAAATCGAATTTCATGTTTTGGGGAAAAGTTGAATTCCCTTTTGAACTAAGTTTGAGTTCCTAAATGAATTATTTTATGTTCTCTCATGATAACTGGATGTGGATGATGAAGATGAGATGATGTTGATTAAATTTGGAATGTTGACTACAAAGAGTATCTCGGGGAAGATGTTGGTTGGAGACAACATATCTTACCCTGTGGATCCATGGTGGATCTAGTTGTGTGTACACTTCTCCTTGGGTTGCCTTAGAGAAGGTTGGAGACCTGGAGGGAGAAGTGTGGGGATAGGTTCCCTGGTTTGAGGCATGGAGGGTACCTAGAGACCTTTGAGGGCAGTTGGAACTCGTGGAGCCATGGTGCTCTGAGACTTCCTAATCCATCTTGTTTTTGAAACCCAACGAAAGGGATGTGTTACAACCGATGGACTGTGTGACAATGAAGGTGTACACTCTTGGGGTGGGGCAGGCATGTGGGGAATGAGAGATGGTTGGTTGGAGTGTTTCTGAGGTTTGGTACCTTGGCCTAGACCATGTCATTAAGGATTGTGGACCGTGGCCATCTTGGGAAGCCATTGCCCTGATGGAGTCATAGCCCTTCTTAGGGGTGGAACGTCTTCTCAATTAAAATAAAAGTATCAATTCTCTATTCATTGTATGTTGTGTATCTTGTATACAAGTTATAATGTTATTAAAATTTCTTGTATATATATATATATATATATATATATATATATATATATCTATATATATTGCATATATGTTCTATTGTTTCTTTCAAATTAATAGGTGTATGAGAAGAGTGTTTATGTCTATGGAGTCATATCTTGGCTGATATTTTATCAACATTAAGGTGTAAGGCTTGGTGGAACATCGTGGATCTACAACTAGTCAGTTCTTTCAATGAGGTTTAATTGAAGCATGCAACAAGGAACAATGAGCTGAATGATTTCCTGAAGAAATTCTATGGAATATAGCAGTTGAATTTCAACTTCAAAATGAACACTAGAATTGGTTCTCGAAAGTAGAGCATCAGGTGCATAACATGCTTCCAATAGCTAAATCTTGGAGCTTTTTGAAGAATTTTGAATTGTATATTTATAAACAAGTTTCACTGAGGACAGTGCATCTTGGATCACCAACTTATGAGATGAGTTATTATAAGTTGGTAGGATTATATGTGTATTAGGTAGGAGAGCCTAGAGGCTAAGGCCAGTGGGCCTGATTTTGTATATGTAATTAATCAGATTATTAATAAACAACATCGTTGTGTGTATATTGACCATGAAGAAAGATGATGCAGGAGCATCGTACATAGCCAACCAAGAAAGCATAAAGGAGAAAGACAACTGGAAAATCACCAGTGCACATTTTGAAATGTTTTGAAAAATTAATGAGCGGATATTAATGTAATAACTAGGAGAAGCATACTTACATTTATATCTTGGAATTTTGAATAGATCCTGAGCGATTTCTCTCATATGTTGAATGTAATAGGAATTTAAGTCTGTTTAATGAAAGTAGGTAGATTTGATTTAATATATTAGACAATTTAGAAGTGTAGGAGGGAAAACGGATATAGACACCCTCACCCTTGTACCATTGGAACAAAAACATTATGATCATTCATATTTCATAAGTTGTAGAGCTGTAGCAGAGAACTGTAGTGGAGAACCCATGTACAAGAGCACTTGAGTTAATATATAAAGGTTTAACTCAGTCTTTAGGGTGTTATGATGCTTACTGTTTATATTTGTTAAATGATATGTTTACAGTTGTTTTATTTTCTCTGTTATGCATTTGTTTCAATGTTGTGTCAGGTGTATAATTTCATGTTGAGTATATGAAGTCTGAGAGAGGAGAAGAATTATTTTCAATTGTTTCTCTTCCTAATAATTCCTACAAAGAGTTCAGTGAACATCTACAAGGTGTGCATTGACTAGAATGTGAGTTTTATCTCAGAAATCTCAAGAGAGATATCATTGTTCTCATAACTAGCATAAGTGCAGGTGAGGCACAAAGTCGGGCAAGGTATACTCAGGCTGTTTGAAGCCTTAAAACTTATCAACTAAGGTTAAGGATGAAGGACTACTATTGAAAAGAGTGCACGGGGTCAAAGACTCAAATAACCAAAGGTTATTTGAAAGTTGTCGCAAGGAGTGCGAGCGAGATTCCTTTTGGGGGCTTGAGTTTGCAAGTGAGAGATGAAGAGGGATAATACCTTTGAAGTGTTCAAAGGGAGGAAGAGATTGAAATCATATCGCAGAATTCAAGTTCAGGTGGAAGGATGACAAGTCATTTTGGCCAGAGATCGTTGAAGACGAGTGAACGAACGGTGAAATTTCTTCGTGGAAGAAGTGTCGAAATCCCGTGGACCATTGGATCTCCCAGATCTGTGAGAAGGTTTAAGGCTGAGTGTCTTTTACCATTCAAGATCTCAGGAGGAGTATCAACTATTGGATGAGAAGCAACAGGAGTCATTGATTCCCCTTTGTAGTGGAATATTGGCATTTTCACATTTTGGGGTTCGGAAAGTAGAGGAGGTTGTGGTTTTGGAATTGAGAGTTTCAAACACCCGGTTTATGAAATCTTGATAGATCCAGAGTTGTCGGATCGAGGAAGATCTCAACCATATATCACGTGGGAGGTGAGGTTTCAGTAATTCGGGAATTGAAGTTTCGAAAGGTAAGGAAACTCTCTACTGTGGATTTTCGCGAGTCGCAAAATCCCGAAGAGCAAAAGGAAAAATTCCTGAAAGGTTGAGGGACAATAGTTGTTGCACCCCAATCGGATTTCGAGACTCAAGAGGTAGAGTTGCATGGTCAATAGAACTCCCAACATTGCGAAGAGAGAAATGCGCAAAGGTGGGTCACAAGTATCAGTCAGAGGATACGTGTGGCGGAAGTCAAAGGAGTGGTCAAGGTTTGGAGAAAATCCTGAAAGGTCGTCGATTTCTCCAAACGAGAGGAATGATTGTTGGTTGTTCGTGTTGGAGCATATCCCTAACTTACATTAGTTTATACCTAGCCTAGACTCCTAGATATTGGTTAATACATTCATTTACACTTTATTTCACCTAATTTTGCCACATAGAGAAGAAGGGCACCTCATCCCTAGATTTTAGGGAAAACTGCTAATTTTAGATCAAGACTCAACTCTCGGTTCTTGATTTTCTTGATTTATTCATGATTTATTCCAACTCCCCCATGAAAAAACTCATCTATTATTAGGGAGTGAGCACCTCCTCTTTGAGTGAGAGATTTATTCCTTAATTAATGAATTTTGTCGTTACTATTATTAGTAACTACTATTTCGGGTCAGTTAAGTGAGTTGGAACTGCTTCTGTTGTCAGTTAAGTGAGATTAAGTGAGATAATGCACATTACTTAACTCTTGTGGACATTAATGAGTGTGTGACATGTATCTTTAGTGATATAGGTCGAACTATGTGGTCTCCTTTACCTTATGACACATTTTTCAGCGATTTCTAGCTTTTTTTGACTAGAATTTCTATGTTGGAAATTCTATATATTCACCTCCTCTCTTCTTTTTTAGGATGGTTTCTCATGTATATTCATTTTTGATTAATATAATTCTCTGATTTATGGAGAAAAAACTTTCTCTCATCTCTTGAATATCAACAAATTGCATGTGTTGAATTTAACTAGAATTCTAGATCTATTGGGGTTTCTGCAGGAATTCTACATGGTATCAGAGCTAGATTGAATCTAGTGGATTGTACATGGTTTTATTTGTAGGTATAGATCATCAGGAGGCACAGAAAGAAGAAATGTATCATCTCTCTCATCCCACAAAACGCATTCTAATTCCTTTCAATTACTTCGAATGGAAGATAGAGATCTTTCTGCTCCTTCGAAGCAAAGGGATTTACCGGGTAACAATGGGAATGGAGAAAGAACCAACTGTTGCAGCGGAGAAGATAAAGTATTTAAATAAATTAGATGAATCAATTGGGCTAATATGCCTATCAATTTCCAGATATCTCCTCTTTCATGTTAGTGGAGCCACTACTCCCGATGTGGTCTGGACCACATTGGAAGGACTATTCGGTAAGTAGGATGCAATGAGAGTCCATCAACTGGAGAATGAACTCATATCCCTAAGTCCAATTCATTTTAGCAACCTGTAAGAATTATTTAGAAATTTCAAATCCCTCCCCATTGAACTTAATGCATGTGGAGTCATGAAAGGGGAAGAACAACTCATCATTTCAATTCTCTCGAAACTAGGCCCTGAATATTCTGTATTTGTGTCATCTTTTCAAGTAGCTAAATTGACTCAGGAAAAATTGAAAATGCCTCCTGTTGGATTTCAGAAGTCACTCCTGGATTGCTAGCAGGAGAAGAGCCCGAAGCCCATCAAATTTAATGTCACGGTTTGTTTTAAAGGGTGATCAAATGGAGGGAAACTCAAAACAGCCTCGTATCAACTCAGAAACCAGACCAGGCATGCATGAAAGAGTGAGGTCCCGATAAACTCCAAACAGTGAGTCGTAGTAAAGGTGAATAGGTGGAAGATTTACACAAGAAGAGCGCAATGATCTATTACAGACATCAGGTATGCAACAGATTGAAGAAGAAATGCATTCGAAAGAAAAATCCTTTTACATCCAAATACAGATAACCAGAGGGCACGACAACGCCACAACAAATCCTTTATTGCAACAAGTTGCACTACTGTGAATCCTCGGGCAAAAGATGGAACAAAGATGGAAAAGAAGGAGAACTGTTTGTTATAAACCAAGAAATCTCAAACACAGAGGGATAACCAGGAAACCAGAGTATTTGCTTGAAACTTTACAGTTGGGAGCTTCGCTCTACCATCGATCCATACCAAAATGGCCAAAATGCCTTCATATACTCAAAACAACAACAGCAACATGATCGAGGAAATGCATTGAAAGCTTTGCGTCTGCATGGCTTCTGACACTCTGCAGCCGCAATATTTGAATAATCGTGCAACTTATGGCAGACGTGATCGATCTTCTGACAGTTACGTCGGTGAATCGACGTGCTTTTAATCTATTGTAGGACGTCCCCATTATGGCGGAGACGATGTCTAACCACCCACAACTGCTTCAATAACTGCTTCTTGGGA
>ML781753.1:121605-136809 GCA_009831015.1 Picea engelmannii | reverse complement strand
GCTTCTGACACTCTGCAGCCGCAATCTTTGAATAACCGTGCAACTTATGGCAGACGCGATCGATCTTCTGACAGTTACGTCGGTGAATCGACGTGCTTTTAATCTATTGTAGGACGTCCCCATTATGGCGGAGACGATGTCTAGCCACCCACAACTGCTTCAATAACTGCTTCTTGGGATTGATAATGGCCCGGCCAACTCAGCATTTCGGGATCCGGATGACTTCTCGCGCTGCCACCTGGAGTAACTGGGTATCTTGAAAGACGAACATGAGGACCAGCGCGAAGGACACGGGGCATGGTAGGTGTGGTGTGATGACATCGGGGAGCGCACGGAAAGGGTGGCGAAGTGTGGGAATGATAACAGAGAGGGGTGACAGCGGATGAACCATGGCGGAGGACACCCAAGTAGGTGGGGAGAAGACGGGAGAACGAACTCGCCTTTGGGTGAGAAGCAGACGTGGAAAGGGAGCGCGACACGCGGCAGGAAAGGAGTGGACGGTGGGAGGAAAGAGAGCCACGGGGACCTCTGAGGAGAGGTGAGCGGATGACACGCGGCGGCAGGGGAAAGGCGGAAGCAAGAGTGAAATGACAGGAGGAGGGCCCACACTGGTTAAACACAGGACAACTGAGAGGGGCGGGGCTACACGAGCGTCGTTGATCTGGGCGCTACGATCCTGGCCGTCGGAGAGCTGCACATAGGATCTCGGACCCCCCCCCTCCGCTTAAAAGTAGGAAGGCGGGGGGGGGTCCGAGTTTCTCTTTTCTGCCGTTGATCTGGGCGCGCTAATCTGAACCGTCGGAGAGCTGCGTCCCCGATCTCTGACCCCCCCCCCCTGCTTAAAGATCGAAAGGCAAGGGGGGTCCGATAATTGTTGTGCGCCGTCGATCTGTGCGCGTAAATCTGGACCTCCCGGATGTACCTGCTGCTTACCGCGGGCGCATTATCGCCTGAACCTTTGGACAAGTGGGTTTTAACCCGTTCTTTTGATATCTAAACCCCTTAGCAAGAAATATCGCTAACACCTCCATTGAATGATTTCATTGCATAATTGACTCAATATCAAGCTAAGTTAGTCCAAATGGGTTTCATCAAGCGTTCCAAGAACCAAGCACTTGTGACTACTAATGCTCCAAAGAGCACTGGAAAAGACAAGGAAAAAGGGATGGGCAAATTTCCTGAATCGAAGAAGGAGAAATTCGCACAATCTTCAGAGAAATCTTCTGAGCCTAAGGGTAATAAGAAGAAGAAGGAAAGAACACTTTTCATCTACTATTCCAAAGTTTTTCATCCTGAAGAAAATTGCATGAGGAAGACTATCGATGAGATGGATAAGCAATTACAACAACACAATCTCACGGTGCCCGAAAATCCAAAGAAGAAAGATGATAACAGAACGAGAGGGAGAGCATGAGATGGTAATGATTTAATGGCTGTAAAATCAAATCCATAATCTTGTATCCTTCATTCAGGTGCATCGAACCATATGGCTGCATCAAAAGATCAATTTTCCTCCATCAAAGAAAGCACCAGATCCCCAATTTACTTGGAAGATGCCACACCCGCAAAGCTGTGTGGAGAAGGAATTGTTGATCTTGAAGGGGGATGATTCACAAATGTGCTTCATGTACCCTCTCTGTCTGCAAATATTATCTTGATATATCATATCACTCATTCCGGCTCTGGAAGGAAGGTGGAGTTCACTTCAGACTCCGCAGTGATTACCGACATTTCCACAAGCTCACAGCTTGCACATGGAATTGCAGATCATCGTTCTCATTTTTATTTCATCTCCCACTTTGTTCCTAAATCTATTAGCATGGAATATTTTTCCATATAAACTATAAGTACTTGCATCAACTCAACAAGGAAAACATGGTAGAAGGATTGCCAACTATTAAATTCACAAGTGGTGTATGTCAAGGATGCATTCTTGGCAAGCATCCAAAGCAAAAGTTTGATAAAGGGAAGGCACAAAGATCTTCTTCACCTCTTGGTATGATTCACAGTGAAATTATGGGACCATTCCCATATCCTTCAATCATTAAGGCTCGATATGTACTCACCTTCATAGGTGATTTCTCTAGCTTTAGTTGGGTATTTTTTTTGAAATTAAAATCAAAAGTATTTGAATGCCTTATAGAATTTAAAGCACTTGCTGAGAATGAGTCTGGGTGTAAGATTAAGATACTCAGTACTGATAATGTAGGGGATTATGTCAAAAAATATGTGCAGAAAATTTGTATTGATGCAGGTATACAAGTACAACACACAGTTCCATATACACCACAACAGAACGGTGTTGCGGAGAGGAAAAATCGGTCCTTAAAAGAGATGGCCAATTGTATGCTCGAGTCGAAATCATTAGCTCCCAAGCTATGGGATGAATCTATTAATTGTGAAACATACATTCAGAACTAATTTCCTCACAAATCACTCAAAGGAACCACTCCTTTTGAATGTTGGACCGGTAAGAAACTGAAAGTGTCGCAATTTCGTATTTTTGGTTCACAAGCATGGGCTCACATTCTGACAGATAAGAGAAAGGATTTGGAGCCTCAAAGTGTTGAATGAATATTTGTTGGATATCCTGAAGGTGTCAAAGGATATATATTGCTGGACTCTCACACTGAAAAGTTCATTCTAGCTCGAAGTGTGAAGTTTGAAGAAGAATCACTACATGATTTTTCATAACACCCTGTCGAGGAACCGTTTGTTGTCACTAATGAGGAGGAGTCATAAACTTCTTCGAGCACTTTAGAGAACCCATAAGAGTATAATTTAAGGTTTGATATGGAGGATGAGTAGTAGGTCATGGCTGCTCCAACCCAATTGCCAACTTGGGCAGAGAAAACCCTGCAAGATGTGGGTGAACTAGTTGGTGATCCTGCAGATACAAGAAGGACTAGATCACAGTTTTTTGGGGATCCTCAAGCCCTGTATGCCACGTAACATTTGATTCCCATTCATTTCTATATTTCACTTGGTTCATATCCAAATTCACACTCTGAGGTTGCAGACATCTTCACCAAGTCCTTCACTGAAAAGAAATTTTCAGAACTGAGAGCTATGCTTAGAGTGGTGGAGACAACTGAGTAGGTCACTTTTGGCCACTCAACATTTTTTTACTCTTTTTTTTTGGGGGGGGTGGGGTTTTCCCATGATGTTTTCCCTCTTGTCTCTTTTCATGAGGAATTATTTTATGTAATGAGTACCTAAAATGGCCAGGTTGTCGGGACTCAATTTTTTTGTCATTACAGTTAGGCTTAAGGGGGGGTGTTGGACCATATCCCTAACTTACATTAGTTTATACCTAGCCTATACTCCTATATCTTGGTTAATACATTCATTTACACTTTATTTCAACTAATTTGGCCACATAGAGAAGAAGGGGGCCTCATCCCTAGATTTTAGGGAAAACTGTTAATTTTAGATTAAGACTCAACTCCCGATTCTTGATATTCTTGATATTCTTGATTTTTCTTGATTTTCTTGATTTATTCATGATTTATTCCAACTCCCCCATGAAAAAAATCATATATTATTAGGGAATGCGCACACCCTCTTTGAGTGAGATATTTATTCCTTAATTAATGATTTTTTCCATTACTATTATTAGTAACTATTATTTCAGGTCAGTTAAGTGAGTTGGAACTGCTTCTCTTGTCAATTAAGTGAGATTAAGTGAGATAATGTGCATGAATTAACTCTTGTGGACATTAATGAGTGTGCGACATGTATCTTTAGTGGTCTAGTTCGAACTATGTGGTCTCCTTTAGCTTATGACACCTATTTTAACTATTTCTAGTTTTTTTTTAGTAGAATTTCTATGTTGGAAATTCTATATATTCATCTCCTCTCTTCTTTTTGAGGATGGTTGCTCATGTATATTCATTTTTGATTAATATAATTATTTTATTTATGGAGCAAAAACGTTCTCTCGTATCTTGAATGTCAACAAATTTCATGTGTTCAATTTAACTAGAATTCTAGATCTATTAGGGTTTCTGCAGGAATTCTACAGTTCTCAAGTACCGAAAAGATGAAATTAGTGGGAAACAAGTGGCATGTGTTAGAAGCATTGAAGGAGTCAACCTTCATTTACATTTTGGGTCTCAATGTTGAAGAGTCAAGGAACTTACATTAGGATTCGCGAAGTCATGAAATCCAAAATCCCTTTTTCGGTGAAAGTGCCATAGAGTTAGTGCCATGTGTTTGATCACGCAGGCATAACTCATAAGGACCTGTGAATACACCCTTGTGTGTGAGAGATGTTCCCTGTGGGGAAAATTGAAGAGTCAATCTGACTCAGGGAAAGGTTTAGAACGTTCCTAAGACTGGGAGGTCACACAGAACCTGTTGAGAAAGGGAGTGCTGCATGAGTTGTTGTATCAGAGGACAAAACAAATTCTTTGCTTTTAGTAGCAGAGAGAAAAAAAGAAAAAATTTCAGCCATGCCACCGAGAAGAAGAGACAGACAATTACTTGATCCAGCAGTGGAAAGGGAAATGCACGAATTACGTGCCAGGCTTGACGCTATGGAGACCACACAAAGGCGCACAGTTGATGCTAGGGATATTAGCGAAGCTGAAAGTGAAAATGAAGTTGGAAGACAAGGAGAAGAAGTTGCAGTCGAAGATGCCGTAGAAGAACGCCTATTCAAGTTTGTTGCAAGGATAGGTGCCAGAGAAAAAATGGACATTCCCATGTATGAGTGAAACTTGGATGTTGAATAACTTCTAGACTGGATTAGAACTCTAGACAAATACTTCGGCTATGAGGATGTCGAGGAAGATAAGAAGGTCAAACATGCTATTACCAGACTTAAAGAGCATGCGGTATTGTGGTGGGATGAACTACAGGCTGACAGACATTGCAAAGGAAAGCAAAAAATCAAGAGCTGGGATAGAATGGTTGCAAAGATGAAAGCCAAATTTATACCCAGGGATTATCAAATCACTCTGTTTCGGAGGATGCAGAATTTGAGACATAAGCTGATGTTGGTGAAGGAATACAATAAATAATTCTATAGGATAAACATCAGAGCAGTTCATCGGGAAATCGATGATGAAAAAGTTTCCAGGTACATGAATGGTCTGCGATATGACATTGAAGATGAGATGGGCATGATGACCATTCAAAATGTGGAATATTCTTATCAGATAGCTCTGAAAGATGAAGAGAAGTTGAGCCAGAAGCAAGGTCAAAGAGGCTGAGGTAGGAGTAAGGCCAGAGGCAAAATAATTGCCCAAGATAGAACTCATAAACCTAAAGAAGAGGGGAATAAACCTCAAGCTAATAGAGGAGGAAGCTCACAAGGAAGGCAATATGCTGATAGAAATACTTTTCCTCAAGACAAAGGAAGAGGAAGAGGTAGAGGAGGTGAAGTGAAATGCTTCATTTGTGGAAAAGGCGGACATAAATCCTATGAATGTCTAGATAAGAAGAAATATGGTGGTGAAACTCACATTGTCGAAGCTCAAGGATAGAATGTTGAGGTAGAATACACTGAGGGTAGAAGATCTTTGATTATGAGGAAATTTCTCTTGAAACCAGAGAAGGAACTAGAGAACCCATCCCAAAGAAACAGTTTGTTTCAGACTGCTTGCAAAACTAAGGATAGGGTATGGAAGTTCATAGTGGACAACGGTAGCACATACAATCTCGTATCTACAGAGATGGTAGAAAAGCTAGAGCTGGAGACTGTTGCACATCCAAGTCCATACAGAGTTTCGTGGCGACAAAAAGGACATCGGGTAAATGTCACTAAATAATGTTTAGTTGAATTTAAAATACGAGGATATAAAGATGAAATATTATGTGATGTCATTCCCATGGATGTTTGTCATCTATTTCTGGGTAGACCATGGAAATATGATAGAAACATGGTTCATGATGGGAGAAAGAACACATACACCCTGGAGAAAAATGGTAAGACACACATGTTGATGTTGATTAAGGATAAAGAGGTGAAAACATAGATGAGAAACACTATACTTCTCATGAGTGGGAAGGAAATTCTTAATGAGATTAAGAAGAAGGAAGACACACAATTTATTGTGGTCAGGAAACCCAAAATTATTTTGACCAGTATGAGAATAGATGTTTTACCAGAAGAAATCCAGGAGTTACTAGGAGAGTTTGATGATATAGTAGTGGATGAACTAACTTGTTCGTTGCCACCTATCAGGAGTATAATCCATCATATCGATCTTATACCTTGACCCAGTTTGTCGAAAAAAGCCGTGTATAGTTTGACGCCGCGGGAAAATGAAGAAGTTAAGAGATAGGTCCAGGACTTAATGGACAAAGGATTGATTTGAAAAATATTGAGTCCATGCGTTGTTCCGATAGTGATCAACCCAAAGAAAGATGGAGGCTGGAGAATGTGTACAGACTCAAGGGAAATCAATAATATTACCATCAAATATATATTTCCATTTCCAAGGATGGAGGACTTGATGGATTGCTTGAGTGGAGCAAAGTTGTTTTCAAAGATTGATTTGAAAAGAGGGTATCATCAAATTTGAATGAGAGAAGGTGATGAATGGAAGACAACATTCAAGACGAATGAGGGGCTATATGAATGGATTGTAATGCCATTTCTCTTAATGAATGCGCCCAGTACTTTCATGAGGTTGATGAATGAAGTCCTGAAGGATTTCATAGGGATATTCGCCATTGTATATCTTGACGATATATTAATTTTCAGCAAGACAGAAGTAGAACACTTAAAGCATCTAGTTGCAGTAATGAGGAGATTACAGTAGGATAAATTGTTGATTAATATGAAGAAATCATCATTTATTAGGACATAACTCATTTATTTGGGTTTTGTTATCTCTGCAAATGAATTAAAAATGGATCCGGAAAATATAAAGGCGATTAAGAATTGGCCATCACCGAAGAGCATGTTTGAAGCTCGAAGCTTCCATGGTTTGGCTAGCTTCTACAGGAAAGTCATACGAAACTTCAGCGGAATTAGCGCACCGATGATGGATATGGTGAAGAAAAGACATAAATGTTTTCACTGGACGGAGGAAGTAGAGAAGAGCTTCAACCTACTGAAGAAGAAGGTCACTGAGCAACCAATTCTGGTTTTGCCGGATTTTAGCAAGACATTCCAGGTGAGGTGTGACACAAGTGGATTTGCAATTAGAGTGGTCTTGAGCCAAGACAATAGGTCGATCACATATTTCAGTGAAAACCTGAATGAAGAGAAGATTAAGTACTCAACATATGACAAAGAATTATATGCAGTCATACAAGCACTAAAGAAATGGAGACACTATTTGGTTCCCAAGGAGGTTGTTTTGTACAACGATAATCACACTTTACAATTCGAGACTCGAAATGAGAAGTTGAACCAAAAACGTGCTAAACGGGTTGAATTCATGCATAATTTTACTTTTGTGATTAAGCATATTTCTTGAACTGCTAACAAAGTAGTTGATGCTTTGAGCAGGAAATGTTTGCTTATGTAGGAATTCAGAGTCAAGACTTTGGGTTTTGATAACCTTAAATAAATGTATAGGGAAGATCCAGACTTCAAGGAGGCATATGAGGCATCTGAGAATCCATCTCTCAGGGATAGAAGCCAATGGACTAAATATATGATCCAGGATGGATTATTGTTCAGGGAGAATCAACTATGTATTCCAAAATGCTCCATGAGGGAGAATTTTCTAAAGGAAAAACACAGTGGAGGATTGGTTAGACACTATGGCCATGACAATACATTCTCAAAGTTGAATAACTCATATTATTGGCCAGGGATGAGAATAGATGTTAAGAAATTTGTGGACAAGTACAGAATTTGCCAACACACGAAAGGAAAAGGGAAGAATGCAGGATTATACCAACCATTACCCATACCTAAAAGGTCATGGGATGTAGTGAGCATGGATTTTGTATTGGGACTGCCAAGGAAACAAAGAGGATATGATTCAATCTTTTTGGTAGTCGACAGATTTTCAAAAATGACACATTTCATACCATGATAGAAAACTACTAACACAACTCATATTGTGAACCTGTTTTTCAAGGAAGTCGTCAGACTTCACGATTTTCCAAAGAGTATCGTGTCTGATCAAGATACCATGTTCGTAGGGAATTTCTGGAGGACCTTATGGAAGAAGTTGGAGGACAGACATAAGTCATGAACGGGAGCTTGGGAGATTTTTTAAGAAGCTTAGTGACTAAACACCACAGTCAATGGGATCACATTCTTCCACAGGCAGAATTTGTTTACAATGATTCACTCAATAGAATCACATGGTAGAGTCCATTCCATATTGTATATGAAATGCAGCCAAGGGGAGTTTCTGAATTGAAATATTCAGAAAAAAATGAATTCAGGAGTGCTAGTGGAGAGGACTTTGCAGAAGGAATGAAGGAGCTTCATAGCTGAGTTAAGGAGCGATTGCATAGTTCAAGTCAAGAATACAAGCGGAGAGCAGATCAACACAGGAGAGAACTTCAATTTGAAGTTGGTGATATGATTCTTGTGCATCTGAGGAAGGAGAGGTCCCCAAGGGGAACGTATAATAACTTGAAGATGAAAAATATTGGACCGTGCAAGGTCATAAGGAAATTTGGGTCAAACGCATATGAGATTGAATTACCCGATGGGGTCAAACTCTCATCGATATTCAATGTTGCAGATTTGTACCCTTACAGAGCTAGATAAGTAGGAACAGAGGAGGAACATAAAGAGGTTCAATGGACAAAACAAATGCCTGTAGCTGAAAAGCCATAGATGGAAGGCATAATTGAAAAAAGGATTAGCAAAAAGACCAGGGGAAAGAGTAACTTGAATACTTGGTCAAGTGGAAAGGACATCTAGTTGAAGATGCCAATTGGGAAGATGAAGCAGGAATTCATAGGCATTGACAGACCGTGCAAGAGATCATGAATAGGAATTCATGAAAATTTTCAAGCAAGGGAGTATGTTGCAGGAGCATCGTACGCAGCCAACCAAGCAAGCATAAAGGCGAAAGACAACTAGAAAAACACCAGCGCAAATTTTGAAATGTTTTGAAAAATCAATGAGCGGATAATAATGTAATAGCTAGGGGAAGCATACTTATATTTATATCTTGGAGTTGTGAATAGATCCTGAGCGATTTCTCTCATTTGTCAAATGTAATAGGCATTTAAGCCTGTTTAATGAAAGTAGGTATATTTGATTTAATAGATTAGACAATTTAGAAGCGTAGGAGGGAAAACAACTATAGACACCCTCACCCTTGTATCATTGGAACATGAAAATTATGATCATTTAGATTTCATAAGTTGTAGAGCTGTAGCAGAGAACTGTAGAGGAGAACCCATGTACAGGAGCACTTGAGTTAATATATAAATCTTTAACTCAATCTTCAGGGTGTTATGATTCTTATTGTTTACATTTGTTAAATGGTATGTTTACAGTTGTTTTATTTTCTTTGTTATGCATTTGTTTCAATGCTGTCTCGGTTGTATGATTTCATGTTGAGTGTATGAAGTTTGAGAGAGGAGAAGAATGAGTTTCAATTGTTTCTCTTCCTGAGAATTCCTGCAAATAGTGTAGTGAATGTCTGCAAGGCGTGCATTGACGAGGATCTAAGTTTTATCTTAGAAAGCTCAGGAGACATATCATTGTTCTCATAACCAACAGAAGTGCAGGTGAGGCACAGAGTCATGAAAGGTGTGTGCAGGCTGGTTGAAGCCTTAGAAATTATCAAATAAGGTGAAGGTTCAAAGACTACTGTTGCAAAGAGTGCACAGGGTTGAAGACTCATATAACCAGAGGTTATTTGAAAGTTTCCACAAGGAGTGTGAACAGGATTCCTTTTGGAGGCTTAATTTTGCAAGTGAGAGTTCAAGAGGGATAGCACCTTTGATTTGTTCAAAGGGAGGTGGAGATCGAAATCATCTCTAAGAAGTCAAGTTTCGGTGGAAGGATGCCAAGTCATTTTGGCCAGAGATCCTTGAAGAAGAGTAAACAAACGGTGAAATTTATTAGTGAAAGAAGTCCCAAAATCTCATGGACCATTGGATATCGCAGATCTGTGAGAAGGTTAAGGCTTACTATATTTTAGCATTCAGGAGCTCAGGAGGAGTAGCGACTATTGTATGAGAAGCATCAAGAGCCGTTGATTCCCCTTTGGAGTGGAATTTTGACATTTCGGCATTTTGGGGTTTGGGAAGTAGAGGAGGCTGTGTTTTTGGAATCAACTGTTCCAAACTCCCATTTCGTGAAATCCCAAAAGATCCAGAGCCGTCGGATCGAGGAAGATATCATCCGCAGATCGCGTGGGGGGTGAAGCTTCGGGAATTCAGGAATCAGAGTTTTGAAAGGTAAGGAAACTCTCTGTTGTGGATTTTCGCGAGTCGTGAAATACCAAAGAGCGAAAGGAAAACTTCCTGAAAGGTTGAAGGAAAATAGTTGTTGGGCCCCAATCGGGTTTTGGGGTTTCGGGACTCAAGAGGTAGAGTTGCATGGTCAACACAACTCTCGAAATCGTGAAGAGAGAAATGCCAAAAGGTGGGTCCCAAGTATCATTCATAGGTCACGTGCGGCGAAAGTCAAAGGAGTGGTCAAGGTTCAGTTAAAATCCCAAAAGGCCGTCGATCTCACCAAAGGAGAAATTTTGGAATTCGGGGAATCATAAGGGAAGAGGAACGATTTATGTTTTTTCGCTCAAGTCCCGAAAATCCAAAATTAGTGGGAAACAAGTGGTGTGTGTTCGACGCATTGAAGGAGTCAACCTTCATTGACATTTTGGGTCTCAGCAGTTGAAGATTCAAGGAACTTACATTAGGATTCGTGAAGTCGCAAAATCCGAAATCACTTTTGTGGTAAAAGTCCTGATCATATTTGTTGATCAAGTGTGTAGACTTAGCGCCATGTGTTTGATCATGCAGGAATAACTCATAAGGACCTCGGGATACACCCTTGTGTGTGTGAGATATTCCCTGTGGGGAAAATCGAAGAGTCAATCTGACTCAGGGAAAGGTTTAGAACAATCATAAGACTGGGAGGTCACGTAGAACCTACTGAGGCAGGGAGTGTTGCGTCAAAAGAGTTATGAGGGACTGAACTTCCACTAGGCTGGGAAAGGGAGGGGGTCTAAGTGTCTAGGAATAGGGACTAAGCTAGAGGGCTTACCTCTAATGGAATAATATTATACTATTATTTCCTAGAGGATAAGTTTTGACATAACCTATGTTGTCCTATGTTCCTGGGCAAAGGGAATGAGTATTAATTGGAGCTCATGCAGCTTCAGCAAGACATGTGTCAACCTAGGTGCATGCAATTTTTAGGAGGAAAATTCATCTTGTTGGGGGCTCTCTCACCATGCTCGCGATGGCCGCCACTCTAGAGGTCGTCCATACTCTCCACTAATATGATCACACACTCACACACTGAGAATGACCTCCATTATCAACCTCTAAACAAGCATGTGCCTTGGGAACTTGCAGTCATACTTGATTTATCCTATGTATCTCCTTGAAGACAATCACACCTATATTTTCCTAAGCATGTGATGTGTCTTAACGGTTGTTTGTTTCTGATAATGTAGTTCCTTAGTTGAGCATGGATTGTTTTCATATTCTATGTACTTACCCATTTTCAGTTGTTGCCATCACCTGTGCGTTAGCTGAATGTTGTTGTTGTATTTTCTAAGGAGATGGATTTAATAAGCAGGTTGTTAGGCCTGTGAGAGAATATCTCTAGGTGAGAGAGTGTGTTGATAAAGTGAGTTCTCCTGGAGGAAGTCTCGTACTCGTTGCATTACTCTAAGACTTCTAGTCCAACCTCTTGTTAAACCCTGGAAGGGAGGTGGAAAACTGATGGAATTCTGATAGTGAAGGTGTACACTCCCTGGGTGGGACAGACATGTGTGGAATGAGGGTCTATGGGTTGTGGGACTAAGTGGCTCCTGGGAGAATATCCTTCCTATTGATCTGTGCGACTTTCCTGTTGTCCTTTCCAAGCCTAGGAATCCCTTGCCTGATGGAGTTTAGTCCCAGCTCAGGGGTGACCCACTACTGAGAGTGAAGAGAAGCGTGGTCTATGGATAGGAGGTTCATGGAAGGTTTTCATGTGATTGGTGTACTTGAATTAAAATATAAGTACCCATTTCTCTATTTATTTCCATGTTGTGTATTTGTACATGCTATATTGATGAGTATTGCCTGTATACGTTGTTATATTTCTAGGTTCTGCCTGTGATTACTGCATGTATGATTTTACTTTTATTTCTGCATTAGTCCGTGTATTAGAAGACTATGTTGTCCGTTTATGTTTATATTTATAGGAATATGATAATTGTTATTTCTACGAGATAGCATGGCCCCGATTGGGTGGCCGAGGGTGTTCCAAAATGGTATCAAATAAAAGAGAGATGTTCAAAAGTGGTGTTTCCCGACTTTTTGGTGGCTGGGGACTTTACAAATTGGTATCAGAGCAAAGAGAGATGTTTATAAAAAAAAATACAATTTTTTAGGTAGCGTTACCTGGTAAGGGTTGGTTGTTGGGGACGTTACACTTTGGAACTCTTCTCCATGCATTCTTTACCAACTTATTTTTCTTGAAATTCACTATACATTTTGATTCTTGTTCCCATCATCAACATCATCTTCTGTATCCAAAAAATTTCTCTTCGATTATCTTGTACTTCAATCCAAAACTCCTTAACTTTATGAATTCCACAAGCTACATTATACACTCCCTCTGCTACTTTAGTTATCCACTTGTCCATTGGCGCAAGAGGATTTCTCCCAAGAATTAATTCCTTTCTTGTATGAAGATATACAACCACTCATCTATATATTGTCTCTCTGTTGAAAATTTGTGTACTTGAACCCTTTAACTTTTCCAATTTATCCTTATATCCATGTTGTATTTAATTGCATTATCAACATTTTCATTACCTTCCCAGGAAATTTCTTTATCTTTAGTTTCTCCTTGGTTTGATGACAAAATTTGGTTACATTATGAAACTTCGGATCTTTTTCAGTCTTTTTTTCTCTTAGCAATACTATGTATAAAAGTTATAAAAACTCTTCTCATTCCACTCCAATATTTTAAGTCATCTTTCTTCCTTCTCTTCTCATCTTTATCCAGTAAGAAAGGATGACTACTTTCATCTTCAAAACTCCTAACTCTATCTACATCGACACAAAATGTTGGGCAATTAGTTGTCATTGATCTCAACCCTTGGAACATTCGATATCCCCTAGAGTTGTGATTGATATTGATTGTGATTTATTTGTCTTTGATGTCAAAAAGAGAAGTCAATGTCAACATATATGATGGGTGCATCTAGTAAAGTCTACAAGAAGACTCAAAGGTTTGTTTATGGAACACGAAGTTGATCGAAGGAAATGGATATGAAGGACGGTTTAAATACAGGTAACACACCCATAGATGGATAGTGATCGTCATGTTTTTCCCAATGTTAGGTGGTATGCCACGCGGTTCCTTGTTGTTAGGGAGATATGCACTCATGAATTTGGAAACCCTGAAGAATGTTTAAGAAGCTCCTAGTTGGCTACAAGTCAATTAATGAAAGGGAAAAGTCGTTGTAACAAGAAATTACTAGAATCCTTAAGATTAGGGAGAGAGTTTACCTAAAAAAACATTAAATACACCTCAAAGATTCATTGATAAGTACATTCACTCATACATTCTATTAAATATCTTTAAGTGAGAAAGTGATATTTTGGCAAGTTTGCGATGGTGAAATATGTGGTAGTGAAAGAGTGAGAAGTGTAGGAGTTTCAGGATTGCATAGGAGAGTGGGCGTTTCAGAGGAAACCCTAATCCGGTTTATCTTCTTGGGTTAGACATATAGTATCCCACAAGGGATCCCAACGGGTTTACTAGGGCTCGTCATGCAAGGCCTCACATGACAGGAAGTCTTTGTCCTGCGAGGACAAGACAAAAAAGGGAAAATATGCTAGTTCCAAGTTGTTGAGGACTAAGGTAAAGCTACAGGTCTATGTATCAAGATTAGAGGCATCAGGTCAGTTACATATGAAAAATGTATGTTATTCTATGTGTTATGAGGTTTCATCATGGTGATATGGTCGAACATGCTTGAGGCATTTCTCTGTGAGTTTTGGTATATTCCTTGATTCAGATTCGTTGATGTATGGTACATGAGGGTTGAGTTATATTAGTTGAGGTACATTACTGGTGCATAGCTCATATATATTGGAACATTTTTTATGGTAATTAGTTGAGGCATATCATGAGTGATATGGCACATGTTTGAAGTACATGGTCTATGGATGATTAGTACATTGGTTGAGGTATATAGTTGATGAGACACATTTTGGTAATGTTATGGTTCATGGTTTAGCACACAATTGAGGAACATATATTGAAGATGATATGGTGTATATTTAGAGGAACTTGTCGGTGATCTTGGTAAATGGTTGGTACATTATTTGGTACATGATTTCCTATAGGGTTGGTACATGGTATGGTACAGGTGTTGATGTACATGGTTGACGGATGGTTAATATAGGTTGGTGTACATGGTTGATGATTGATGTACATGGTTTTGTGATGGTTTTGGTATCCATGTGAGTGGATCTGATTATAGTTGGATGTGGTAGTGACAACAACAGGTTGGTTGATGTGAGAGTGACAATGACAATTTTATGAGATAGTGAGAAGTTTATGTGATAGGTTTAAAGTGACATGATTGATTGATATAGCAGTGATAGTATCATTGATAGTGATAGTTTAGTATACACTTATATTTCAAGGCGGTAGGACTGGGAAAGGAAATAGGGTTGTATCCTTATTTTTGTTAGTGTCGGAGAACACATGGATTTGGAGCTTCCTTTAGGTTCGAGGCTAACAATCAGGGGCTTGTATCCTCCTTCTAGTTGGAGCCAAAGAATTTAGGGAGTTATAGCTCCCTTCAGGTTGGATCCTGTAAATAAGGGGTTGTAGCCTCCTTCCAATTGCAACTGGAGAACTGAAAAGTTGGTGCTTCCTATGAATGGATTCTTGATATATATAATAAATAATTTTGTTATTTTCTCCCATTTAGCTTTCCTCGTAAACACTATTCTATTGGGTATTTGATGTGATGTTGTTATTTCTTATGGTTATATGCTCATGATATATTTAATGCAATCATAAATGATATAATACTGACAAAATTAAATTTTATATATTATGGTTAACAGTGATAAAAGTGT
>ML781753.1:84691-115268 GCA_009831015.1 Picea engelmannii | reverse complement strand
TAGGGAGGTAATCCAGTCAGGACCAATGAATGAAAGTTGATCAATAGTCACCATTATTCCATCGTGAGGGAAAGATAACACGCGAAAAAGAGTGGACACAATAGCTTTCATGGCATAGACATAATCTCTCCCAAGGAGTAAAGAAAAATCCAAGGGGTCTTGGACTACCATGACATCAATAAAGACAATTTTCCCTCCCAAAGTTACAGGAAATTGAGGAAGGGTCCCTAAAGGTTGACTGGTTCTTCTATTAAAAGATAACAAATTATGCGTAACTAGGGCAAGCTGAGGACAACCTAGAGATTTCCAAGTAAAAGAGGAAAAAACACTAATGGACGAACCTTCATCTATGAACGTCTGAGGAATGTCCCAACCACAAACTTTCACTACAATCTGGAAAGGAATGTGAGAGGGAAGATGAGATCCAGTTAGCACACCCCAATCAAAATGGATGGCCTCATTACTTGGAGGGGGTTCCATAGGAGAAGGAGGAACACTCACTGGCACAACAGAGTCTATATCAATGAGAAAAATGTGATCAGTAGGAGAGTAGGATCGACCGATGACGAGATCAGATCGACCACTTGGGTTTCATTTTCCAATGGGATAATGGGGTCGACAAGTGGAAACCGATTGACCACTTAGGTGACATTCTCTAATGGGAGAGTGGGATCGAATGAGGATGGGATCAGATCGACCACTTTAGTGTCACTCTCTGAGGGGAGAGCGGGATTGACCAAGGATGGTATCGGAGAAACCACTTTGTCAACTGGTTCAACTAATGACGTGACCATATTGACGACATGATCAACCAGATTGACCGATGAAGGGATCAAAGTGATCATTCCATCAACTATAGTGGGGTCAAGAGTAAGCTTGTAATAAGAATATGGAAGTTGAGGCTATGAAACAATCATGTCTTCTAGTAATTTTGCGGCTTCGTCCATACGAGGGAAAAGGTGAGTGAGATGAGTCCCTTTGCACAACATGCATGGGAACTTGGCTCTACTTTTCTTCTTCCCAATGGGATCATGACTAGGTGACAGGAGGTCATCAACATGTTGTATAGAGGCTGACGACATGGGTTGGTCAGGGTGTGTAGACCATACTTCTATAACCTTGGATAGACCAGGGAAATCCTTAAGAAGATGGATACCCTTACAAAGCCTGCAAGGGTACTTGGGCTTACGACTTGTTTGGGTTATCTTCACATCATCAACACTCCCAGCATGAGTAACAGTAACTGGTGTTTTCCAACATGTTTGACAGTGGTTGGAGGTTTTGACCCTTGTTTATCTTTCTTCTTCTTCTTATTCATCGGGTTACTAGCTTCAAAACTTTCACGCGACGAAGAAGATGAAACAGAAGGCAAACTTGCAAGTGAAGAAGTCAAAGGATCAACATGAGGTTGATGCTCTTGGGGGGGGGAGTGCTTGTGACTAAAGCACTAACTGCATTCGGGATTACCTGAGTGGAAAACAACCATACTCGTAATCCAATTGTGAGACTTGGAAAGCTCAAAGTAGAAATATGAGGAGGACCAATGTTTCCGTAAGAAGGAAAAAAAAAAGTTTCCCTTGGAAAAGGAGTTCCTTCATTGGTCATTCTGGGAATTGATGCCATAAAAATAAAGATCCAATCTGGAGTCCACTAGTGAAAACAAATAACACACGTTAAAAATCTAGTAAGCAAACAAGCAAACAAAACCTTCTCACAATGAGCACACTAGTTGGTGATGAAATCCAATGTTGCAGGAACAAAGTAAGAAGGGGCTGAGATAGAGCGGGTGGAAAATTTACGTTGACGACCTGCTTAACAGACTTACGCCTTGGTGCAAGCTCCCACACATAATCATCTATATACCCTCCAAGGATCCCGAGTGAGTTTGGACCATGTCGATTCTAGGTACCATGAAGAGTTTCCCCTCCATATTCACCTTGTGTAAAGACACTAAAGCGATAGGCCACTAAGGTTACCAACCACTACAGTGATGCCTGGGGAAACAATCGACAGTCTGATCCACGCACAAGGGTAGGGTATCTATCCCAAAATCAACTTGAAAGGATTCCATTCATCATTGTGAGTATACCTCTCAAGCGACCCCCATAATATGCCCAACCTCTACACCAAGACCAACAAAGCAGGGTGAGTAACTCTGTTAGTCTCAATGTGACCTTGTGATTGACCGTTGTGTTAGAAGGGCTTCCCAAGACAAAATGTAATAAGTGTATTTAACTGCTCCCTAACTCAAGATTCTATGTTTGTTTGCAACTTTGGAAATTTATCTTTCACACCTATTCCAAATCCCTACAACTAATCAAATGTAGGTTTGCTACCAGAAAGTATAAAAAATGTCCAATCAATTGTTTTATAAGCTCTTTATTTTATGGTTGTTGTTACTCAAAAGGAAAATGGCCTGGACAATATGGTGTTTTGACCAACTCAAAAGTTATGCAAAGAGATGAAGATGCAATCTTTTCATTTCGATGAAAGATATGCTACCAGAAGGAGAAAACATTTATCATTCCCATATGCATGATGTCCCAAAATTTTAAAACTCATCAATATCAATATCTTCAAGAAGTGATTCAAGGAGGCTGTATACCAATACACAATTCATGGCCCCCTTCGACCATGAGGGGGGGAATTTTTCAGAATTTAAGACCAAAAAATGCCAAGAATCATGTAATTTCGCTACTTCAAATGTAAGGATGCCCCCAATCTAATATAAAGCAAGAAATTAAATCTTTTTGTTTCAAAAATTTCACTAAAATCAATAATGAACTTTCTTAAAACAAAGAAACCCAAACTAAAAGTTTTCTTTTAAAGCAAACTATTCATAAGAAATCTGATCTTTCCCTAAAAAATCCTAAAGAAAACAAACACTTTGTGATTGAAAGACACTCAAAGCAAGAGACTAATCCTTCAAAACAAAATAAAGAAAAGATGGCTAAAATAAATTCAAAGAATGTCAAGCAGACTGTAAACAAATCAATATAGGATCCAAAAGTTCAATTCAGCTGATCAAATAAAAATTGGGCATCAAAAGATAGGAAAGCCTAATTCCAATAAAAAAATTCAAATGGGTTCGCAACCTAGCTATATGGTGCAGTGCGAAAATTAGTGGAGTTCGCAGGCTGGACATAGGTAGGGTGTGAACATGTCGCACTGATTTACACAGTAGGGTACAAAACTGAGAGGTTTTCAGAGGATGTAGACCAAAACAGTGCAAGACTGCTTGAAATCAAAGAGAATTTGGAAAAGGACAAAAGAGTCTAAGTGAATTTTCAGATCCAGAGAGTTTGGTTGGATCTCTCACTGACTCATAAAGAAGAAAACAATGAATCAAAGAAAGGGAAACTAGACTAACTGGGAAACAATATGTTCCCCAGTGGAGTCGCCAATTTTGTTATTGGATAAATCGGTAGGTGCGGACACGAAGTGATATCCCTAGATCCACCTATATCTGGAACAAAACACACCAGAACATGACACTTTCCTTAAGTTTTAAATATTGAATTTACTAAGTAAAGAGGAATAGGTGGCATACCGTTTAAACACCACTTTCTCTCGCCATCGCCATCCTAGCTCCATTCCAATGCTCATACAATGATGATCCTGCAAAAGAACGCAACCAACCAAAGTGATAGTAATAACATAAACTCAATATAAACCTATGTATGTGATCAAGGAATCATACAATAAAACACAACAAGCTTTATAGGAAAGAATCATATTACTGTATCATATTAAATGTGAAAGAGATATTACAACCATGGCCTTGATGTTGTAAGGTCCCTTCCAACTGTTCTTCGTTCCCCACACACTTCCACTCCAAGAATTCTGAGAGCATAGGTCTGATAATATTCACAATCTATCTTGACAAAATGGCTCATCTAGCCAAGCTAACAATCTCCAAAGATCAATCCAATCCAAGCTAATCCTAAAAGCTAAAACTAACTTTCTCCATGAGAGCTCCTCTCCTTTTGTAAGTTTAAGAGGATAAGGTAAGGATGTTAGGATGATCCCACTAAATCATGAAACTGAGTAAGATCCAAACCATTCAGATGTCACCTCACCATGGAAGTTTCTCCTTCTAGAAGCATCAAGAAGATGCTCGTTTTTCCCACGTATGAGCATTCTCGCACCCTGCTTATAGAGCAACCTACGAACCTCTCGCAACCCAGCTATGGTGTAGCCTTCAAGAATCATGCATTCTCGCACCCTAGCCATAGTGTAGCATGCAAAAATAATCTTTAATAGGATTTTCATAAAGGAAAATGAAACTTCTTTTCTCAGGAAAAGTTCTTCTCCCTTATTTCTTCAGGAACTTAGGCCACTGACCCCTCTGAAGACTACAGACAAGTTTACATCATTAACGGTCATAGGGATGATGAAAATAATGTGTAACATTTCCTTTGACCACTAATCTGGAGTAGCCTTGGGTAATTTCCAAATACAGGCCAATGTTAAAGGCCTATAATTTTGCTACATTATTGTTTTCAAGACCAAAATAGCTACATAAACCTAGCTAGTGTGACTCTTCTCATTATGAATGATTCTTCCATACCTTGCTTTCCTTGGATTCCCTTTTCAGGCACCATAAAAACTGATCTTGAGGAAGCCTAAAGGAGGTAGATACCATACATCGGGGTTGGATAAACCATGATGAGGATGAATGAAACCTAGCCATGAAAGAGTGACATTGAGGTTCTGATATTCTACAATATATATGTTTGTTTATGGAATTGTATATCCTTTGTAGTCTAGTGAATGAGATGGAAGGTTTCCTTTATAACTGGACTAATTTGTCCTAGACTCATTTCTCTAATTTCTAGTTATCATTGAATATTATGTGATTATGTTATTTCAACTTATATTATGGATCTCTCACATCAGTAATCCTAGGAACAGTTTCCAAATTTGATTTAAAATGTTATTCGAGAAGATGCATTGTTTCCAATGTTCAATAGTTTCTCTGACACTATCTATGTTTCGATCCAACTACTTGAATTCGACTGCCCCTCTATCCCATAGATATTATTTGTAAGTAAAAGTATTCAACAAATGTTCTATGGTTTTAGACTATTGTCTATACAAATGACAAATGAATGGTCCTTCAAATCCCATTTGAAGCAATTGATCCCATGTTAGAATCTTTACTGGAGCCACTATCCATAAGAAGTATGCCAAATTTGGAAAGCGTTTTATAGTTCATATTTAGGTCTATATTGGGTCATGAGGAAGACATTTATGCCTATAAAATATTGAATAAGATTCTTGGAGAGTGAGTATTCCAACTCACTAATACCCCTAATGCAATTTATCTAGTTTTTGGTCTTAATTGTGTTCTTTGTTAGAACATTCCAAAATTCCTCCAAATGAGAATTATTTTGGATATAATTACACTACTCCTTGGGTAAATAGGTGTGTTAGGAAAGGTCGTTGTCACTGTGAATCCATTAGTAACTAGTTGTTTTCCTTTCCTCGGCAAGAATATTAGTTAAATGGTGTTGTAAAATAGTCTGAGTCATTAATATTGGAAGTTGTTTCAAAGAGTATTCAAAAAAATGCATTGATCTCACATCTCTTATTTCCTAGAAACAATTATTTTGTATTAAGGAATTTATTTTCCAAAAAACATCCCAGATCATAGAGCTAATATTGTCCCATCCCATCCTGATAAGGTCTTGATTAGTTATGCCTGCACCATATTTCTTTCTCCATATTTTAACCCATAGTTTGCTTCCACTATGAAGTCATTTCCACCAAGTTTTAGCACCTATATTAGAATTTTGGGCTTCATAATATATCATACCTAACCCACCAAATAGCTTTGGGAGACAAACCTTCTCCATTAGATACCACTTTCTTTGAGAGTTGTTCGTGCCCTAGAGAAAGGTTCTTTATTTCTTTCTTATAGCCTTTAATACATGTTTTGGTGTAGCTAAAACTGAGGAAATATAAATATTCATGGTTTGCAAGACATATTTGATAGGGGTTAAGCGCACTAGAAAATTTAGTTCTTTGAAAGGCTAGATTGAAATAATTTTTTCCATTCCAGAAAGAAGGTATTTCAATGGTAAATTGTTGAGATAATTATTTACTAAAGGGGCTCCAATATATTTGGTTAGAAGGGAGATTCCTTGAAAATATCAAAGTCTTATGATATGCACTTGAAAAATGACAAGGGTATTGAAAAAACATAATTGATATTTAGAATGGTTGACGAAAGTACCCGACGCTTCCATAAATTATTCAAGGATACATTGAAGTTACATAGATTTATTGATTGAGGGGATGTTGACAATAAGAGTATTGTCTATAATATGAAGATGGAAAGTAGTTGAATCTTCTCCATGTAGTTTAATCCCCTTGATGTGTTTTCCTTATACAATTGTTGACAAACTCTTTCCAAGCCCCTCAGCCATTAGAATGAAAATGAAGGGGGAGAGAGGATTCTTGTAGAATATTTTTCCACCTAAATAGCTTATATTCCTTTGATTGGACCTCATCCGTTCATATCCCATGTTTTCTTCTTGGTCCCTCCTAGAACTTTACCAAAACACCTTCCTAGCAATCCACTTGCACTTTATGATTAGTAAAGGTGTGAGTATTCACCCTTTCCCTTCAACAAATGTGTGATTGAAATCAAAAGTACCAAAAACATATAAAAAATGTTCAAATTACATGCTCCTCACCAGGGTTTAGATGAATAATAATTCTATAAGTCCCTAAAAACCATGGAAAAATGGTCTCAATCATATTGAAAGGGTACAAAATAGACCCAAAGGAAGGATAAAGGTATATACATTGTTATTATACTATATCAATCATGTATCCAAAATAAACTAAGCCATTATATTCCTAAGGTTTTTATGACCTACATCTTCCTAGAAACCCTTGTTTCCTAGAGTTCATTTCCCATTCGTATCATTGAGGCCTAAGATTCCTCGATCATACTCATAGTCATGTGGAGAAAAATGTTGGATTTGTTGTATTTCTAAGTGGCCCAGTATTGGAGGAATCCAACTAGCCGTTACAAACAATGTTGAAAAAAAATTAACTACATTTATTTGTATTTTTGTTCTTTTTAGAAAAATGAGGATCAATTTTCTTTCCCTCCCCTAAATTCAGATTTGTTTGTATTCAACTCAATCTCCTTTTCAATATTTATCCGAGGAACCAATTTACCTGATTAACTTAGTTAAAGTAGTTATGTTATTATCATTTTCATTTTTTCCAATAGTTTCAGGAAGGTTTGTTGTTTTGTGTGTGTAGGTATATAATTTGAAATAGAAATGAGGATAGTTGGAGTGAGGACAATTAACAAGGATCATCTCTAATCAGGCATATGAACCGGGTAAGACCTCTTGTAATTAACTAGTAGTTATTTAAATAATATCATAGTCTAATTTTTGGAAATATTAGCATTGTTCTTTGAGGTTTTCTTTGTTATAGTCATGCCTAGCTATATGGAAGTTTATTTCTACAACAAAATTGGCAAAAGCACTAGGGATAAATCCTAGAGTTATTCTCAATATGTTTTCTTTGTTTCCTTTTTAGCTTAGGTTTAGCTTTGTATGTCAGTTTTCAAGTCTTTATTGTTTTCTTGCAGTATCAAAGGTGGTTCTACAAGAATATTTTGAGGGAATTTTTAGAGTTTTAGCCTCTTACAAGACACACTCGCTTCTTTCCTTATTTTTAAGTTTTGTATTCCAGACAAAAAGTTCTTATAAGAAGCTTATATGTTGGATCTATTAATTTGTGGATGAGTGTTGTTGGTCATATGCACTGGACATTCAAAACTTTGTTTTTGGTGTTTTTTCATCAAATTGGTCCACGTTGATCTGTTTTGATAGGTAATCGCATTAAAATTGGCATATAGATTGTGCATTATCAATTTATTTCTCCATTTTTCCTATCAAAACCTTACATTGTGCAATATCAATTTCTTTCTCCATTTTTCCTTAGGCTTGAATCCACTACATTTTGAAACAAAGCCTTGTTTTCCATTTAATAAGTGTCATAATTTTCATTGTAAATATTATCGATCATGGTTCCCTAGTTAGAGCAATGTTTTTCATTTCTATTCCCGTGCTAAAACAAATTGTATGTTAGGGGGGACTTTTATCCCCACCATGAATTTGAATTGAATTTGCATGAAGTCTTCTCAATCTATTGTTCTCCATAACTCATTAGGATCCCATTTTTCAATTTGTATATTTGCATCACATACCCTTATAGCCTAATTCCTATTTGAATTTTACCTTTTTTAGTTACTGCATATGTATTCTCTTTAGCTACTTTCATTTTCATATGTTGCCTCTTCACCTCGAAACCCTATCCTTGGAGAAAACACCCTAATGAGTGTCCATATCCTGCACATCCTCCCTACATTTTGCATTGGTATGTTATGTGTACATGGAACTAGTTTGATAGCCCCATGAGACTTCTTTCCTTCACTGTATTTTAGCATTTTTTTATTATTTTTCACACTTTAATAATATGAAAAATACATCAAAAATAAAATATGATATAAAAGAAATTGGGGGTTGAAGAATACAAATATCTCTGTTGTTGGCATGTATCCTGAGTCATGTCACCCTTACAAAGCACTAATTTTTTAGTCATCTTCTTAGAAAGTTGGGTTTTAGTATGACCCTGGGTGAACCTTGATTTTTTGAGTTTAATTCTTTCCCAGGCTAGTTAATCTTCCATTTACTTTGGATATTTCATTGATGCATCTTAACATGGTAATCATTTTTTGGTACCAAGGGTGTCCAAAATATGAATTTTTATGCAATTCGTTCAATATTAACAATTTTATTTCATTTTAATTAGGTATGTATAATCTATTGTTACACATTAGTAATCCATTTTTTCTTATTCTAAAATCTGATTTAATATTTTTGACTTGTCCTTCCGTTATTTTTCATTTTAAAATTTTATACTTTTCATCATTTTCTGTAGTCATTTTAATCTTTTCTTCCAAATCTGTCTCATAACTACTACTTTCATTCATGTAGAGTAAATTTGCATGATGGCTTAAAGAATATGCAACTTTATTCTCTTTACCTTTAATATGTTTTATTTCGAAATCATATTCATTTAGGAAAGCTAACCACCTATCTTTTCAAGCATTCAGATTTTGCTGATCAAATAAGTATTTTAAACTAATATTATTAGACACCATTGAAAATATTCTTCCTATAAGATAGTGTCACCACATCTTAAGGGAATGTATTATAGTAACTAGCTCTAAATCATGAGTAGAATAATTCTTTTCATGTTCTTTAATATTTCTAGATTCATAGGATACTACATAATTTTCTTGCATTAAAACCCCTCCTAAACATTTTTTACAAGAATCCGTACATACAACAAAATATTTATATGGATCCACAATTTTATAGTATAGGATCAATAGTTAGGAGGTGTTTTAATTTATTAAAAGTTTATTGACATTTTTTTTCCAATTAAATTTTATTCCCTTCTTCTCTAATGAGGTTATAAAATATGCAATTTTTGAAAAACCTTCAATAAATCTTCGATAATAGGCAATAATTCCCATAAAATATCTTACATTAGTAACGTCTTTGGGAACATGCTATTCAATTATAGCTTTAATTTTATCTGGACAAACATAAATGCCTTCTTTAGAAATAACATGTCCTAAATATTGTATTTTATCTTTATAAAGTCACATTTGTTGAGCTTAGCATATAGTTCATGTTACCTTAACACTTGTAAAATTATTCTTAAATGTTCTTGTTCATTTTTCAAATATACTAATATATCATCAATGAAAACTATGATGAATTTATCCAAGAATTTACTTAAAATATTATTCATTAAACACATGAATGAGGTTGGAATGTTTTTTTAAACCAAAAGGCAATACTACAAACTCGTAGTGGCCATACTTTATTCTAAAAGTTGTTTTATGAATATATTGATCTTTTATCCTACTTGATGATATACAAATCGTAAGTCAATTTTAGAAAATATTGTCGCTCCTCTTACTTGATCGAATAGATCATCAATGCAAGATAAGGGATATATGTTTTTAATGGTCATTTTATTTATTTGTTGATTATCAATACACAATCGTAAAGTACCAACCTTTTTCTTTACAAAAATTTTAGGTGCTCCTCAAGGAGACACACTAGGCTGGATGTACTTTTTATCTGTTAATTATTTCAATTGTATCTTTAATTCATTCAGCTCTAGGATGTTGTAACAACCCCTCTCGTTATGGCTACATGCGATGCGTATCAAATGATTTTTTTTTTGTTTTAAGAAGGAAGGAAACAACAACAAAAAATAATCAACACAACTCGATGACGAACACAACAAACGCATTCCACGAAATAGGAATCATAACAACCCAACATACTAGCACATTACGCCATTGGATGTAACATATGAACATCAAGTAGACAATTAAAACAAGTACCCGCTCACTCTGCCCTGTAGGGTTAGGACCTCCAATACACATAAGAAACACCAATCAGTTCAACAAAACAAATCCATGAAAATTAGCCAGAACTCTCTTAGAGAAGGAGAGACCACTATTAAACTTTACCAATAGGTACAACCTCAAAAATAAAACAACAACATCATCCAAAAGGGAGGCACATGATGCTAAGTCAGGTTCCATATGAATTTATTTCTCAACATGTGCAATGACCCAATCATGGTGTCATGTCTCCACAATGTGACCAAGGTTCTAGGGACCCACGCGCAATGAAAACTTCTCAAACTTCCCACGATGGGACATCAATCAATCGCATGTAATAGTATTGACTCCACACGTAGCTAGAACCCTCTCAACAAAGCTATAGTAGAAGTAGTTGTTATCTTACCTCTCTAGCAATCTAGCTCTACAAGTATTTTACTAAATGTAGTATGGAACATTTCAATACCTCAACAAATTTACATTAGAAGTAGAGGCTATAATACTTTTCGTAGAATCCAACTTAGTAAAATTTTAAAATAATTTACCTTTTAGTTACCGTGTCATTATTTTCTATGTGATCTATGTTTATTACCTTGTCATTGGTTTATTTTACAATGTCGATGAGTTACCTTGGTTTGTTGAGTAAACAAATTACTTCAACGCTGAAATTTTCTTTTCTACATCTCATGTAATTCATCACAGAAATTTTGAACTAATGGTGATATTCATTGCAATAAGCTATAATATCTATCAACTTCAATCTTATGCAAAACTTCAAAGGTTGGTTAAGTTAGTACTTAACTAAGATTTTGACCATTTTGGCTATAGACACTCTATAATATGGGTGCAAGAAGGATTGTGGTGGAGGGTATCGTACACCTTTGGATGCAATCCATTCCTACGATCAATTAACTTTCTAGTGTCTGGTGGGAATGGATGTTTAGACTATGAAAAAACCTGGTTAGAGGTTTCAATGCATATGTAGCGAAAATGATTAACCAATCAAATCAAGATATGCCTGGATTGATCATTGTCCATTCCAATTCCTTCGAGATCTTCTACGACATTATTGTCAATCGACTAAATATGGTCAGTTAAATATCATAATGTTGTGCAACTATATGGTCCATATCTATCAATGATAACATTGTAACTATCAATTATCAATGTATAAATATGAATGTATAACGCTGTGTAAATATCATAAGATATCGTTGTCTATTAATAGTTCCACTACCTAAAAATATAAATCATATCGCTAACCATTAATATAGGTTACTGTATCAAACACGACAATCGTTGTCCACAACATGAAAGTGTTGTCTGTAAAAGCACGTTGTCTGTATAGAATTGTAATTAAATCACTGCCTATAATCACATGTATATAAAGGTTGTTGTCTGTATATATTTAAAAATTGTTGTCTACATTCACATATGTATAATTCGTTGTCTGTAGATATTAAATTTGATGTCCATAAATATTACATTCACATATATATATTTGTATACCGCAGAGTAAATAATTGATAAAGTTGGCATAAATATATATGAAACGTAGAGTTAAATAACTGATGTTGCAGTCATTTAAATACCGATAATCGCAGAGAATAAAATAACATTAAAAATCATAGAGTACATAATCGCTATTCAAATGCCAGCCAATCAATTGTTGATCAATGCCAAGAAAATCTTCCAGAATTGAAATCATTTTCAACATTAGATTCAATGCTTACTAGTAAAAGATACTATATTAAATTGAAATATCGTTGACAAGGTATACTATCATTGTCTTTTATCATATATAAAAAAAATGTCAATGTATTAAAACGTAGTCATAAATATATATGAAACATAGAGTAGTAAATGAAACGCAGATTGAAATATATGTTAATAAAAAACAGAGTTAAGTATATGAAACATAGAGTGAATGAAACACTAATCAGATCTAATCCAATCACCATTCCATGTTGATTGAATCTAGGAGTAGTAATAATAAATTCCATCTAATCAATCACCATTCAAAAGATAATCAAATTTCCAGTCAAATCTAATCAAATTGCCATCCATTAACAAATCTAAAGACACAAACACATAAAAAATGCTATTATTACACATGACATAGCTGTCTAATTAACTGAATGGTATCATTGTCTAAATGTATTAAATTTATAGTCTAAAAATGGTAAGATCACAGTGTAATAAATGTAATAAATCTTAACCATTACACAAGAAAATAAAATGCTACCATTACACATTAAATACACCACCACTTACATAGCAAAAAATCCAAAATTTACACAGTAAAAAAACAGAAGTGATCATAAAAAGCATTGAGATTATTAGGGCAATTTGATGGGATAAATAAATAACCAAAAACAAAGAGGTGTTATTAAAAAAGAAGAGAGTATTAAGATGTTCGCAGAGAGAAATGAATAAACAAGATGCAAAGGTAATATCACAAGAAGTCGCAGAGATAAATTATTCAAAAATGCAGATGAAGATTTATCAATTCAGAACGCAGGGATTTTCATTCAACTCAACGGCTTATCATTCATAATGCAGAGTTTTATCAATAAAAACGCAAAGATACTCAATCGAAAGAAGGTGCAAGGATCGAGGATTGATCACAAGAGAAAAATGCAGACATAAGGGATAGATAACTCGACGAAAAATTTATCGTTCACCCATCATCCATGCATAGGAAAGAAGGGAATTGAATATATAGGTCATTAAACACCGAAGTGATCAAATTCAATTTGGTTCCTAGCCGACTGCTTAGGCACAGACTAATGACTAAATGGATAAGGGAAAAACACGAATTTCTTCGTAATAATCAATTAAAAAAATACATAAAATTCATAGCAATCGGGGTTTGGGTTTTCCAAGGCAATCAATTCAAAATGCAGTGAGCATAAGGCTAGGATGAATTTAAGTCCATTGATTATAAAAGGTGGAGTAAAACATAATATTTATACAATGGAAGTACAGTAATGAAAGCAAAGGAGCAATATTAAACTAGCATTAAAAAATATATGGATTGTAACATATTCAAATGCGAAAGCTCTCAGTAATTGTCCCATGCACACTCAACCCAGCTCTCACTTGCTGACTGGTGTGACCTCATCTGTACCTCCCAATTAATTCTAGGGGTACTATATTCCCCCTGAGCCCCCCGAGCTGCAAAGGGGAAACACACACAATACCAGAGAACCGATAGCACCCAACTCGCCTCGCAAGGTCAATATACCACTCATTACCCGAGCTGGGTATCCCAACTCCCACAAGAGAAGCTTAGTCAAGACGAAAATCTAGCAGCATAACGTTACGCATAAAGATCCCATCCATACTCCTCCACCATCCTTTTTATTGAGTTTTTAAGTAATTAGTTTCCCAAATTATCATTAAATTCCTTTTTCATTAATTTTAATTAGGAAAACCCTCCCCCGTACACATCGCCTGATCCCCTAGTTTCACTAGAAAATTAATTTTATTAATTAATTAATTATTCCTATTTCTCTCACCCTCCTAAAAGCATTCCTAAAAATGCTCCTAGGTGCCCCAAAATTCCCTTACACTTCTTAAATGACTTGCGCCTTACTTAATTCCTAGTTGACCTCAGAATTAGAAAGTTCCAATGGAAAGATTCATTACTAAGTTAGACATTCATCTTTTTTCTTTACCTTTCCCCCCCCATTTTAGGTTTCCCCTTTTTCTTTAAGTTTCCTATTTCTTTTAAGCTTCCCTCCTTTTCCTTTTTAACTAAAAATCAAATTTAGCAAGTGTAAACAAAACAACCAATTACCCTCTTTTGATTTTAACTAAAATTAAATTAGCAAAAGTAAATAAAAACAACCATTTTCCTTTTTAAAATTTTAATTCCTCATGATAATTTGACTTAAATGAATTAATTGAATTTCTTGCCCCCCATTCTTGTTATATGTTTATTTATTATTATTTTTTTACCACATGTTTTACTTAGACCTAGGTTTTAATTTCTCTAGGTTGGGCGACATTTTATTAGAGAAAATTGTTTTTAATTCCTACATATCACATAATTCATTTTAAGGTCGACTAGGTTTATTCACTTACCAGTTAAAATAGTGACATGCCCTTCAGGATGCACTAGGTGCTTCAAGGGTGCCAATGGCCTCTTTCTATTTTCCTTCCATGACATGCCCTTCAAGACGCACTACGTGCTCTAAGGGTGCCACTCACCTCTTTCATTTTCCTTGTGTGACATGCCCTTCAGGACGCACTACGTGCTCTAAGGGTGCCACTCCCCTCTTGACTGACTTGGTAGACATAAAAAAACCCTGGAGTCAATACTCCGCCAGGTGATATTTTGGGAGACTAAGGGCCTCTAAGGAATAATCCCCCTACGTTATTGTGCACCCCTTAGAATCATAGCGAGTGACTATCACAGTCTTCCCTCACGACATCGTGGGTCTTATCGAACTAAGTAATCATTAACCTATAGTTTGAGCCACGATGGGAGTGCTAGTAGGTTGTGGCAGGGTTGCTCCCACACCTCTCCCTCAAAGTCTCTCGTTTTCATGCATAACCCATCTTCTCCACATGTGAGTCTGGTCAACAAGCTATCATCAACCTTCATCCATCAATGAATCATGTCAGCAATAATAATTAATCATCATAACATCTAACCATATGTACATAAGTCACATCAACAATATTCAACCCAACAATCCACTCCCTGACTCGATCCATATTAAAAGGGGTTTCATCAATGCCTCTACATCCTTGAGGTCCAAAGTCCTGCACACTCAGGAGAACGCATTCAATTGCACTTGTTTATGTAAATACAAAAAAATAAAATATTATCATATTCATAATGCCTCATAATCATAATCAAACGACCAATAGTATAATAATCTGGATCACTTGCATGTAAGTCTCCTCAAATAAAAAGTTCACTCAGTATGCGCAAGAGTGGGATGTTACATACACCCCTTCTTTTTTTAAACTTCGTTTGGAAGTTTCACGGTAAATAAGTGATGGAATAAGGTGTATCACAGTATCATAAGTCTATTTATCAACACAAATGGAAACAACTGGCACATATCATATGCATCCTCCGAGGTCACTGAGTGCGGACTATAGTTGTCCCACTGAACTTTGACCTAGTCTACTGTTCAACACCATAGATATCGAAAGAGATGGCCCAGGATGCATATTATTTCAGTCGTGAGCACACCCTCATAAAATATTTGCAAGGAACTCATTTCAATAACATGTGTAGGATCACTAATATAATGGCTCAAAATAGATACAAGAAAAACACCATGCATACACCTAAAAGAATCGGGCAAGGCTAGTCAATAGTCCACGACACTCTCTTTTCCACAATCTTGCATGATCCCATGAACCTAGGATATAGTTTATCACTCTTTATAAACTTGTTCGAAATTTTATGCGATTTTACCCGCGAGAAGACTAGATTACCAACTTCAACACTACGATCGATACGATGATTTGGGGGTTGATTTTGATGTTTTTTATGCAAAAATATGGGTTTTTTGGGCCAAAGTTCTCGTTTTGAAGTCATAGTTCTCATTAAGTTGGTAACTATGTTTCCTCTACTAGTACTTCACTTCCTTGATCCTTTGTATTATTGTTTTCAGTTGGTCTTCCATTTCTTGGATCACTTCTGGCCCTACTAGGACCATATCCTCAAGTCGAAACCAACTCAACGACGTCTGACACGGTCGCCTATAAACAAACTCGAAAGGCACCATCTTAATGGTGCTTTGATAACTGTTGTTATATCTGAATTCTACGAGTGGAAAGAATTTTTCCCAACTCTTATGTTGGTCCATCACGTACATACGGAACATGTCCTCCAAGATTTGGTTTGTTCATTTTGTATGCTTGTCTGTCTCCGGGTGATACGCAATACTAAATTTAAGTTGGTTTCCCAAGGAATCCTGGAAACTAGTTCAAAATCGTCCAGTAAACATTGATCCTCGATCAGATATAATTCTCTTAGGCATGCCATGCAGCCTCACAATATCACTAATGGAAACTCTATCTATGTTAGGTGCCTGATACGTTGTACACATAGGAATAAAAAGAGAACTGTTTGTCAGAGTGTCGACTACCACAAAAATCGAGTCGTGACTCCTTACCGTCACTGGAAATCCAACAATGAAATCCATCGAAATGATATACCATTTCGGCTCTGGAATATCATGTGGTTGTAGTAATCCTGCTAGATGTCTATGTTCAGACTTCACCTACTGACATTTTAGACATCTTGCCACATAGTTGACTATTTATTCCTTCATTCCTTTGCAGAAGAATAAGGGTTTAAGGTGTTCCCTCATCTTTGTGACTCTTGGTTGAGCCATGTAAACTGCTCTGTGAACCTCGTTTAAGATCAAACTCCTCAAGTCATCATTCGGTGATACGTAAATTCAATTTTTAAATCTCAATAATCCATCGTCGTCAAATGTAAATCTTTCAAATCTTGGTACCATCATTGTGTTTTGTCCGATAAAATCCTTGGTCTCCTTGTACCAGTCATCGTCGTGCTATAAATTTAGAATATTTTCACGTATATTCGTCTGAAGAGGCATCACCAAAAATATGAGGGGTCTCCAACTCAATACATCCACCACTCTACTCACTGTACCTTTTGTGTAAGTGATCTCTAAATTGTACTCGCTAAGGAATTATGACCAACGTCGTTGTAGCGCGTTCAATTCGCTTTGCGTAAAGATGTGTTGTAGTTGACAATGGTCCTTTTTTAGTTCAAATTTGCATCGAATAAGGTAGTGTCTCCAAAATATCAAGGCCTATATAATGGCTAACAACTCTAAATCATGTGTTGCATAGTTCTCCTCATGCCTTCTTAACTTCCTTGAGATGTAAGCGATCATGCGACCATTTTGCATCAAGAATCTGCCCAAGCCTTCCTTGGATGCGTCAGTGCATACCAATAAGTTCATTTCCATGTCGAGGACCTTTAGTATCAGTGTCATTGTCAACAACTGCTTGATCCTTTGAAATGTCTTCGTGCGTTTCTCGGTCCAAACAAACTTATTGTTCTTGTTCTGCAATTCTGTAATAGGATTTTCTATCTTTGAGAAATCCTCAATGAACTGTCGATAGTATACTGCTAATCCCATAAAGCTATGCACTTCTGAGACATTCGTCGACGTAAAACATTCCATAATAGCCTCGACCTTTTCTGGTTCCACGATGATACCTTCACCGAAGATAACATTCCCTAAGTAGTGAATCTTCGATTGATAAAATGAGAATTTAGACAATTTCCCATACAATTTTTCCTCTCGTAGACACTGTAGTAACAAGCATAAGTGCTCGTCATGCTCCTCCATCATCTGAGAGTAAATCAAAATATCATCAATGAATACTTGGACGAACTTGTCCAAGTATTCGCGAAACACCATGTTCATCAAACTCATAAATAACCCAGGTGCGTTTGTTAGTCCAAAAGGTAAAACAATAAACTCGTAACACCCAAACCTAGTCTTCAAGGTGGTATTAGAGATTTCATCCTCCTTGATCCGTAATTGGTTATAACTTGATCACAAGTTGATCTTTGAAATCACCATTGCGCCTTTCATCTAATCGAACATATCATCAATCCTTGGCAATGAGTATTGATTCTTGAACGTTTCCTTGTTCAATTGACGATATTCAATTCAGAGTCTCCACGACCCATCCTTCTTTCTTATGAAAATAATAGGCACACTGCATGGTGACACACTTGGATGTATAATTCCTAGGTCCAACAAGCCCTTCAGTTGCATTCTCAACTCCTGTAACTCCAGGGTCAACATCCGATAAGGCGTTCTTGTTATTGGTTCAGTCCTCGATTTTAGGTCAATGATAATTTCCAATTCCCTCTCCGGTGGCATCCTAGGTAATTCCTCAGGGAAGACACCAACAAACTCCTGACAAACAAAAGGTGTTCTAGACCTCTCGTGGCTCCCTTCTCATTTAACGCAAGGATCTCATAAATATTAAATCCCTTGCGCAAGATCTTCCGTAGTTGTAAGGAAGAGATGAACCTCAGGGAAAATCCCTGGTCCTCACCTACAATCACGTGTCTCTCTCCCTCATCATCGATCAAGCTCAACCAATTTGTATTACTGTTGAGTATTGCCTCATGAGATTCCAACCAGTCAATACCAATCAAGATGTCATAATATCCTAAGATAGTGACGTACAAGTTATCCCTAGTGAAAAATTCTCCCAAGTTAAGGCTACATCCCGTAAGCTTCCCACCAACCTTTTGTTTAGCTCTCAAAGCCATTTCTACAAAGCCAAAATCATCTTGTTCGACTGCCTTTACCTTAATTCTATTTAGTGTTGCCCCAGAATTGAAACTCTTTATAGCACCTGGATCCATCAAAATTCTAAGGGTCTGGTCAGCGATGGTACCTGACGTCTCGAGCACAATCCACTGTTGCTATGCCTGGAGGTTATTCACTGCTGCATGAATTTGATGGGCCTTGTGCAATTTTCCCATGGTAGTGAGTCTGACTGCTCTATATTCTCTTGTCCTCTCTTGAAACCATTCCTCAAACAATTCCCATGACACATCTTCGACTACCATGTTAAATTGCGACAGAAGTGTCTTCCGCCATAGAAGAGTGCTCCCCTTTAGTTGAAAGACTACCATGTGGCCCTTCATGTTGGAGGTGGTCGCCAAGTGCAAAGCACATCTCCATATTCTCTAACCATGCCTCGACGACTGAGCCATCCACAACACTCGTGGACTTGCAAATTTATCCCTCTCTAGTTCTTGGTTAAAATTAATGGTACTAGTTGGGGCGTGTTGTGGACCCTCAGGAGTATAAGAGCCCTGGCATCATCTCAGTATAGATAATGGAACAAGGCCTCTGACATTCCCTGAAAGGACCTTTTCAATCCATCATAATCCATTATAACAATCAGATCCAACCCAAAGACTTGTTCCTCCCCTTGGGGTTTAGACTCTGAGAGTGTGGGCACTTCTGGAGGCATCACACCTCCTTCCATTACACCATGTTGCGAACCTCTGTGGCATCCTCCAATAAAGATCACCACATGGACACGTTAAAGTTTTTAATTAACAATAGGTTAATACTCAAGGGTTTACTATAGTGGAAAGCATGGCGATCCATAGTCACAGGGTTGAACCTACTCTAATTCTATATGTAACGACGTTCCTTGTTACGACTACATGTGACATGTAACAAGTGAAATATTTTTTGTTTTAATCGGGAAGGAAAAACAACAACAAATAATCAACACAGCTCGATGATGAACACAACGCACACACTCCACGAAATAGGCATCATAACGACCCATCATACTAGCGCATTACGCCGCTAGATGTAACATACAAAAATCAAGTAGACAATTAAAAATACTACCCACACATTCTACCCTGCAGGGTTAGGACCTCCAACACACATAAGTAACATCAATTAGTTCAACACAACAACTTCCATGAAAAGTAGCCAGAACTCTCTCGACGAAGGAGAGACCGCTATTAAATGTTACCAACAGGTACAAACTCAGAAAAACAACAACAACATCATCCACAAGGGAGGCTCATGATCCTAAGTCATGTTTCATATGCATTTATTTCTCAATGCCTACAATGACCCAATCAAGGTGTCATGTCACCACAATGCGACGAAGGTGCTAGGGACCCATGCACAACGAAAACTTTTGAACCTTCCCACAGTGGGACATCAATCAATTCCAAGTAACAATACTGACTCCACACATAGCAAGAACCCTCTTAACAAAGCTATAGTACAAATAGTTGCTATCTTACCTCTTTAGGACTCTATCTCTATAAGTATTTTACTAAATATAGTATGGAACATTTCAATACCTCAACAAATTTAAGTTAGAAATAGAGGCTATAATACTTTTATTAAACTCCAACTCAGTAAACTTTTAAGATAATTTACATTTTAGTTACCGTGTCCTTATTTTCTATGTGATCTATGTTTATTACCTTATCATTGTTTTCATTTACGATATTGATGAGTTACCTTGGTTTGTTGAGTAAATAAATTACTTTGTTAAATCAAATGTTCTTTTGTACATCTGATTTAATTCATCACATAAAGTTTCACCTAACAGTGATATTCACTGCAATAAGCTATAATATCTATCAACTTCAATCTTATGCAAAACTTCAAAGGCTGATTAATTCAGTACTTAACTAATCTTTTGACCATTCTGTCTATAGACACTCTACAATATGGGTGCAAGAAGGATTTTGGTGGCGGGTATCAGATCCCTTTGGATGCACTCCATTCCTGTGATCAATTAACTTTCTAGTGTTTGGTGGCAATGGATGTTCAAACTATGCAACAACCTGGTTAGAGGTTTCAATGTAGAGGCAACGGAAAATGATTAACGAATCAAATCGAGATATGCCTGGATTCATCATTTTATATGCCAATACCATCCACTTCCTCTACAAAAATGTTGTCAATCCACTTAAATATGGTCAGTTAGATATCATAACATTGTGCAACTATATGATCCATATCTATCAATGATAGCATTGTAACTATCAATTATCAATGTATAACTATGAATCTATAGCGTTGTGTAAATATCATAAGATATCGTTGTCTATTAATAGTTCTACTGCCTAACAATATAAATCATATCACTAACCATTAATATAGGTTATCGTATCCAACACGAAAATCTTTTTCCACAACATGAAAGTGATGTCTATAAAATCACGTTGTCTGTATACAATTATAATTAAATCGCTCCCTATAATCATATGCATATAAAGGTTGTTGTCTTTATATATTTAAAAATCGTTGTCTACATTCACATATGTATAATTCTCTGTCCTATGGATATTAAATTTGTTGTCCATAAATATTACATTCACATATATATATTTGTATACCACAGAGTAAATAATTGATAAAGTTGGCACAAATATATACAAAATGCCAAGTTAAATAACCGATGTTGCAGTCATTTAAATACTAGGAATTGAAGAGAATAAAATGCCATTCAAGAATGCATAGTATATAATATCTATTCAAACACCATCTAATCAAGTGTTGATCAATTCCAAGAAAATCTTCCATAATTGAAATCGCTATCAACATTAGATTCATTGCGTACTAGTAAAAGGTATTGTATTAAACTAAAAGATCGTGTCGATGGTATAATATCATTCTCTTTTATCATATATAAAAACACTGTCAATGTATTAAAACATAGTCATAATTATATATGAAATGCAGAGTAATAAATGAAACGCAAAGTTAAATATATGAAACACAGAGTTAATGAAATGCTAATCAGAGCTAATCCAATAGCCATTCCATGCTAATCGAATCCAACAGTAGTAATAATAAATTCAAACTAATCAATCACCATTCAAAGCTAATCAAATCACCATCCATTAACACATCTCAGGACACAGACAGATAGAAAATGCTATATATTACACATGACATAGTTGTCCAATTAACTGAATGGTATCATTGTCTAAATGTATTAAATTTGTAGTCTAAAAATGGTAAACTCTCAACCATCACTCTCAAAATGTAATAACTCTAAAAATGGTAAACTCTAAAAATGTAATAACTCTAAAAATGGTAAACTCTAAAAATGTAATAACTCTCAACCATTACATAAGAAAAAAAATGCTACCATTACACATTAAATATTCCACCATTTACACAGTAAAAATGCCACCATTTACACAGTAAAAAAACCAACATTTACACAATAAAAACACATAGGTGATCATCAAAAACACTGATATTATTAGGGCAATTCACTACGAGAAATAAATAACCAAAAATGTAGAGGTGATACTAAAAACACATGGAGTATTAAGTTGTTTGTAGAGATAAATAAATAAACATGATGCATAGGTAATATGCCAGGAAATCACATAGATAAATTATTCAAAAACGCGGGCATAAATTTATGAATCTAGGACGCAGGGATTGTAATTCAACTCGAAGGCTTGTCATTCACAATGAATAGTTTTATCACTAAAAACGCAGAGATACTCAATCTAAAGAAGGCCCAAGGATCACAGATTAATCACAAGAGAAAAAAACATAGGTAAGTAAGGGATAGATAACTCAACAAAAAATTTATCCTTCACTCATCATCCATGCACAGGAAACCAGGAATTTGAATCTATAGTTATTTAAACACCAAAGTGATGATTGTCGATTCAAATCATGGACGATTTCTTAGGAACGGACTAATGAATAATGGGATAATGGAAAAACATGAATTTCTTCATAATAACCAATAAAACAAATACAGGAAAGTGATAGTAATCAAGGTTTGGGTTTGTCAAGGGAATCGATTCAAAATGCAGTGAGCGTAAGGTTGGGATGACTTTAAGTTCATTTATTATAAGACGCTGAGTAAAACATAATCTTTACACAATATATGTACATTAATGAAAGTGTAGGAACAATATTAAACTACCATTCAAAAATATACGCATGTGTACCGTAGCCAAATGTGAAAGCTCTAGGTCGTTGTCCTGCACGCGCTCTGCTCAGCTCCCGCTTTTCGATCGATGTGACCTCACCGATACCTCCGAGGAAATGCTAGGGGTACTCTTCTTCCCCTTGAGATCCGAAACTGCAAAGGGGCCACACACACAATACCAGTGAACCTCTATCACCTAACTCACCTCTCAAGGTCAAGCTACCACTCGTTACCTGAGCTTGGTATCCCAACTCCCACAAGAGAAGTTTAGTCAAGACAAAAATTCAGAAGCGTAACGTTACACATAAATATCCCATCCATAATCCTCCTCCTCCATCATTTTTATAGAGTTTTTAAGAAACTAGTTTCCCAAATTCTCATTCAATTCCTTTTTCATTAATTTTAATTAGGAAAAACCTCCCCCATACACATATTTCTCGATGCCCTAGTTGCACTAGAAAATTAATTTAATTAATTAATTAATTATTCCTATTTCCCTCACCCACCTAAAAGCATTCCTAAAAAAGCTCCTAGGTGTCCCAAAATTCCCTTATACTTCTTAAATGATTTATGCCTTACTTAATTCCTATTTGAGTTCATAATTAGAAAGTTCCAATGGAAAGATTCCTTACTAAGTTAGATATTCAATTTTTTCTTTACCTTTCCCCCCCTTTTAAGGTTTCCCCTTCTTATTTAAGTTTCCCTCTTTTTCCTTTTTAACTAAAAATCAAATTTAGAAAGTGTAAACAAAACAACCAATTACCCTCTTTTATTTTAAACTAAAATTAAATTAGCAAAAACAAATAAAAACAACCATTTCCCTTTTTAAAATTTTAATTCTTCATGATAATTTGACTTAAATAAAATAATTGAATTTCTTAACCCCCCTTCTTTTTATATGTTTATTTATTATTAATTTTTTACCACATGTTCTACTTAGACCTAGGTTTTAATTTCTCTAGGCCTGACGACATTTTTATTATGGAATTTTGTTTTTAATTATTACTTATCACATCATTCATTTTAAGGCCGACTAGGTTTATTCACTTACGAGTAAAAATCTTGGCATGCCCTTAAGGACGCACTAGGTGCTCCAACGGTGCCACTCACCTCTTTCAATTTTTCTTACACGACATGCCCTTCAGGATGCACTACGTGCTCCAAGGGTTCCACTTGCCTCTTCAGTTTTCCTTGTGAGATGTGACCTTCAGGACGCACTACGTGCTCCAAGGGAGTCCCTCGCCTCTTGACTGACTTGGTAGACATAAAAAACCCCTGGAGTCAATAGTCCACCAGGTGATCTTGTTCGAGACTAAGGGCCTCTAAGGAATACGATAGCTTCCTTATTGTGCGCCCGTTATAATCATCGCGAGCGACTATTGTATTTTTCCCTCACGACATCATGGGTCTTCTCGAACTAGGTAATCGTTAACTTACTGTTTGAGCCACAACGAGAGTGCTAGTAGGCTGTAGCAGGGATGCTACCACACCTCTCCCTCAAATTATCTAGTTGTCGTGCATGAAACCTCTACTCCACATGTGAGTCTGGTCGACAAGCTATCGTCAGCATGCATCCATCAAAAAATCATGTCAGCAATAATAATCAATTATCATAGCATCTAACCATATGTACATAAATCACATAAACAATATTCAACTCAACAGTCCACTCCCTGACTCGATCCTGAGTCCAAGGGATTTCATCGATGCCTCTGCATCCTTGAGGTACAAAGTCCTACAAATTCAGGAGAATCTGGTCAATAGCACCTGTCTATGTAAATACAACAAAATAACATATCATCATATCCATAATGCCTCATAATAATAATCAAACGACCAATAGTATAATAATCTGGATCATATGGACGCAAGTGTCCTCAAAGAATTATTTTTCTCAATGCGCGCAAGAGAGAGATGTTACAAATGTTCATCCTATAAGGATCCTTAGAGACTGGTGCTGCTCCACGTACTATATTTATGGTAAAATCTATATCTCTTTGTGGAGGTAATCCTGGAATATTTTCTGGGAATACGTCTTTAAATTCATTTAAACTAGGAAAGTACGAGATATTAATCTGTTTATTTCCTTCCTTGTTATCTATTACATGTACAAGATATAATTTACAAACTTTACGCACACACAATTTCATTTGCAATGTTGATATTTCCTGAACATAAAATTATTTAGGTTTCCCCTTAATATTAACAACATTACTAGTATAATCCATGCATAAAAATGTCTGATTATAACATTCTAGTATCACTCTATGTTATTCCAACAAATTCATACCAATCAACAAGTCATAAGACCTCAAAGGAAAAACATTCAAATCAGGATAGGTTTTGAAATCATTCATAAAAAATTCACACTTGCCAACAAATTTAGTTACTTTTGGTTTTGTACCTGTAGCAAGTTGAACTAACCATGACATTTCAAACTTGTTTTTTTGTAATTTGCACATCCTCACAATTCTAGGTGAAATATGACTTAAACTAGAACTAGGGTCAATCAAAATAGAGATTGGTTCATTATTTAGCATACCTTCTACTTCCACCATAAAAGTTTGATGATCTTCTTCTCTATTTTCCAATGCTAGGTTGATTTTTCGAATGTTCCTTACCATTTCTTCAACTGTAGAAGCTTCATGGACAATATGCAAGTTGTTGTTTTTTATTCCTGAGCATACACTCCTTGTAATAACGTGGGTCACCACACTCCCAACATTTCAAAGGTTCTCTTTGGGTTGTGTTTTTATTATAAACAATAACTGGTTCTTTATCCTTATTCCTAGAATGATTATAAGGTTTATTACCTTTATAGTTACTCTCTTGATAACTTCGTTGATTATTTCCAAAATTCTTATTATAAAATTTTGTTACTTTTCCTTTTTGTTCAAATTTATTATTCTTTTTATCTTTCCATTTGTTTACATTTTGATTTTTGTTTTTATTTTGTTCATAACTGAAATTCCTCTTCCTCATTGCTTCTTCTAAAGTTCTTAGGTTTACATATTCAATTCTTTATTTATAAACACGAGGTATACAACTTATAAAATGTTGAATCTTTGGATTTTCATCAACAATATAGGGCACATAACACAACAAACTTAAAAACTTACTACATAAGTCCTTCATCGTCATACTTCCTAGTTTTAAATGATTCAACTTCTTAACCTTTTCCTCGAAATACTGTTCTGACATGTATTTTCCTTTAAAATATTTCTTAAAAGTTCTCCAAGTTATATATCGTTCTTTAATATATTTTACCTTTTTTATATCTTGCCTCCACATATAAGCTTGCCCAATAAAATTATATATTTCCATTCACTTTTAAGTCACTAGAATAATTATATATTTTGAAGTATTTCTTCATTCTTGAAATTCATTCTTAAATCTCTTCTCATTTTTAAATTTCACCATTGAACAGAAGGGGGCTTGATATTTTTAAATTCCCCAGTGATTTCATCATAAGAATTAATTTTCTTTTTAGTTTCCAACTGATTACTATCATTTCTTTCACTTTAATCTTCATATTTTTTTTTTGTTTTATTATCCAATTTCTCATTAGTATATTATTGTCACTATCTGAAGATGCTTGTTTTCTTAATTTTCATTTGCATTCTTTGTTTCCAATTTCGTTCGAGCCAAATTCCTTAGTCTTAATATTTTCATGATCATGCAATTTATTTAATAATACATCATTTAATTCTTCTTGTGCTTTTAGGATACGTTTTTTATCATCTTTGGCACTTTGTAATTATGATTTTAAATCTTTAACTACTTGTAACATTTCAGACTGTTTATCATTTCTACTTTCATTTAGATTTACCTAGATATTTTCTTCATTAAACTTTTCTCGTTCCACATTATCCCGATGTTTGAGATGAGAACCCCCTTCTCCTAACATCATAATTTCTTTCCTCTAATTTATAGAAATAGAACAAGAAAATTTTCCTTTCTCCTTGTGTAATAATAAGTGTGAAGAAAATTCATAAATTTTATCATTCTACTTTGAAAAATAAAGAGTAAGACTTCCTAATGCTATGATAATTTATATGTAATCTGGTTATTATGTTGAGTCCTCTTAGGCCAAGTGTTGAAACTTCATTTCTTATACCATTTTGTCACAAACCCTAATTTTTTTTTTTTCAATTAGCATAAATGCAATTTACATGTATTGAAACAGTTGTATGCTACACCTTAGGTTTTCTATTGATCTTATAAGTTTATATTTATTTATCATACTAATCGAACCTATAGTCATTTCTAAATTGTCATATTCATTCTTGATATTAAGTATTTACATAGAAAACTTATCTAAGGAACTAAACTTGATAACATTATAAAGCCTTTTCAAAATGCATCATAATTCCTTCAAATTATATATATATATATATATATATATATATATAACATAGTAAATTATTATGAAAATCACACATACTATATAACTCTAGAAAGGGAATTTGTGGTATACGAAGTTATTTTTCCTTATACCAAAATTAAACTAAATTAGCCCTTAAACTCTTATGACATGATTGCGCATTATATATACACTTAAATATAATTGAATTTATCCATTGTATGATGTTAACATGGAGGTAGTACCAAATCTTTTAGTACCAAATCTTGGTTTCAATCACATCTTGGGATTCTTAAGAGGGTTTTTCCGAAAGCCCTCAGTTGAGTCATTCCTCAAACCTGGTTTAATTATGTAACAAAATTTAGTTGTGTTCAACGGGATCTCTGATGAGTTTTGTGATGTGTATTAATGTGTGATGGTTATACTGCATGAGGATACATCCTATAGGATGAATCTATGTAAGGAGTCACCCATTTAAACTTTCTCTGCGTGAAAGGTTTCCATGTGAGTTTGTATTGCGTGCAGATTACCTCTTAGGAATTCTTGTTTGCAAGGACTTGTTCGTTCCTCCAAGATATTTACCACCATAGTAATGATTTCCATTTAGAGAATACCAAATGTTTTTGTTACTGTAAGTAGAGTCATGTTGCTCATGTTTTTCTTTTGTTATCTATATTATTCTCCTTTATTTGTATAGTTTGAAGATAACATCAAACTTTTGTTACAGGTCAGTTGTAAATATGTTTATACGTGTTTTCTCTAACGAAGGTAGTATACTAGAGGAAATTTACATAATGGTAAGTTTTAGTTTAGCATTATGTTGGTCACATGAGCTTAATTACTCAAATTTCTTTGGAGTTATCTTAGAAGAAAGGAACTGGAACTAAGAAAAATAGTTTGTTGTTTTTTTTTTGGGGGTCCAAACCAAGCAACGTAATGACCCTGTACCAATTCCAATTCAAATTCATGGGAGGAATTATTCTTAATAGGTATGCATTTCCCTTATGGTTTATTCTCTCATAACAACCAACACTACTAACAACCAACCAACCTCCTCTCAACAACTACTAACCTCCTCTCATAACAACCAACACTACTTGCTTTGAATACCCCCGAGCCTGATCGTTGAACCACAAGGATGAAGACTAAGTTCTTATCCCTACAAAACCTCCTCTCGAATCACACACATTTCGATCATATGGTATTCTTCCCAGTCATGTGAACCTCCTGCTCAATTCATCTAAAGTCTTTTTATTCACTTGACTATGTCTTTTGGTCGTTAATGAGCCACTTTCTCACTCAAAATCGCACTTGAATTTGGACCAGATTTTCTAGGAATATGTTTCCTTGCACCACTTGAGTTCTACCCAAATCACTATGACTTGGTCTCTTATGAAATTACAGTTTTCATTCCTTCTTGTGGGTCAACAATCACTCTTTTAACAACTACCTTCAGATTTTCATTTCCTTCTTTTTATTAAATAATATTTAAATGTGTTACAATTTTTTTGACCACCCTTGGTCAAACTTAAATAATTCAATAGTTCAAATGCATAAATAAATAGATTCTTAATAATTTAAAAATATGGGATATTACAAGGATTCTCTTGATGAGGTTCTTCTCCATGAGGCTCTGCAAAATCAAATTATTTTTCTTCCTATACATAAGAAGAAAATTATGGAAATTTACATGTTATATTTTTTGTGATAAATCCCATAAAATGACCAAGTGTTGTAACCTACAATTATGATATCATTATGTCACACACCTATAATTCCATTCACACAAAATATATATATATATATATATATATATATATATATATATATATATATAAAATGATTTTTTGTAATCATACCTATCACATATATGTCGAATAATTTATTTCAATTCTACCATTATGTTTTTCTTATATTCATTTGACATACATCAAATTGTCTTTGTCTTTCGATAGTCCCCTTATCCTTTCATCGTTTTACTGTGAAGGAGAAACCATAAGGATAAATTTTATAAAGATTATTCCTTCCAACTTCCTATAACTTATTTGTAATAAATTATAATTATACTATAAGATAATTGAAATAAGGACTTAACACTTAATGATTCGGTCTTCACTATACATAGCATTTTTATTGGTAAATTTAGGTCTCATTCCACGAATACTATTTACTATATGTACTTGATAAAAATATACATAATTGTCTTTACTGGAAATGACTATGTTTCATAATCTAATCATATTTATAAAGTCTTTATTATTGTGAACATGATAAAATACAATGTATAAGGGGCCGCATGAAGGGTTGTTTAATAGTTATAACACACCACAGTTATACGTTCTATGTTCGACACTTTAACATTATCTAAGTATTGTTACGATAACACTCTAGTCGAAACTTTACCACTTACAAGTCATTGTATTCATGAATGCCTCTCGTATTATGTATCCATGTTAAGGTGAGCATTTATAACACATTTTTCCGAGTAAATATTGTATCCTTGTCATTTCAATGTACATTATGTGGCATACAAAAGATGACTCTTAGTTAACGGGATTTATTATGGAGTTTTATGAGGGATATAACCTCATGTTATGGTCTAGCTTCTTATTGTAAGTCTTATCCTCTTTTTCTTCATTAAACATAGTGTAATATAGAGCATTTACCATGCATCATTCCTGCATGCACCACCCATATGGTTTACCATCTCGAGGATATTTTAACAGAATCTCTCCTAATAAACCTTACGTGTCATGTGATTATGCTCATAGGTTTTAGGGTTTCTTTTAGGATCCTTAAACCATTCTGACCTCTCCCAAAGTTGACTAATTTTGCATATTTTATTTTTCAGCTCTACATTCTTCCTAGGATGTTTTCAAAAGTATAACCGTTTAAACTAATCCTTCTCATCCCATGAGAGTTTACTAGTTACAATATTGAATTTTTTACTCCCCATAATCCATTTTTTTCACAAAAAAGATCATTAGAATGAGTTGAGGTCTTCACATCTTTGTTGGCCTACAGATGGTTGTTTTTCATCGACTTCAAAGGTGGCATCTCTGATGGTAAGAGTTTTATTGAATCTCTTTTACTCATTCTGGCTTCCTGTGTGACTATGAATTTAGGATTTCACCTTAGTATCCTTGTAAATGTTTCTGAAGGAATTTTAAATATATTAATTTACATCCCTTATTCATACATTATCCCACTGATTTTGGTTAATTCGTTTCTGTATGGTTTTCCTTGCTGGATTTCTTTTGACCATG
>ML781753.1:33043-75119 GCA_009831015.1 Picea engelmannii | reverse complement strand
AAATAGAATAAGGCAGATGTAAGAAGACCTAATAGAAGCTTCCGCTTCTAGAAGGATCTTCCTCTAGATGCTTCTTTTTAGTATAAATAGGAGTCGAGGGTATGAGAACCCTAGCTTGGATATTATTGTAATAGAGCATTGCTTGACTAGAGGTTGCCCCCTCGAAGAGGCCTCTGAACATTGCTATCTGATTCAAAGTGCTATTTTTGGTGCTATTTCGTATATCATTTCTGTGTATTGTGAAGATTATGCTGGATATTTTACTATTATTCTGTCATTTCTAGCATTTCGTTTCTGTTCTGCATATTTTATATATCTGGTATCTTGCAGTTCCACATGTAAATTAAACCCTAATCCCTGAATTCTTTTAGTTGACCTATAAACAAACGTAAGACGCAGAAAAAATAAAATAAAAATGAAAATTCAAACCTGTGTGAGTGTGACATCCCCCCAAAATAAATATTTTTATTTTTATGTGCTGGAAATTTATTTCCGTTTTTGGCAAATTCGAATCTGGAATTTTTTTTCCATTTATGGCAATTTTGAATTTTGAATTTAATAATTGTGACTATTGGGCAGAGATCTGTTTGGACCCAACTAACTATTTGACTATGACAATTGTATCAAAACAGAATAATTATATTAACTGCAGGAGGACAAATGGAACAGGCATGTTAAAATCAACTGACCATGACTCCATGAGTGGGGAACAAGTTGGAACTACCTCTGGGCTGATGATTAAAAGTGGAAAATCAGAGATTTGGCCACTAGCAGCCCCTGAAAATCATGGATTAAGAAAAGCTGCGAAAATCCCCAAAGGAGGGAAAAGACCTGGGCAAAAATGGATAAATAGCATATGCGAGGAGGCAGGATGCTGCCAAGTATGCTGGGAAAGGATTTCTGAACTCTCTTGTTGTTATGAGCTTTGCGGATTGAGTGTGAGGCAAGAGGAGTTTTGTTAAAACCAAATTGTCTTGCTATTATGAGCACTGTTGAGTAAGTGTGAAGCAAGAGGATAATTGCTGGAATTGAAGGACATTGTCGAGGAGGGGTTTCCAAGTTCACCCCCATGGATTCATGGTTAGGCTAAGGGGTGAATCGGGCAAGTAGATATGGCTTCCATATTGTACGGTTGGGAGGAACGTGGTTGTTCCCCTTGTCTTCCCGCAAATTGGTTCAGATATGTTAAATTTTCTCCTTCTTTGTTGTGAATGATTTTACATCTGCTGCAATGTGTTTGATTCGACCTGGAATGATTTCCATTCGTTGTCTAAATGCATTTATATCTGATGTAATGTATGTGTTAAATCGGAACCGAAACCTAAACATTGACCGAGAACCTATGGTAAATCTGATCTTGAGTGATCCCTTTATGAACGAACGATAGAAATTGGCCTTTTTATTTGTTATGATAGTTGAAAGGATTATGCATGGTTGAACTCTAGAAGAAATCCCCTCTAAATTAAATTCATTGTTACTTTTATTTCTATATGTGTTTTCTAAGTAAAATCAATGTTGAAGATTGGTATATTTGGGAGTGGAGGTTATGTTGTAAGTTCCGTAATCTAATTGTATGAATATTGTCGGGATCAAAATTACTGAGTTTGTAAACTCTATTCATGTTTCCTTTCCTTTTCCGACCTTTCAGAGTTTATCGGTTCAACCTCTGTGGAGTCCTTTTGTTCTTGCAAACTCTGAAAACCTGAAGTAGCCCCACAACCGATCGAATTAAGGATTCGACGATTCCCGTGGTATGTTGTTCTTGCATCAAGAATTACCAAACGCCGAAACACAATATTGGATGGGCCCCTTACCTTTTTCGTAACTTTATGATTCGGTGTTTGATGTCATGAAATGTTTTACATTTGGAGTTAGTAAACCCCGAAACCCAAAATTGTAGGGCCCAAACCCTAATCGCTTTTCACATTTCGTATTTTCTTTTTCATTTGTGTTTATGCGCCATGTGTTCGTAAATCTAGAAATCCCAAATCCTGAAATCCCGAGTAGTGGATCCCACATCTTATTTCTTTCATAATTCAGGGATTGTTGTATGCAGTGGTTGGGTACTTGAAACCCTGAAACCCTGAAGCCCGAAGCCCTAATTCCCGAAATCCTGAAATGCGAGACCCAGTCTCCCTCTTTCACATTTCGGAAGTTTGTATATGTTGATGTTTGCACATCGGAACTTGCAAAGTTTCGAACCCTGAAATCACGATGTGTTGGTCACACATCCTTCCACCTTTCGCATTTTCGAAAGTTATGGTATGTTGTTGGTCGGTATTTGAAACCCAGAAATGTCGAACCCCGAAATCCCGAAAAATTGTATTTCCACATATCCTTTTGCAATTTCGGAAATTGTTTGTGTTTGATGTTTGGATTTTGAGGTCGCGGGATTCCGAAACCGGAAATCCTGAAGTACTGAGCTTCTCTTTTTCTCATTTCGGAAATTGGTTTATGCCGTTGTTGTTGAGGCACTTGAACCCATGAAGTTCTGAAACCACGAAACCCCAAAGAGCTAGTCCAACCTTCCCTTTGTTTCATATTTCAGAGATTTATACCTGTCGATGTTTGACCTCTGTATTCACAAAATCCTGAAATCCGAAATCCCAAAGTGCTGGTCACTTTTCGCGATTTCGGGAGTTGTCCTGTGTTGATCTTAGCTGTTGTATTCGCAAATACGAACTCTGAAATCCCGAAATGCTGGTCACCTTTCGCGATTTCGAGAGCTATTGAATTCACGAAATCCTGAACTTTGAAATCCTGAAATGCGGGTCACGTTTCGCAATTTCATGATTTGTTGTGTGTTGACGTTGGTTGTTGTAATTGCAAAATGACGAACTCCGAAACCCCAACATGTTGGTCACTTTTCGCAATTTCGGGAGTTGATGTGTGTTGATTGGAGAATTTTGTGTTCCAATTAGAGATATAGAAGTAACAAACATGTTTGCAAGATGCTCGTATAGTTAAACCCGTGCTAGTATTATAGACATCATCAAATAATAAATATTGGTAATTGTTACAAGACTTTGAATAAACATTGAAGGGAGGAGGATACACTTATTGTATCAGTAGGAAGTTTTAAGTTGCATAGTAGATGACAACAAGGTATCTAACAAAACTTTCAGACTCAAGCTTTATCACAGAAAGCCTACCTACTGGAGACCTCGAAAAACCTTTCAAGGATACATGTAGAAATATATATATTTTTTTATGGTGATTTTTGAGGTACATTACATATGGTATCAGAGCAAAATTTACAACATTGGGCCTGAACCTGGCCACAGTGATTTCTTAGTATATATTTTGAAAAAAAAAAAAACTAATAAATCTTGTGGATTACAAACAAAAAGCTTTTATGTTTTGTGTTGAATAATGGTAGCTCAAGAAGGTGCAAAAATTAGGGTGGAAGAGAATCCGTAACAAGGACCTCCTGGAGATCCAAGACAAAATAGTGATGGAATCTCACTTACATAGGTGTTGGAAACAATGAGGAACCTTATTGTTGAACTGCAGGTTTTCAAGGCCGACAATGAAAAATTGAAGAAGGCACAATAGGAACAACAAGAGATAAATGAAGTCCTGCTGCGTAGTATAGTAACCAAGAAAAGTCCAAAAGATGATAACCATAAGGAAGAGGTCAGCAAAAGGTCCTCCAAGAATTCTTGTGTGAAAACGGAAAAAGGAGACAGTTCGTCTGAAGGGACACCTTCAGCTGAAGACAAAACCATACTAGACAAAAAAAGAAAACAAACAGACCACCTTGAAGGAGAATTTGAAAAGATTGAACTAGCTACTTTTGACGGAGAATCCAGGATAGGAGAAGAAGTTGAGGCATGGTTGTTGGACATCAAGAAATACTTCCAAATCTACAACTATTCCAGCAACATGAATGTCAGAATGGCCATCTACAATCTGAAGGGGAAGGCCAACATTTGGTGGCAGGACCTAAAATTGGCCAAGGGCCTAAAGGAGAAACAATTGGAATGGTCTGAATTTAAGAAGTATTTTAAGAAACAATACCTTTATAAAATCTGTTATGAAAGGAAGACAAAATAATTCTATGAGTTACGACTCAGACAAATGACGATGCAAGACCTTATAAATAAATTTTTGGAACTACTAAGGTTTGTACCATACATTCGGGAGGATAAGGTAAAAATCCACCGACTCTTAAGCTGTTTACCACAATCCTACAGGGACAGAATTGAATTTGACAACCCCAAATCCTTGAGTGAGACATTCATAAAGGCACGAATGTGCTATGACCAGTATAAATAGCGGGTAGAATTTCCCAAGACTTGGAAGGATAAGAAGCAAGATGGAATTCACCAGCGAAAGAAGGGATACCAGCCAACTCCTTATCGGAATGCAGCAAAAAGTTTCCTAAGGAAGGATTTTCACTCCAATCATCCGAACACGCAAGGTAGTGGTAAACCGGTAAACCTGGGAATGAAGAAGTTTGGGGACAACGCCCATGAGCCATTAAAGTGTTGGGAGTGTGGAGAGCCTCATCTAAGGAGGAATTGTCCATGTTTAATTATAGCAAATGTTGTTCACAATTTATAGGAAGCCTCGACAATGGGAGACATGGGCAAAAGTTTGCATCGGATAAATGCAGCCATAGATGGTCAACAAGCTGACCACCAGTCCTCGATGGTAGAAATCAAAGGTAAAATCCATGACACTCAAATTTATGTTTTAATCGACCCGGGCGCTACGTTAAGTTATATTACTCCCGGTGTAGTAGAGTTGAATAAACTTAAGAAACAAAAGCATGGGAAATCTTGGCTTGTACAACTAGCAGTAGGTACTAAAAGAAAAGTAGATAACTTTATTTTTGATCTTGAGTTCAGCTTAGATGGTCAAAGGATAATGATCAATCTGAACATCCTACCACTAGGATCTTATAATATGATTATCGAGATGGATTGGTTGGAACAACACAAAGCAATACTAGACTGTTATAAAAAGCTACTTAGCTATAAAGATAATTGTGGCATTGTTAGAACATCCCAAGGCATTTCAAAACATGTGTCAATCAGACAAGTATCAACGATGCAATTCAAGAAATGTATTAGAAAGGGATGTCAAGTTTATGCCATCCAAGTAACGAATCTATTAGAAAAAGAAGATAAGACCAAGTTAGAAGACTTTGTTGTCCTACGGGAATTTAGAGACATCTTTGTTGATGAAATACCAGAACTACCTCCTAGGAGAGAAATATATTTCTCTATAGACTTACTACCCAGATCAGCCCCTATCTCAAAAGCACCCTACCGAATGAGTCTACCTGAACTGACAGAATTAAAAATACAATTAAAGGAATTGTTGAATAAAAAGTATATCAGACCAAGTGTCTCACCTTGGGGAGCACTAGTCCTCTTTGTGAAAAATAAATATGGTACTCTAAGACTGTGTATCGATTATAGAAAACTGAACAAAGTGACCATTAAGAACAAATACCCCTTACCCAGGATAAATGATCTGTTCAATCAAGTTGGTGGGGCCAAGATTTTCTCAAAATTGGATTTATGATCCGGTTATCATCAAGTTAGGATAAAGGACTAGGACATAAACAAAACAACTTTTCAAATAAGATACAGACACTACGATTTTGTAGTCATACCTTTTAGACTCACTAATGCATCGATCACATTTATGTGCTTAATGAACAACATTTTTAGCCAGTACTTAGCCAAGTTGGTAGTAGTATTTATCGATGATATTCTGGTCTATTCTAAAACAAAGGACGAACATGATGAACACTTACGAGTAGTTTTGCAAATACTAAGGAAACACAAACTATACGCAAAATTCAACAAATGTGATTTCTATCAAAAAGAAATACAATATTTAGGACATGTCATTTCCTCGGAAGGTATTGTCGTAGACCCGGAAAAGATAAAATCCATTATGGAATGGCCAGTGCCTAAGGATGTGGCAGATATCCGGTCATTCATGGGAATCACTGGATATTATCGCAAATTTATAGAAGTATTCTCCAGGATAGCCTACCCTATCACGTCACTGCAAAAGAAAGGGACCAAGTTTAACTGGTCGCAAAAGTGTCAAGACAATTTTAACAAGATAAAAGAATTTTTGACATCAGCGCCCATCTTGAAAGTAGCAGACCCAGATAAAGACTTCATAGTATGCGTTGATGCAAGTAAAGAGGGACTAGGTGGCGTTCTAACTTAGGAAGGGCACGTGATTTGTTATGAATCTCGAAAATTAAAGGAACACAAGCGAAATTATGTCACTCATGACTTAGAATTAACAACAGTAATACATGCCTTAAAAATGTGGCGACACTATATAATGGGCAAAAAATTATTACTATTGACGGATAATAGCAGAGTGAAATATTTGTTTAACCAACCAAACCTTAATGCGAGACAATCAAGGTGGCTAGCCTTCTTGAGCGAATTTGACTTTGAGGTCAGACATATCAAGGGTAAGGAAAATAAAGTAGCAGATGCTTTAAGCCTCAAAATCCATGGGTTATTTGAGATAAACGTCACCAGGGCAAAAAGTGATCTGGAACAAAGAATAAGGACGACAGGTATCAACGATGGAAATTACACTAAGATAATGGAAGAATTTCAAAATAGTATCGCAAACTCAGATAAACTAGATATAAGTATCGACGAGAAGGGGCTATTAAGATTTAAAAACAGACTTTACATACCAGATTTAGCAGAGCTAAAATTAACTATTTTAGACGAAGTTCATAAGAAACCATACTCTGGCCATCCAGGTTACCAAAAAACAATAACAACACTCATAAAACTATTTATTGGCCTAATATGAAGGGTGAAGAAGCAGAGTACTTGGCTAGGTGCCAAGATTGTCAGCAGGTAAAGGCTGAACACCACCATCCAGCCAGGCTATTACAGCCATTGCCAGTACCAAAATAGAAATGGGAGACCATATCACTGGACTTTATAATAGATTTGCCTAAAACCCAGAAACATAATAATTCAATCATGGTTGTAATTGATAAAGTCAGTAAGTGTGCACACTTTATTCCTGTAAAGTATACTTTTAAAGTTATTAATATTGCTGAAATATTCATGAAAGAAATTTTTAGACTACATGGTATTCCTAAAATGGTGATTTCAGATAGAGACGTAAAATTCACATCCACTTTTTGGAAGGAATTGTTTGCAGGGCTAAATACTAATTTGAATTTCAGTACGAGTTATCATCCATAAATGGATGGACAGACCGAAAGGACAAACCAAATCATATAATATATGCTCTGCATGTATGTAAGAACAAAACTAAACAAGCGGGAAGACTACCAACACTTGGTAGAATTTGCATATAACAATGGGTACCAAACTTTGGCTAAGTTGAGCCCTTTCGAAATAATGTACGACAGAAAGTGTACAACTCCGATTAGCTGGGATAACCCGACTGATAGACACATGGTTGGAGCAAAGATTCTCTAAGAAATGGAGAACATGGTAAATAAACTACAACGGAACTTGAAAGAAGCATAGGACAGACATAAGAGTTATGTGGATCAGAAAAGAAGACAATTGGAATTTCAAGTGGGAGACAATGTTTATTTCAAGGTCAAAGCCCGAAAAGGATCGCTGAAGTTGGGGAACTGTGCCAATATGGCACCCAGGTTTTGTGGGCCCTTCGAGATACTAGCTTGAATTGGACCCATAGCATATCAGCTTTCACTTCCAGCTAATCTAAGAATTCATAATGTATTTCATGTTTCTTTGTTGAAAAAGTATATTCATGACCCTACTCATATGATTGATTGGAGCTTGGTGAAGGTGGAGCTCGAGGGCGAGTTCTAGGTGTAACCCCTACGCATTTTGGACCGGAGATAAATAACACTTCAGAACAAATCCATCGCTCATGTAAAGGTGCAATGGAAGCACTTTAGTCCCGAGGAGGCCACTTGGGAATTGTAGGGAGATTTGCAAAAATCTCATCCAATCCTATTCCAGGAAAGGAACGAACATCGAGGACAGTGTTTTACTGAAGGGGAAAAGGATGTGACATCCCCCCAAAATAAATATTTTTATTTTTATGTGCTAGAAATTTATTTCCGTTTTTGGCAAATTCGAATCTGGAATTTTTTTTTCCATTTATGGCAATTTTGAATTTTGAATTTAATTATTGTGACTGTTGGGAAGAGATCTGTTTGGACCCAACTAACTATTTGACTATGACACTTGTATCACAACAGAATAATTATATTAACTGCAGGAGGACAAATGGAACAACCATGTTAAAATCAGCTGACCATGACTCCATGAGTGGGGAACAAGTTGGAACTGCCTCTGGGTTGATGATTACAAGTGGAAAATCAGAGATTTGGCCATTGGCAGCCCCTGAAAATCAGGGATTATGAAAAGCTATGAAAATCCCCAAAGGAGGGAAAAGACCTAGGCAAAAATGGATAAATAGCATATGCAATGAGGCATGATGCTGCCAAGTATGCTAGGAAAGGATTTCTGAACTCTCTTGATGTTATGAGCACTGGGGATTGAGTGTGAGGCAAGAGGAGTTTTGTTGAAACCAAATTGTCTTGTTGTTATGAGCACTGTTGAGTAAGTGTGAAGCAAGAGGATAACTGTTGGAATTGAAGGACATTGTCGAGGAGGAGTTTCCAAGTTCTCCCTCATGGATTCATGGTCAGGCTAGGGGGGTGAATCAAGCAAGTAGATCTGGCTGCCTTGTTCTACGGTTGGGAGGAACGTGGTTGTTCCCCTTGTCTTCCCACAAATTGGTTCATATATGTTAAATTTTCTCCCTCTTTGTTCTGAATGATTTTACATTTGCTGGAATGTGTTTGATTGGAACTAGAATGATTTCCATTCTTTTTCTAAATGAATTTATATTTGATGCAATGTATGTGTTAAATCATAACCGAAACCTAAACACTGACCGAGAACCTATGGTAAATCTGATCTCGAGTGATGCCTTTCTAAACGAATGATAGAAATTGGCCTTTTTATTCGTTATGATAGTTGAAAGGATTATGCATGGTTGAACTCTGGAAGAAATCCCCTCTAAATTAAATTCATTGTTACTTTTCTTTTTGTATGTATTTTATGAGTAAAATCAATGCTGAAGATTGGTATATTTTGGAGTGGAGGTTATGCTGTAAGTTCCATAATCTAACTGTATGAATATTGTCAAGAACAAAATTACTGAGTTTGTAAACTCTATTCATGTTTCCTTTCCTTCTTCGACCTTTCAGAGTTTATCGGTTCAACATGTGTGGAGTCCTTTTGTTCTTGCAAACTCCGAAAACCTAAAGTGGCCCCACAGCCGATCGAATTTCGGGATTCGACGATTCCCGTGGTATATTGTTCTTGCATCAAGCATTACCAAACGTCGATACCCGATATTGGATGGGCCCCTTACCTTTTTTGTAACTTTGCGATTTGGCGTTTGATGTCGTGAAATGTTTTGCATCGGGAGTTAGTAAACCCCGAAACCCGAAATTGCACGGCCCACCCCCGAATTGCTTTTTGCATTTCGGATTTTCTTTTTCATTTGTTTTTATGTTCCATGTGTTCGTAAATCCCGAAATCCCGAAGTAGTTAATCCCACATCTTGTTGTTTTTAGAATTCAGGGATTGTTGTATGCAGTTATTGGGTACTTTAAACCCCGAAACCCCGAAGCCCGAATTCCTAAAATCCCGAAATGCAGGACCCACTTTCCCTCTTTCGCATTTCAGAAGTTCGTATATGTTGATGTTTGGACATCGAAACTCGCAAAGTTCCGAACCCCAAAATCCCAATGTGTTGGTCACACATCCTTCCGCCTTTCGCATTTTCAAAAGCTATGGTATGTTGTTGGTCGATATTTGAAACCCCGAAACCCAGAACCCCAAAATCCTGAAAAATGGTATTTCCACATATCCTTTTGCAATTTCGGAAATTGTTTTTGTTTGATGTTTGGATTTTGAAGTTGCGGGATTCTGAAACATGAAATCCTGAAGTACTGAGCTTCTCTTTTTCGCATTTCAAAAATTGGTTTATGCTGTTGTTGTTGAGGCACTTGAACCCACGAAGTTATGAAAGCCCAAAACCCCAAAGCGTTAATCCAACCTTCCCTGTGTTTCGTATTTCGGAGATTTGTACCTGTCGATGTTTGACCTCTGTATTCACAAAATCCTAAACTCCGAAATCCTGAAGTGCTGGTCACTTTTCACGATTTCGGGAGTTGTCGTGCGTTGATATTAGCTGTTGTATTCACGAATTTCCGAACTCTGAAATCCCAAATGCTAGTCAACTTTTGCGATTTTGAGAGTTGTTGAATTCGTGAAATCCTGAACTCCGAAATCCCGAAATGCGGGTCATGTTTCACAGTTTCAGGATTTGTTGTGCGTTGATGTTGGCTGTTGTAATTTCAAAATCCCAAACTCCGAAACCCCGACATGCTGGTCACTTTTCACAATTTCGGGAGTTGATGTGTGTTGATTGGAGAATTTTGTGTTCCAGTTAGAGATATTGAAGTAACAGACATGTTTGCAAGATGCTCGTATAGTTAAACCTGTGTTGGTATTATAGACATCATCAAGTAAGACATATTGGTAATTGTTACAAGACTTTGAATAAACATTGAAGGGAGGAGGATACACTTATTGTATCAGTAGGAAGTTTTAAGTTGCATAGTAGACGACAACAAGGTTTCTAAAAAAACTTTCAGACTCAAGCTTTATAATAGAAAGCCTACCTACTGGAGACCTCGAAAAACCTTTCAAGGATACATGTACAAATATATATATATATATATATATATATATATATATTATGGTGATTTTTGAGGTACATTACAGTGAGACTCTATCTCCCTAGGGGTGTTCTATAGCTAGACCTACACATGGCCCTTGAAAAAATACCCCGAATGAATAATTCTTTTGTCGCTCCAAGCCTGAGTCTTGAGCCAGAATACAAAGAGAGGAACCATCTAGGGAAGCCCGGGTGACCAGAGTCAGGAAGAAAATAAAACAAGCCGCTTGAGGGAAAACACTAAATGGACTAGTGAGAGTTTAAGGTTTAGGTACTGAGAGCCTGGGTTGGGCATGTGGGTAGTGAGAGTTTAGGGTTTATGTACTGAGAGCCTGGGCTGGGCACGTGGGTCTCATACTCGAAGCCTAACCTTAAAGGATGCTAGCATGGTCTCGGGCGTAGTAGTTCTGTCAATAAATGCCTAGTTTTTCATCCAGATATTAAGCTCATATCACAGATATCTTGTAAATATTTTATTTTTATAAGCGCTTTAGACTAGTCATTAAACTAGTCAATAATAATATTATTGTTTTCAAGATTTTATTATTTTATTTTGAAAGTATTAATACTATTTTGTAATAAAAATAAAAGAATTAATATATATATATATATATATATATATATATATATATATATATATATAAATTAATTAATTATTAATAGTAATTGAATAAATAAGTATATAAGATTTTTAATTTAATGAAAAAAATGATAAAGTTAATCTAATAATTAAGTTAATTAACTTATTTAATTTAATGATTTATTGGTTAACCTGATAATTAAATTAACATTATAAAGTTATAAGGTTAATAGTGGGTTTGTAACCCATATGATTAATGGATATAATAGTGTTATTTTTATAATTTATAAAGGTTAAAGATCCTTGTAGAGTAGTGGGAGTTTGACGCATGTTGTGTGGAATAGTTAGGGTATAATAGGAGGTTCAAAATTCTTCAGAAGAACCACAATATTCATTTTTTGCTTGTGAACGTTTTAGATCCACAACAAGATCCATCTTCAAGACATAAAAGCCTGAGGGAAAACAAAAGAGGAACCCTAATAAATACTAAGGTGGATTGGAGAAACCTAAGGTCGGCTAACAGAGGCACTAGGGTTTACTAAATATTACAAAAAAAATATAAAAAAATGGAGTGGTGGATGGCCTAAAGTTGACCAGGTGAAACACTAGGGTTTACTAAAGAATTCTTAAATTAAATATATCTATAATAAATTAATTGTTAAATTATTACTTTAGTTGTTCAATTAATACTTAAGTGGTGATCTATGATAAAAAAAATAATTTAATTTGTTACTTCAATGAAATGAGTATTATTATTAATGGTAAATGCTAGGTTAGGTTGAAATAAGGTTTAATTCAATTGGTGGTGATAATAATAATAATGTTAGTTTAGGTTCAAATTAGAATTAAATTAAAAGTGGTAACATAAATTATAGGGGATTAAGAAATTAATTTATTGGTATTAGTTAAGTTAAGTTATTAAATTAATTCTAAAAACCTGGGGGAGAGAAAGGTTAAGCCCTAGAAAAGGAACTTTAGAGAGCAGTGTGGTTCTTAAGTCCCAGGGTTCGGGATTTTATTGTCTTATATCTCGAATGAGAAGAATCCAACTATCACTCTTTTCTAGGTCATTGTCTCTGTTTAGGTTATTGGGATTCTTCATGATTCAATAGAATTTCTAATTCGGCGTTTAAGGAGGTGGTCTTCTTTTGCTAATATTTTGGTGTCTTCTAAGCATACATGATTCTTTGTTGTGAGAGATTGTTCAACTAATGTTGAGGTACGATTTCATCCATTCTTAATGTGAGCACCATGCTCTTTAATCCTGGTGTGGAAAGAGCGACTTGTTTCTCCAATGTAGCATTTTCCACAAGAACACTCTATTATGTAAGCTCCTTTGCAATTGAGTTGGTCTAGTTTATCTTTTATTGACCTCATTTTCTGTAAACGACCCAGAAGCATTGAATAAAAGGAAATGACCCTCATTGGATCAGTACCCTATGTTGTCAGAATTTAAGGATGTTTTTCCGAACAAGTTGCTAGGGTTACCTCCTGAGAAGGACCTTGATTTTACTATTGAGCTAAAACTTGGTCCAAAACCAATTTCCAAGACTCCATATAGGATGACGGCGCCAGAACTTTGTGAGTTGCAGATGTAGTTAAAAGAGATACTCGACTTAGGGATAATAAGGCCCAACGTCTCACCTAGGGGTGCACTAGTAATTTTTGTGAAGAAGAAGGATGGTTCCTTACGACTATGTATAGATTACCTAGACTTGAACCGTGCTACAGTGAAAAATAGGTACCCAATGCCACGAATAGATGATCTCTCTAATCAGCTAAAAGGAGCAACGGTATTCTCAAAAATTGATTTGCGATGAGGTTATCACCAGTTAAGGATTAAGGAAGGCGATATTCCTAAAATTTCCTTTCAAAATCGGCTTGGGCATTACGAGTTCGTTGTAGTACCTTTTGGATTGAGCAACACACCAACAATATTCATGAGCCTCATGAACGGTGTATTCCAAATGTACTTAGACCTTTTCGTACAAGTCTTTATTGATGATATCCTCATCTATTCCAAGAACAAAAGAGAACATGAGGAACACTTGCGAGTGGTGTTGTCCTGCCTTAGAGAGAACAAATTGTATGGGAAGTTGTCGAAGTGCTCCTTCCTCTAGAAAGAAATTCAATATTTAGGTCATATCATTTCCAGTGAAGGAATCTTTGTGGAACTAGAAAAGGTAAAGGCCATTATGGAGTGGCTAGTGCCAAAAAATGCTCATGAGGTAAGAATCTTTGTGGGGCTAACAGGTTATTATCAGAGATTTGTGGAAGGTTTCTCTAAAATAGAGAAAACCATCACCACTTTGCAGCGCAAGGGGGTCAGGTATGAATGGAGAAAATAATGTGATAGTGCATTCATCGAGCTTAAGAGGTTACTAACTAGTGCACCAATTCTATGAGTGTCGGATTTGGAAAATGACATCACAGTCTGCACACATGCCTTGAAGAAAGGGTTGGTTGTGCTAATGCAGGACAAAGGAGTGATAGCTAATGCGTCAAGGAAGTTGAAGAAACACAAGGAGATTTACACTACTCATGATTTAGAGTTGGCAGTTGTAATGCCAGCTCTGAAACTTTGGAGGCACTATCTAGTGGGGCAAAAATTTGAGCTCAAAACGAACCATGAAATTTTAAAACATCTCTTCACTCAAAGGGATATTAATGTGAGGCAGTGGCGATGGAGTGAGTTCATGAGTGAGTACGATTTTGGTATTTTATATATCAAGGGAAAAAAGAATGTGGTTGTGGATGCCTTGATTAGGAGGCCACGCGTCTTCTACTTGGTACCCTTAAAAGTCAATCTGAGGGAACGTGTGTTGACACAACTCCATGGAGATAGTTGGTATTTAAAGGTTACTTCAAACCTCCAGAGTGGGAGACAATTAGATCCAAAGTATGAAGGATATATTCTGGAAGCAGATGGACTATTAAGATAACGAGGAAGGATGTACATCCCCGAAGGTGGGGATATTCGAAGTATCATACTGAAGGAAGCCCATAGAGCACTTTATTGTGTGCATCTGGGTGTGAAGAAAATGTACACAGACATGAGGAAGCTATTCTTTTGGGTAGGCATGAAGCACAATGTAGTATGTTTCATCGCCAAGTGCCTATAGTGTCAACAAGTGAAAGCCAACCACCATTACTTGGCAAGACTCCTACAACCACATGATGTTCCTATGTCCAAGTGGGAGGTCATTTATATGGATTTTGTTGTGGAGTTGCCACTCACATCTCATAGACACAATGACATTCTTGTGATAGTTGATAAGTTAACCAAGAGTGCTCATTTTATTCCAGTTAGAGATGCTTACGATGTTAGTGATGTGGCATGCGTATTTGTAAGTGAGGTCATATGTTTGCATAGGATACCCAAGAAGATCATTTCAGATAGGGACTCTAGATTCACTTCTAGGTTTTGGACAAGTTTGCAGTTAGCATTGAGAACTCAATTGAACTTAAGCACAACTTACCATCCTGAAATAGATGGGTAAACTGAGAGAGTAAATTAGGTTATGGAAGAAATTATTAGGATGTATGTCATGGATAATCAAACCCATTGGGAGAAGTACCTACCTTTGGTAGATTTCTCCTACAATAACAGTTTTCATAGCTCCATCAAAATTCCACCCTACGAAGCTTTGTATGGAAGGCCATGCAGAACACTGTTGAGTTGGGAGAGGTTAGAATACCGAGTAACAGTTGGGCCATAATTGATTCAAGAGATGGAGGAATAGGTAATTCAGATTAGGCAAAGACTAAAGGAATCATAGGATAGACTGAAAAGTTATGAGGATGCACACATGACTTACCGAAGTTATAAAGTGGGAGATTAGGTTTTCATTCATATCAGGCCTAATAAGAGTACCATACGGTTCAGAAAGGGGACAAAGTTGTCACCTCGATTTATAGGACCGTTCAAAATCCAAGAGAAAATTAGACCTATTTCTTATCGTCTCGTACTGCCACCCCACTTGCATGAAACTCATAATGTTTTTCATGTATATGTTCTACCACGTCATTACATTGTTGATGAATCACATAAAATGAATTGGAAGGAATTGCAGGTATCAGACGCCAAAACCCTCACGGTAGAACCAGTATTCATATTGGACCGTAGAGTTTGACTGCTCAAGAATCGTCTGGTAGACCAAGTAAAGGTCCAGTGGGACAAGTTTAGTCTAGGATCTTCTACTTGGGAGGATGCCCAGAGGTTACGACAAGATTATCCCTCACTTTTTTTAACCACCTCGAGAATATGTTCTCGAAGGTTGGGTGTATGTAACACCACCTTTTGACTTAGACAACTAGGATTACCTAAGGCCTAATCACCTTTATTTTTTTATTGACAGTGAAACTATTAATGATACACTTGAACTTTTAAGACCTAGAAACCTGTATGAATGTTTAAATATTATTTGAATGATGATGGATATGATGCGATCTACTGTGTGAATGTAAATTCTATAAATGATTAGATGTTATTTATGATGATAGATATGATGTGATATATTGTGTGGATGTGAATCCTATGAAGGTTTAAATGTTATTTGAATGATGTTGGATATGATGCAATCTATTATGTAAATGATAATTCTATGAATGGGTAATGTTAATTGAATTATGGGGATATTATGAGATCTACTTCTAACTTGAAAACTTTGATGTTAAATTTGTTGGTACATGGATACCAAATTGAAATTATGGTTGTATGCAATTGCATGATGTTAATGCATAGATATGTACAAGTTTGTGTTACAGACTAATCTACAGGTCATTGGGCTATAAAATAGCCAATGAATAATGATAATGAAAGTGGATGTCATGACCACTGACCAATAAACAATATGGTATGAATATTTGTATGTGAAATTATATCGGTTTGGATGCATTGCTATGATATGTGGACCAGTGCAGGATTTCAGGTGGTGAGACTGCCCAAAACTGAATAAACGATGACAAAATTCCCAACAACAAGGTGCCAATGTATATTCCACTGTAGGGTGTGGACCCTAGTCCTGTTAGGAGGGGTGGAGGCATTTCCCACCGTGTATCCTCCAAAACCTGGAGTGATGGGAGGACAACGTTAGCTCATGCTCCCCTAGACGTGTGATGATGACTGTCAGTTGCCTGCTGGGGAATCTTGGTCAAGATAGTGACACTTCCACTTACGGGTTGTATTTGTAGTGAACTCAATATAGTTGACGTTCCAAGATAGTCCGACAAAGGAAGGATATGAATGGAATATGGAAGTAAGTTAGGGATGAAGGATGAGTAGAAATAGTTGAGAGTGTATGGAGATTTTTCTTATGGTGGAATTTATTGTTTCTCCTTCTAAAAAGAAAATGTGTATATATGTATATTCATCATTACTTAACTAAACTACAATTGTCTAAACATAATAGTTGAGCTATATTATTGTAATTAGGGAATTCACAAACATTTCATTGGTTTATTATCTTTTATAAAATGAATAGTCTTGTTGATTGGATTGGATGCATACATAAATTACTATAGGGGTGATAGTTATTGTTATTAGTATATGCATGAGCCTTGTATGTACTAGCTACACATGCATTTATTGTACATGTACACTAGTATGTATGATTTTTCTTGGCTTACTTACTAAAAATGTTGGTTATTGGATATGAATGTGTGAACCCTGTGTCTTTTCCCTTGTATCTTAAAATACTTTAACTTTGGGATGAAGTTTCGTGAAAGGTGGTTGTATGTAACAACCCTAAGTGATTAATCAATTGTCATGATTTAAATAATTGTTTAATGTATATTAGTTAATTAATTAATTAATTAATTGTCCTCATTTAATAATTGTTTAATGTATATTAGTTAATTAATTAATTAATTAATTTCATGATTAAATATTTGGTTAATGAATTTGAGTTTAATAAATTTTAATTTATTAAATGAAAACTTAATGGATCGAATGATGGAACCATTAAAAAGAAAGGGGATAAGGTGGTTGGCATTAAATGGAGGTATAAGGTTGGTGAGTCTTAATGAAAGGTAGAAGGCGGTGAATGAGAGAGCGGGAAAGGAGGATAAGAGGAGGGGAAAACACTCGAGAAAGGATTTTTTGATTTTGGGGGAGAGAGCATCATTTTGAGAGAGGAGAGGATTGTATTGTTGGTTTGGGGCTGGAGTAACGTGGTACTTGTTTTTGCTTGAGGAACTTGTTGGAGTTTGGTGGACTAAGACAGGGGGCACCTGTTGCTAGGAGTTTTGTGCTCAAGGGCCAAGAATCCTTATGGAATCCTAGAGCTAGGGATCCAAAGAAGCTATATTCCTAGCTGCCTGGGAGGTTAGTCGGTTTTGGGCAGAGAATCAGGTAGAGTTGGTGAACAACAATAGCATCAACATCAGTTAGAGGTATGTATTTTCATTATTATGCTGTGTTATGTAGTTTATTATGATGTTGCTCATAAATTTTAATTATGCTGAGTAAGGAATTGTAAAGATGTTAGGATAGCATTTTTCTATTTAAATTTATGTTTTATAAGGCTATGTTGGAAGAGACCCTACATCTTATAAATATGCAATGTGTCTTTTTGTAGTTGAGTTAACTCCACAACTTGTCCCAGTCTGCTATCATTTGGCCAACCCCTTTGGATTCCTAACTCCCTCTTTAACAATTGCTTCAACTTGTGCCCATTTTTCCATATGTGCTTTATTTTCATAAAATAATAAAGTTTTACATTTCAAATTTGGCCAATCAACCAAAGTGTTTTTTGGAAAAATAAATATAATTGTAAAAATAAAAATAATAATAACTGTCAAAGTTTCTCTACAGAGGATCTCTTATTCCATGTTGACCACAATATAAATACGTCTATGTTAGGGACCTTAGATTCCTTATACTCCGAAGTTTCAACGAGTAATACAATATCAATTTCACTCAAGATCCAACTTAATATAGGCCCTTTGTTCCAAGGAAAAGCCTAATACATCCAAGAAATGATATGAAGTGACTCAAATTGTTATTTATTGTTTTTTGTGCCTAATTATTTCTCATTTTCCTTCCGTTCTAGCTTCATTTACATTTTGCACTTCCTTCCTTAATTTAGCTTGATCTTTTGGAATGAGGTCTTCATTTATAACTATTGTAGACCATTTTAAGCTCAGAGTTTTACTAAGTATGCCATATTTATGGGCATTATAAGTTACCATAACCCAAATCAACCTATCTTTATGTTCAATTATTTTTAATTATCTTATATTCTAGTTCTTTAGTCATATCCCTAAGATTGTTATTTTCTTCCATCTCTTCTTCCTTCCTTTATTATTATTGTTTTTGATTGATTTTTTTATTTTTTTGTAATCTAGTCCCAATTTTTTGTAATTGAGTCTCAAAACCTAATAGTTCATTGTCTATTTATTTGTGAATGTTATCTTCTAAAGATGTAAATTTATTATCAAGCATTACACTTATAAGCATTTCTATTAATTCATTTTAAACTTTGGCGTGTGTCTCTTCTCTAGATTTTTCTATTAATTATATAACTTCATGCAATATAAATATAAATATAAATACTCTCACCACAAAAAAATATTCACAACCGTTGAGATAATATTCATGGGAAAATAATAATAACCCACTACAAATCTTAAATTTAATCTATTAAACTTTAAGAAATAAAATAATTTCAAATCAAAAATCTTTGTTTTATTTTTTCTAAATTCATTAAATTTAAATAAACAAGATTTTATTGCCCTTTTAGAAAAAAAAATTAAAAAATTCTTATATATTTATTTGTTAAAATTAAATTATATTAAATTATATATATATATATATATATATATATATATATATATATATATATATATATATATATATATATATACTTTATTATATTTTAAAATCTAATAAATACATACATCAGTTTATTCTATTTGGTCAAATACCCTTACCAACCCTCATTCTATGAACCTTGCAACTCTTATACATCAGTTTCTTCTATTTGGTCAAATACCCTTACCTACCCTCATTCTATGAACCCACAACTCTTTTACTGTGTTTAACTTAAACATCGATAATAAGTTGATCATCATTTGTGTCTTTCTTGTTTATCCAGAGCATGTATATAGAAATATTAAAAAAAAAGTTGAGACCAAAATTTTCACTTTTAAAATATCCACAAAATTTTAGTTTATAAAACCACTGTATAACATAAAAAGAAAAGTACAGCCAAAGGAAATGAATATATGCAGCCAAGAATTCAACATCGTCCTCATTATCTAGTGGTATTCCATATACTTTAGATCGGTCCTCCGCTTACATGGTTGCCAATTATCTCATTTGCTGCCGTTTGTTGATTAATTTCGCTGTGTTTGGCTCGATGGTTGCTAATTATTAGTATTGTGTTGGGAATTCTCCTCTAGTATGCATGCTGTTTTCTATGGGAGGGTATACCAAATAATAAAACAAGTTTCCTTAAGTCAATAGAGAAATTTTGTTTATGTACCTAATTTTTGAATCCCTAAATTTATTAAAAATTGTATTTTTTTACTATTTTAGTATTTTATTGATGTACCTAATTTTTGAATCCCTAAATTTATTAAAAATTGTATTTTTCACTATTTTGTTTATATACCTAATTTTTGAATCCCTAAATTTATTAAAAATTGTATTTTCCATATTATTATGGAGGTAATTGTGTAATCATCAAGTCAACTGGACTAAATGGTAAAAGTGGTTTGGTTCACAAGAGTCTTGCCTATCGACATTAGGCGGTGGACAGTTTTTTAGAGAAAGATTGTAAACGATTTTAAAACAGAATGTTTTCTGCTTGCTTACAATCTAAGTGTCCGGATTTTTTAGTTTTCTGCTTTCTTACAATCTCAGTGCTGGGATTTTTTAAGTTTGTGTTAACGTAGAAAAGGTGGCCGCACTCAGATAAACAAAAACGAAAACTAAATAAATATTAAAAATATAAATACAAGTAAAAAATTAACAAATATTTAAAATACAAAGTGTCACACATATTCTTAGGATTATTCTTCAGTGACGTTATTAAGTTGGTATAATGTCTACGCTAGCATATATATTTATTTTTATGAAATATGAGATGAGGATTTAGAAGAATTGTGTCTCTAATAAGATTGGTTGATATGGTTTGTTAGGAGGCTTGACTATTACGATGGACACATAAGTTTAGCAACTTATATTGTTGGGTTTACATTTTTGTTCCTAATTTTTTCATTTCCTTAAATTTTATTTTTTCTCCAAAATAAATTGGTCAATTTTTATTTTTTTTTCCAAAAAATAGTTAACTTTAAATTTTTTATTTGATAAAATAGTTGGAATCAAAAAATTGCGAAATTTTTTACAAGTATATAAAATCCTTAAAAATATAAATAATTTTATAAAAATATTGCTAAATATTTATAATTGTTATTTTAAAAAACTATAAAATACACTAAAATATTTCTTATCATAAAATAAATAACATATGAATCCTTAAATTTTTTAAGTTTTCCATATTATATTTATCATTATATTACCATAGATTAATATTATTTTTTTTATTATATGATTCATCTTTTATAAATTATTATCTTAATATGTTTATTAAATGACACCACTTAATCTAATATGATTATTCTTTAAATTGGATTATCTATCTATATATATAACAAAGTCATTATATCTCTATTCTATATTATATGTGCAGAAATCTAATTATATATTTAATTAATGTTTTAGTTTTTTATAAATAAATATTAATTTAAAGATTTGTTTTTTCACTTATATTAGTATTGACATTTTTTATTATTATTTATATATAGATGATATTTTTTGGATACCTTATATAACTGAAAAATAGTAGTTACTTTTGTGAATTGTAAGAATTAGAAATTAAACTAATGTTGAAAATTTTTATGTTATAAATTTGAGTAATTTAATGTTCATTCCTGCTTATATTATATAAATCTCTTAATATTGATTTTATTACATTTTTATAATTGGACTAATCATTTAAAGTAATCTATTCGAGGGAGTGTTCTTTTCAGGCACTTTCTAAGTGAAAGACACCTCAAATCCAACCATGTTAAGGGATGATGAGGTTCACGATTTTCACGACTTAGATACCCCTGTATCATGACATCTCATTTTGACAACAAGTAAGTAATGGCATCTTCAACCTAATATTTCTCTTAAAAACTAATTCAAATACTTTGAGTGTATTAAGATATTTAGATATATTATTGTAATCTTTAGTAACTTTCATTATATAGTTTTATCATAAAATTTATTATATAAATTTAAAGTTTGGAAAAAAAAAATGATATTGATATTGGTAGTGAAATTCTTATTAGTTTTATGATAAAATTTATAATATAAATCTAAATCTAAACGTTAATTAGGCCGAAAGGCGTATACCTATTGGAGATGGGCACAATTAATGATCTTTTAATCCTAAATTCTAATCTGATGGTTATGCATTGAAGATGCTAGCATATTCTTAGTCGTCCTCCAAAATCAATGAGTCAGATTGATTGTTGGTAACTTCTTTACATTTATAAATGCATCCGTTAACCTGTTTACTTTTTAACATTTACCTAATCATATTAAGAAATTACTGTAACATCATATTGTAACATCATATGATTGCCACGTTTAAATAATGAACTTTTGAAATTCTTCAACTATCCAATTTCTTCATGCATGAACCTGGCATTTTTATTACTGAGTTTTTTTTAACCTGTGTGTTTTTTTATGGACGGTAACTCAGTTTTAGCGGCTGTGTTAGTATATTAGGTTTTGAAAAATAAAATAAACAATCTCAATATTTAGAGAGATTCTTATTTCATTGTTCTATAGACCCATTAGATTTTAATTTAAAAGATCAAACTTCATATTATTATGTATGCACAGTTTTAATCGTTTCTACTTATTATTAAATAATTTATTCATAACTTTTTTAACGATGCAAAGTTTTAAGTGTTTTTACTTATTATTAGATCAAACAATCTCAATATTTAGAGAGATTCTTATTTCATTGTTCTATAAACTCATTAGATTTTAATTTAAAAGATCAAACTTCATATTATTATGTATGCACAGTTTTAAGCGTTTCTACTTATTATTAAATAATTTATTCATAACTTTTTTAACGATGCAAAGTTTTAAGTGTTTTTACTTATTATTAGATCATTCTTTCATAATTTTTTAAGTGTTTCTACTCATTATTTAATCATTGTTTCATAATTTTTTTAACAAAGTATATGCTAGTATATCATGATTTTTACAAATAAATGTATCATCTTCTTATACGTCCATTTGATAAGATCTTTACCAACGCTCTCATTACTTAAAAGTTACAACTCTTCACCTCTTGATTTATATATTCAAAACACATGATTCAACGTTTCGTTTTTTTCTATTTAGTATAACTATTAAAAAAAAATCAAAAAGTTGATAAAAAAATGTTTTGTTTTTCTTAATTTAATGTAACTATTAAAACAAAATCAAAAAGTTGATAAAAATGTGCGTTTTGCCTTAAAAAGCGTCACAAAATATTCATTTTAAAAACCAGTCTAAAAAATTATAATGGAACTTCAACGAAAGCAAACTAAAATAGATGTTTCTTTAAATCAAGTACCATCACTCAAATGACCATGACAATCTCCCCTTTTCCACACATTCCTTGAGACGAATTATAGTAAAATATTAACTTTACCACCAAAATTAACATATTACCAGCTAAATTATCTTTCAAAAATATAACTTGGCATTTGTAATAGTCCTTTAATAATATGCCTTGGAGACATGCATCCAAGACTTCGACATCAATCCCCATTATCGAGTGGTATTATGTGGTCATTAGATTTGTTCTCCAATTATATTCGTCCTTCACTATTTGAGCTGTCTGAATTAAATAAATATAACGTAAGTGGGCTTTACAAAGATTCAAAAACGATGGGATGCAACGCTACCGACTGGACTCTTTCATAGGATTGACAAAAACAAGGGCTCGCAGTCGTTTCACACTTGAATGGGCATATGAGTTGCTCTGGTTGAGCTTTTACACTGCCTATAAATTTCATCCCATATCGACCCGCTCATCAATATCACGCTTTTCGATCTGAATTGTGCTTTCTGCTTTCCAGGCTTCGCGGAACACAATCAGGCAATCAAAATGTGGATCAGGAGATTATTATTATTCAGCAGGGCCTACCTCTGGCACTGGCAGAGACCAAGGAAGGGTGGCTAGGCTTCGCACGAAGCGGGGTGACATAAGAAAGCAGATATTTTCTTTCACGGCCGCATCACTGCGGGAATCGCCCGATGCCCTTAAAAAGATGGGCAAAACTTGGGCCAAGAAAGGACAAATGTTTGGATTTAAACTCTTCATTCTCGTTACGGCACTATGACCAATGACTAATGTGACCTTGTGCCTCCATCACCAACAAGCTTGAAATTTCGATATTCAATTTTTGGACTGACAAAAGCCATGATCGAATCTGTCGGTTGTTGAATGAGCATGGAGCTGAAACACAGGCTCACTCGAACACACTGAGATGATAATATTATGATTTTGCTGAAATTTTTCTCCAAATTCTTGATAGCAAATTCTTGTCCATTGGATGTATTGGTCGCCAAACAAACCAACGCAAATGAGCCCGACACCAAAACCTAGAAGATAATACTCCTCATCTATCTCAAATCTTGAGTAAAAGGACGACTTTGTTGTGATTTCATAATCAATGTAAAATCTAGAAATTTTGTTGTCGAGAGTCATAAATTGCCAGGAATTCTTTTGACTCTTTTTCTTCTCTTGCTCTCTTCATTCAAATTATTGCTTCAGCTACAAAGCTAACCCATCATAATAGTCACGTGATCTAGTTTGTCATGACACCACTCTTTGCACAAATTCTTCTTCAAATTTTCGATTGAAATAGTCAATGAGATATAACTCATTTACAGGAAATCCCCTGGAAAAATATGTAAACATCACCCTTTCTTGACCTGGAATTGTAGATAAATTCGAAAGAGTTTGATCATTTAGATATAAATCATGATGGTGTTTCAATTTTCCACTGACGGTCCTAGCAATACTATTTAAATCCTCTCTAACACTATTACTCCTAGAGTTTGGCAATGGTTTTGCCACCACTTGGTTTCCCATGCCCCTTGTACTTCTCCCAAACTTGTCAATGTGCATACGTAGATTTGATAGCTTCCACGTAGGCATCATACCCGATAAGTTAGGAGGAGGCATGGAATATTTAGCTTGATTGGGGAATAATAAGGTTTCATGGGGATTGTTACTTCTAGACTGCATGTTGTTTAAATCGCGTGATGTGGATGTTTGTTCCTTGAAATTTCTCAACCGAAGTGTAAGTATTCCATAAGGGAAGGGTCTAGGAATAGAATCTTGAGAACTAGGGGTTTGTTTCTTGTCCAATGGCGTTAGCATTTTTTCAAGGTGGATGACCTCATTCATGATTCGCTCACAAACACAGACAAGGATTCTACATACGTGGAAGCCTACGAGACTTACATGGCCTTCTAAGTTTAGCGGTTGTCCTAAAAATCAATACTCTCTTGCTTGATCTTTCTTTGCGGCTTTCCTACCCTTGTCTTCCTCTTCATTGAACTTGAATCCACTGCCACAATAGCCAGTTCCATGAGCATGCTTGATCCCTTGACTCTTTTTCTCCTTAAACCTCTCAACCAACTTTTTGAGATCCTTAGTTATAGGTTTTTCAAATAATTCCAATTCCTTTACAAGGTAAGGGGTATATCTTTCTTCCTCCTCGGAAATGAAGGTGATGACAACACCCTTGCGACCTGCTCTTCCTGTGTACCATACATTGGGCACATAATATTCATAATGGTTTGGTGGATCAAAGTTTACTATAACCTTAAGATGATTTTTGTAAAGTGAAACTTCCTCTTATGTCATTAGAGATGTTTCTCTTACTTTGTGGAAAAAGTATTTCCTTAAAGGAGCATACTACACCTTGGAGTGGTCCAAATGGATAGTTTGTCAAATTTAGTTTTCTTCGCTCTATTCATGAACTCGTTGTCAAAATAATGTAACTGCAAAGTGTATTCTTATTCTTATTTGATATATTATTTATTGGATCAATCCCCATTGCGGATTGATCATGTCGGTTATTATAAAGGACCAAATCCCCTTTTGCGGATTGGTCAAAAGATAATTGTAATAGGCAGAATAAGAAGTTGGCCCCAGAAAATATTAAAGGGGCATTGAATTATAATAAAGGTGGTTATAACCACCCAATTGTAGAAGTCGGCCCTGCGAGTGAAGAGACACTTCACACGTGCCAATCTAATATAAATAAGGAGGCTAGCACCTCACTTGGACACAACTCACTTGCTCATTTTAAGAGACAAGTTTCAGAATTGCAAAAGAAGGAGAGAGAGTAGCGCATCTTTGGGAGATGAACTTTTTTTTTAGTTTGAGTTATCTCTTGGCATTGTATTGGCTATCTATAATAAGGAAGTTTTGTTGGGTTTTCTTCCTCTAGAGGGTTTCCCAGGATAAATGTTGTGTCTCTTGTGATTGTGTATTTCTTAGTGATCTTGTATTATGCTATTGTTATCTATTGAAATGCAAAGAACTATAATAATGGCTTAAAAATTAACATGGTATCAGAGCCAAGATGAAGAGAGCATCTTTCGCAAGAGAAAGGTGAAAAACATCACTGTTGTCGTACATGAAAATTAAGGCTTTTGTTGGAAAGGTATTTCAGTCCTAAAACCACCTAGAAAAGTGTGCCCTCCCCCAATGATCATTTTGGCACCTTCAGCGCACCTTTTTAGTGGCTAGATCTCTGAGAAAGTGAAACCCTAGTTTTCACAAAGTACCAGAAAACCAGAAAACCAAAGTACCAGGAGTAACATAAGTACAAGAGTACCAAAAGTACCAGAAAACCAAAAGCACGAGTCCAAAAATCCACAGATCAAGTTTTATGGGGTAAAAGTTGGATTTTCAGAAATCTGACTGCACCAGCGAACTCGCCTCAGCTCAGCACATCTATCCCCTGGATCAAAATTTCAAAATTCAAAGTTTGAAAAATTAGGGTTTCCGTATAAAACCTTAAGTTGCAGTTGCAGTTGCAGTCTCATAGCCAGTTGCAGTTGCAGTACCAGTTGCAGTTGCAGCCATACTACCATTTTCAATCACCCTTGAAGTTTTTAAAGAGTTGGTAATGATTATCGTTGCTGCCAGATGGTGCCACCACCTGCAAATGCTATCAAAGGTATGTACTCACATATGTTTAAAATGGTTAAACTTTAAAGAGTATTTGTAGGAGAAGGGATCTCTTTCCATAGATCCAGAAGGATCTCAAGATCCAACACATTCAGAGGAATGATGCAACCCAGGTGTGATTTTTTTGATATGCATCTATTTGTCATGAAATTATCTTGATCAGTGTTGCATGTTGAAGCTATGAACAAATTATTAGAAGGATTAAAAGTTGATCATAGAGCTTATCCTCTAACCTAACCTTCTGTCAATATAGCATATTGTCTCAGTACATAAGACAGGTTGAAGAAAGCACTCATCACTTGAGTGAAGGAGACCTGGAAGAAAAGCAAGCACTCATTCTTGAGGACAAGGCTCTAGGTTTGATTAATCAAGATTAATAAGATTCAAAGGTACACATGACAAGTTGATAGTTGAGATAGAAGTTGTCGTAAAGTATTATGCTTGATAGCATGTGAGCATATAGAGGAAAATGCTTTTCCTGATACAACTAACACCTCCTCTAGGAGAAACCTCCTGTGTTAGTTCCAGGTTGCCATGGAATAATGCTTGGTCACAACACTATGAGAGTGTTGACCTCATTTCGTATTGTATTCCTTACCTTTAATATTTGCTTCAGATAAATTATAAGTGATAGCTCTAAAGGAGCTACTATAATGATTGTTCGTGCTATTGCTTTATATTATTAGAAGGATACTATTCTTGTTTGTTGTTTTGTTGACCTTGCTCTAGGTCACATGTAATAACCCTGAGGAAGCTATAGTGAAGGTTGCAGAAGGCAACGTGCTAAAAAAGAGACCATAAATGAAGCAATCATCATTGGAAAAGAAGAAGGTGGCTTGCATAAGCTAAAGGGTCATTCAGAAGCTGCCATGACCCACGCCATTGAAGAATCCATGTAAACTTTGGCATAGAAGATTAGCTCACATCAACTACAAGGCACTACCATACATATGCAAAGCGGTCACAGTTTTACCAGAACTCAAAGGTGACCATGAAGGCGTATGCAATGGATGTGCACAAGGGAAGAACATCAAGAACCCATTTCCGAAGAAAGACAACAAGGGAGAAGGAGTCCTAGAGCTCATTCATTCAAATGTGTGTGGCCCAATGCCATCGTCCTCTATTCGTGGGAATTCAAAGCCTTGATAGAGAATCTTTCTAAGAGAAAGATCAAGATACTCAGGTCAGATAATGGAGGAGAATACACCTCAAAAGAGTTCTTGAACTCCTGCAAAGATATTGGGATCAAGAGGGAGCTCACTACTCCCTATAATCCCCAACAAAACGGTGTAGCTGAATGAAAGAACAGAAAAACAATGGAAGTTGTGAAGACTATGATCCATGATCAAGATCTTCCTATGTGTTTATGGGAAGAAGCAGCAGTGACAGTTGTATATGTGCAAAACCGATTATCCCATAGTGCACTTGGGTTCAAGACCCTGGAAGAGATGTACACCAGAAAGAAGCCAGAGGTAATCCATCTCAAAATATTTGTCTGCCCAGTATTTATTCATATACCAGGTCACCATCACATTGAGATCAACAGGGATGTGACCTTTGATGAAGATGCAGCCCTCAAGAAATATAAATGATGCCAGCTTGAAGAAGTATATTAAGAGGAACACGTAATCCCCAAGACTGCATAACCAATGAGGGAGGTTCCCAGAGTTGTTGAACCAGTGAGGGAAGTCGTAACTTCCCCTGATGAGGAATCAACAGAAGATCATGACCTGATAAAAGTTCAAGAATCTCCTCGGATAAGGATCCTCCATAAAAGGAAGCCATCTTGGGATGGAGAGCTTATTCAAGATGGAGAGAAGTATGGTGTTCCCGAAAGAACCACGAGATAGGTGAAAAGACCAAATCCATTCTCTAGTTATACGACTTTGATGTGCGATCTTCTAGAGGAGGAGCCTACCTACTTGAAGAATCCATTCAGAGGAAAGAATGGGAAGATGCCATGACAGAGGAATACCAATCCACAACAAAGAATGAAGTAGGGAAATAGTTCCCAAACCAAAGAGTAAAGATGTGGTATCCTCCAAATGGATCTTCAAAATAAAACACGTTGTTGATGGAAGTATTGAGAAGTATAAAGCAAGATTTGTTGCTTTTGGATTTTCTTAGAAAGAAAGCATTGACTATGAAGAGACATTCACTCCGATAGCCAGATACCCTTCGATCAGAACCATCATAGATCTTGCAGCTAAGATGAAGTGGAAGATGCACCAGATGGACGTAAAGACATCTTTCCTCAATGGTGTCATCGAAGAGGAAGTGTATATAGAGCAACCCCAAGGATTTGAGGTTGAAGACAGGAAGTCTCATGTCTACAGATTGAAGAAAGCCTTATACGGATTGAAGCAAGCTCCTAGATCTTGGTATGGCCGTATAGACAATTTCTTGATGAGCTTAAGCTTTACCAAGAGTAAAGAAGACTCTAACCTCTACCTCAAAGTCATAAATAATGAGCCAGTAATCTTACTGCTATATCTGGATGACTTATTCTTAATTGGAGAAGAAAAGTTCATCACTGAATGTAAAAAGAGACTTGCCTCAGAATTTGAAATGAAATACCTTGGCCTAATGCATTATTTCTTAGGTATTGAGGTATGGCAGAGTCCTGAGAGGATATTCCTTAATCAATGGAAGTATACGGTTGAAATCCTGAAGAGATTCAACATGTTGGAGTGCAAGCCCATGAATACACCCACGGAAGCGAAGATGAAGCTACTGGTCGACACTTCGTCAGAATTGATTGATGCCACACTTTATAGACAGATTATTGGATTGTTGATGTACCTGAAAAACACTAGACCAGACATTTGTTTTTTCATGAACACGTTGAATTAGTTTCGGGTAGAACCCAAACATGTTCACTTAGTGGCTACAAAACATGTGATGAGGTACCTTAAGGGTACAATAGATTGTGGTCTCAGCTATGATCGAGATCATGATTTCACATTGAGTGGATATACTAATGCAAATTGGGAAGGAAGTGTTTCTGACAAGAGAAGCACTTCAGGATGATGTTTCAGTTTGGGATCAGCTATGATCTCGTGGCAGAGTAGGAAGCAATCTAGCATTTCTCCCAGCATAGCGGAAGCAGAATACATTGTTGCATGTTCTGCCAGCTGCAAAGTTATATGGCTTCGAAAGTTGTTGACCAACCTATTTGACTTAGAGAGGAGATAAACCTTAATCCTATGTGACAACGAGAGATTCATAAAGATGATAGAGAATCATGTGTTCCATGACAGGTCAAAACACATAGAGATCTGATATCATTACATCCATGACATGGTGTAGAGAGGAGCCTTAGAAGCTCCAGTACATTAGCACGGATGAACAGGTTGTTGATGTGTTGACCAAGCCACTATCTCATATAAAGTTTGAGTACCTTCGAGATAAGATTGGTATAGTTTGAAAGGACCCTCCTCGAAAGGGGGAGTAGATGCTGAGATGAGACATCTCTTGCTTTTGACCTGATGGTTGTGATGTAAAGCAAGATGATGTGATGTGACTACAACTGTGCTTCCAGATGGATAGCTATGATGTAAAGTCAGTCCAGTATCCTGCTTCTGACCTTATGGTTGCGACGTAAAGTAGGATGAGTACCTTGCTTTGGACCTAATGGTTGCAACATAAAGCAAGATGATGTGTGACTAGTAGTATGCTTCCGGCTGTATAGCTACGATGTAAAGCAAGTATAGTACCCTGCTTCCGACCTGATGGTTGTGACGTAAAGCAGGATGTGTACCTTGATTCTAACATGATGGTTGTGATGTAAAGCAAGATGATTTGATGAGACTAGCACTGAGCTTCTGGCTGGATAGGTGTGAGGTAAATCCAGTCTAGTATCCTTCTTTCGACGGGATGGTTGTGACGTAAAGCAAGACGAGTATCTTGCTTCCAGCTTGAGTTTTGTGACGTAAAGGAAGATGATGAGATGAGACTAGTATTGTGATTCCATCCTGATGGTTGTGATGTAAAGCTAGTCTAGTATCTTGCTTCCAGCTTGAGTGTTGTGACATAAAGCAAGACAATGAGATGAGACTAGTACTGTGCTTCCAGCCTGATAGCTGTGACATAAATCCATTCTAGTATCTTGCTTCCAGCCTGAGTGTTGTGACACAAAGCAAGACATTGAGATGAGATGATTACTGAGGTTCCAGCTTGATAGCTGTGACATAAATCCAGTCCTATACTATGATGAGCCAACCTCGTGCTGTGATGATGATGATGATGATGTATCAGTTTTTATACTAATACATAGTGATGCAGATGATGATGGAATTCCTTTGAGAATGACGATGTTGTTGATGAAGAAAACTTCTGATGATTTATAGATACACCATTCAGTGTTCCAAGATGATATTGATGATGTTGTCCTCTCACCCACTTGATGATGTTGATGATAAAGGCCTCTCTCTCTCGTGCATGATGCTTCCTAAGAATACCCTTCTTGTTAAGGGGGAGTGTTAAAATAATGTAACTGTAAAGTGTATTTTTATTATTATTTGATATATTATTCATTGGATCAATCCCCATTGTGGATTGATCATGTCGGTTATTATAAAGGACCAAACCCCCTTTTGCGGATTGGTCAAAAGATAATTGTAATAGGAAGAATAAGAAGCTGGTCGTAGAAAATATTAAAGGGGCGTTGAATTATAATAAAGGTAGTTATAACCACCTAGTTGGAGAAGTTGGCCCTACTAGTGAAAAGACACTTCACACATGTCAGTCTAATATAAATAAGGAGGCTAGCACCTCACTTGGACACAACTCACTTGCTCATTTTAAGAGACAAGTTTCGGAATTGCAGAAGAAGGAGAGAGAGTGGTGCATCTTTGGGAGAGGAACTTCTATTTTAGTTTGAGTTATCTCTTGGCATTGTATTGGCTATCTATAATAAGGAAGTTTTATTAAATTTTCTTCCCCTAGAGGTTTTCCCAAGATAAATGTTGTGTCTCTTGTGATTGTGTATTTCTCAGTGATCTTGTATTATGCTATTGTTATCTATTGAAATGCAAAGAACTATAATAATGTCTTAAACATTAACACTCGTCATCCAGAAGAGGTGAACATGAAGGATCACGTGCATCATTTACGTCCTCTCAATCTTCCCCGAAAATAAGGAAGCACTCAATCATCTTTCTTACTCAATATGGTCGATTAACAAGCATACAAGATTTAGTTCGCTTCTTTGATACTTCAACCTAAATGTCCAAAACCTTCTCGAGGACTTCAAAATTCCTTTTGACCGACAAGTCATTGTCGACAACCTCCATGACGATCTGAGCCATCACAATTAGGGTTCCATAAGGCATTTCATGTGTTTCTGTGAGGTAACTAAAGTGTTCTGAGGTAAGAGTGGTAGCAGTAGATATGTATGAATCAGTGGGTGAAACATGCTCCTTAGAAGAATCTTCTTTTTTCTTAAATTGATCAAGATGGGTAACACCACTTTCTTGGTCATGTAAGACAAATAAAATATTTTCATTTTCCTCGACATATAATACAGTAGTTTGATTGTAGGATCCAACACCCAACAACCCATTATACATAGGACTAAAAGAGAGGCATGATATAATACCTATTTCATTCAACCCAGTGGCAGTGGAAGATAATGAATCAAACAATGCATCCACCAAAAAATAGACATATTCTTTGGATTCTACAATGAACAATACAATTTCATACAACTGTGTGGTACCCAAATATTGCAACAATTCATCCAGCCTTGGCCTCTTCAACATGTAATATGAATGTGTCACATGTTGTTTCTCAAAGGTGATTGAATGATCATGGATGGAAGGTTTGTTCATCCCAATCAAATGCACCAACATTCCATCCAAAACTAAAACCAATTTTTTTCTATTTCTATTTCCTTCTCTTATGGGAGGTAAGACTCCCTAGGCCTCACAGTTGGAGCATTGGTCCTTATTATTATCATTTGGGGACTCTCCTTCTTCTTGGAAAACTAGTCCATCACCATTATTATTAATATCATTCAAAGGAAGTTGCACATGAGGCCAATTAACATTCTAGGATTCTCCTTCTTCTTGGACAACTACTCCATTTCCATTACATGTTAAATTTTGGATGTCAGGTGTGTAGGGCCTGGTTGAGTTATATCAAATATGTGAATGATATAGCTACAAAATTATTCCATGATAACCACCACCGTCAATATCAATACCCATTTTGTTGTAACCCATATATTTTCCAACGGGGGCTCCATAATATCTCTTATCAGAACCATGGTGCCAAAAGGAATCTCAGTTCTCATATTCATACATGCTACGATTGCAGTTGTTATTATCATCATTAGTATTACCATTAATTTTGTCTAGTGAGGATGAAACAATTATCTTGGTGACCTCGGGGTCCGCCTTAGTGATAGAGGGTTCTTCTGATGTTCTTCTTGAAGTGAGATTTGGTTTTGGCAGAAACCCCTCTCTTTTAAGTATGCCAAGAATGTCTTCTCTAATTGTTCTTCTATTATTTCATTCACAGAATTCTTCATTTCTTCGAGAGTGTCACTCATATTCTCAATGATGGTTTTTGTGTCTTCAAGTATGGCATTTATGGTTTCCATACTTAGGCGTGTCACTTCAACTTAATGATTGATGTTTCTCTCTGATACCACTTGGAAGCGTGAAACTCAATATATATAGAATATATATTTAATATTTATGATTTATTATTCGATATCTTATTCAATGTACAACACCGTGTATAAATACACGTAAATGAGTAAAGTCACATCGTTTTGTCTAAAAAGAAATTAATTTATATTAAAAGTATAATTATTAAATTAACGATTTAATCATTAATTAATTAACATTGTAATATACATTAGGTATATTACAAGGGTAGTGGAAGAAAGTGCAATGATTGTTTGATGGTTGAATGAGATCCTTTGAAGTGATTTGTAGTGAGTAGAATGGTTGAACAATGAGAGTAATTGATCCACAAGGGTAATTGAATTGGGTTGTGTGATTTACAATATTGTAACTTGTTTCCTTTAGTTAGGTGGCCCCATAGCCCTTCCTAGGGTTACCATATGCACTATATGCCTATGGTTAGGAAGAAAAATGTTTATAAGCAACCAATTTCTTCAACCATTTTTTATGAAAAGATAAGACTTCTAAGTCTCTTTGGATTTCTACTTATGTAAATATATGTGTTATGTATATTATCTATATATGTGGTTAGTAATAAACATTAGCATTTGTTTCCATGAACTCATTCTATTTCATGCATGTTTAATTCCACTGCATTTTTATGAGTGAACCCATGCACACATTTCTATGGCTTTGGGTGTTTTTAGGAAGCTAGTCTTTTGAGGGATGAAATTTGAAGGCCTAAAAGTGGCTATCAACTCTATGCTAGAAAGACATGATGGGGAAAATGATGTAGGCAAGAATAATATGGTTAAGAGTAGATGCAATAGAACAACTAGCCATTGTCGTTGAGTGAAGGTGATCAAACTCACCTTAGTAAGCCAAGTCCATGCCTTTAGTTTTTCCATTACACCACTAACTCTAGTTATAATAATTTCCCGATTTATATATTCTCTTAGAAATTGAGACACAATGAAAAAATTATTTTTTGATATGACTATTCATCTTTGGAATAGTTTAAGAAAGTCTTACTATCTATTTATCTATATTAATAAGAAAAACAACTAAATTGTCATTCTTAGATCTTGACTAATGCATGAGGAAAGGTGTATGGCCTCAAACCTTTTAAACTTTAAAAAGTGAAAAGGAAGGAATAAAACCAAAGTGAAAAGGAATTAATTGGAATATTAACCATTAAAATATGTAAATCAAGAATTAATCCTTAATATTGAATAATTAAAATTTCATTTGGTTAAGAACATGTGTTTCCTCTTAAGAGGTCACACTTTCAAATCCAGAGGGGGGTAGGGTATGTATACCTTCATAGACTTTACCAGTCAAATCGTTGGGCAGAGGGGGGTCCCTTGTCCCACAAACAAGGGGGTCTCATACACCAATTTGGTGTGCTGGCTTGGCCGTGACCTTAAAAATAGATTATTATTATTATTATTATTATTCCTTTTTTTTTGTTTTGGTTTATTAATTAAATTTGGATGGTAAGTTGCTAACCCATTTTATGGGTAACCCATTAAAATTGTGCTTAATGAGTACATAGTAGTTAATGCTTATATTGAGTTGGGTTTTAAATGTTTGATTTATTTTTATTAAATGAAAATCCCCTCACAAAAATACAAATAAAATGGTTGAGATTTTAATTAAATTAATTAAAATTTGTATTTATGACAAACTAAATATATAAAAATATATATGTCATTGTGATGCAAAAATAATAAAAAATAATTATACCAATAATGTTATGACACATTCATTCTATAATTGTTTTAGGATATTGTAAATATATTTGAAATATTAAATGATAGTAATTTAGAAAGATATATAAGTGAAAAAAATAAATATTTAAAAAAAATAAATTATTATATATTGAAAATTTCAGAATAGATATGAATTTCAAGTATTTTAGAAATATTATAAATTTTGCAATTTTCAATGTTAAAAAATTTCAATTCCTAAAAGGTCGATAGAAAGTGGCAGATATTCAAGGCATTACCCTTAGTTATGTTGTTCGGTTGGTAAAATGTGTAAGTTAAACTGTGTATTTCTTTTTATAAAACATTGAATGATGATGGACAAGAATTGCGTCCTCTAATAATATTGGTTAATAAATATCGATATTTTTATTAAAATGTTTTTAAAATATTTTAAAAATTAATAAAATTTATCAAAATATATATAATTATAAAACGCATATAGATTGTTAAAAAAAAAATTAGATTCTATTCAATATTATATTAACCTAACTTAATATTATTTTTTTATATCATTTATATTTTCCAAACTATCATCATTTTATATTAACTAACAAGATTTTATTTACCTGATTATTTTTTAAATTACGATTACTAATACACACCCTTACACCTTTTCTATAGATTTATAATTTATTATCATTCTAAAGTTTATATTTTATATGGATCAATATATTTATATGTTTGTTATATACCAATGATAAAAATTTCTTATTAATAATCTGAAATTATATATACCATTCTGCATATTTCATACCAGTGAAGCATAGTTGCATGGAAACTGTTTCAGACATCTCTGAAACTTATTCTCAAAGTTTCGGAAGTTTAGGAAGCTTGAGAATTAGTTGCAAACGTCCTCAATTGGTTGGGATCTTTTTGGAAGTTGAGAGTTTTTTGGAAGCTTCAACATCAAAGAAATGGGAGCTTGGGAATGGGTATCCTAAACAAACAGCTTTAAATTAGAATTATATTAAATTAAAATGCAAATAGATTTATTTCATTTTTACAAATACATAATTTCGTACAAATATTTTCATTATATTTATTCAAAATATCACTACAAAACTAAGACTAAACTACAGGTAAATATTATTTCAAAAATTAGTTAAGTCAAAAAAATTAATAATACTCACTTTATAGTTGTGGATATGAAATTTTTTTAACACATCTATGTTTTCCTTCAAGCCCAAACTAAACATGAAAGTCTAATAAAGCAATACCCTATTTTCATATTAGAAGAGTAGTACTATTTTGTTTTTTCCAATAAAAAACAATAATGCTTCAAATTTACAAAGATGTTTACAATTTATATATGTAAAGTTTAATTTTAAAAAGATGTCAAAATTGTATATATGTATTTTCAATTTTGTTTATCATTTTCTAATGAAATATTTAGGAATATTAAGTTTCAGTAATAGGGATATATATTCATATAATTATTAGCACAAATTAAATTAATAATTTTAATATTGTAGTTGTTGCAATAGGAGAAACATTGTCCTCTATTGACCTTCAATTTTATCGAAATAAGATTTTAAATATATCAATATCTCTATACATTGTAATTTAAAGTATCATTGTAATTAAAAATATTTTTTATATTTTTTTAATATATATTATTGCCACTCCCAATTTCAATTTTCCTGTACATTTGAGAGAAACTTCTACTCATTCCAGACACCCAACATTCCCACATTTTCAAAACTCATGAAACATAACACTGAAGGTAGATAAAAGAAAATTTGAATACTCGTGAAACATAACACTAAAGTTATATAGAAGGAAATTTGAATATTAATAGTTATTTTTGTAAGAAACTTTAATATTCTTTTAAAAGGAGCACTTTAATGTTGATGTTATTACAAAGAAAAGGCACTAAATAGAGAACATTGCATAGGATTTTACTACATTAATTGGATTAATAGTCAACGTGCCCTTTGTTTTTTTTTTTTAAACCAAGTCATTAGAAACTATGATGATTTGTAGAGAAACAATGTTCTCAAATTTTACAAACTTTTCCATAAGATTAAAATTTAATATATTAAATTTTGAAAAATAAAATGGTCTCATATTTTGATGAAAATGGTAAACATGTTACATATTTAAAAGTTATTTGATGATGATGATTAATCTCCAATGAGATTGAATTGGACTATCGTACTTTAAGAGGGTAAGGGATTACTTGCAATTCTTTAGAATTTTGTTTCTATGCTCGAAAATCATTAAGAGAAGATTTCCATGATAACCATAGTTTTGCCAATGAGTTCAAAGGTTAGGAAGGTTGGTAGTGTGACAAATATGTTTACATTGAGATCTAATCTGGGTATAGGCTAGACAATCTAAGAGAAAGTGTTGTTCATATTCAACCTTTTTAGTGTCACAAAGGTGACACACTCTTTCATCCCATGGTGTTTTATGAATTGACCAACGCCTGGTTTCACTATGGATCTCATGAGAATTGTTCTTATCTTAACAATGTTTATTTTTTTCTTTACACTTGTCAAAACATAGAGATAATTTTGATCTTCTGTATTAGGGTTGATTATATCCTTATTGATCCAGGAGGATCTAAGGAACATTCACAGAGGTCCAGGAGGATATGGAACCTCACAGAGATCCAAGGGGATCCATAAAGTATCAAAATTTGACTATCCCAAATTCCCTCAAAAATGACATCAATGCGTATAACTAGTTATCATTTTTCCAAGGATGCAAACAACAAGTCAAACAGAGTTTGTATGAAAATGTTATGAGTGGTCAAATTTTAAGTCAAATAGGTCAAAATCAAAGTCAAAGGGGTAAAAGGGTGACATGTGTCACCACTGCAAATTTTCCACAAGGCACGACCATACAGATGATGTGGCCACACCCTAAGGTGCCACATGGACTAACCATACAATCACTTGAAATTTGAGTTGGCAATTGACTCAGCAAGGTACAGTCCAAGTAGTCAACTCAACTGTTGACAAGCGGCAAGGTTCAACCAATGAGAGGTTTCCACATGGTGACATCCCATTGGCCTATATTGGTATGGTTTATTAAAATTATGGATTCGATGGGGGTCGAACCTCTGACCTCTATAAGCTTCCAAATCCTTAACAAAGCTCCACTGACAACACGCCACATGAATGGTTCATACCCATATATGTCATAATATTTATTTAAATTATCATAAAGGTTCATTATTTAGGGAAAAGGGCTCGAGGGATAAGCCCCTAGCCCCTGGTATATGCAATATTCCTTGTAACCATAAGCCATAGCACTCGAGGCTAATGAATATGCGACACGTTTAAAACAATACACCATATATATTGTATATGATTACACTGTAACCATATAACCAATAAAAAAATATGCCAAGAGAGGATCGTGGGGAATAGAACCCCCTACCTCCACAAAAACTGGCCACGATTTTAACCAATGCGCCATGAGCACCAAATTTAACAGAATTCCACAGAAAATAGTTTTAAGATGCCCAAATTTTAGATGGAGGTTGAAGGGACCGCTACCTATTTATGAACACAGATCCCAACACTTCATGCATTATCAAGTCTTGACAAATCCCGAGGTGGAACAGATCCCATTGTAGGGTACGTATTTTGAGGTCATATGGATTGTCTCAAAGTAAGTGCAAAGGAAGAGATGAAATATGGTGTGTCTCGTAAAGTGTGTCATGAGCTATATTGTCCAAATATAGACAACTTTACACTCACTTTTCATGATTTTTCGTAAGGATCATGAATTTGAGGTCTATTTTGTGATTTGAGGTAATTTTTAAAACTATTGGTAAAAAATGCCATTAATGATTTAGCACATTGATTTACGTTTTGAAGACGGTTAAATTGAGTCAGTTTTGAAATTGGTTAACTTTATAGTCAAATTTATCAAAATTTCCCAAGGATTTCAATGGTGAACTTAATTTATTGTTCTGAGTGATAGAATTAAAGAGTGTCCATTAAATTGGATTTTGTGAGCCCATATTGTAATGTGATTTGGTATTTTGAGATGATGGAAAAAAATCATGCTATCTAAAGGGACTTTGAAGATGAAGTGATGTATGCCATCTACATATGTAATTTGAGTTATTTTATTTTATGTTGTGTCAACTCATCATTCAACAAACTAATCATCATTTCATGCATTTTTGGATAAGAGACACATCATCATTTTTCTACAAATGACCTCAATATGATCAATAAATTAGTCTGAATCAAGTTATAGCTTGAATGCATATATTTAAAAGAATAAGTGGTGTCTAAGGATTTTAAGATGAAGTGGTATGAAAGCTAGTTTTGACATGTATTTGCAAGATATATGTGTCATCAGATCCAAGAGTTTCGTTGGTGAATATTTTGAAGGATCTTACCAAGAGGACAAGATTAGTAAAGCTCTCATGAAGTTGAGGTTGCAGACGAATATTAATCGAAAAATACAAAAGGAGAATTATAAGTTAAGGATGTAGTTGCAAGCTCTTAAGGAAGAGAAGTAGAGGCTGCAATATAGATTGATATGTTATGAGGAATCCATAAAGGTATTTTTCATGAGTTGGAAAGAAAGTTGCAGATAAAGAACAAAGTATTGGCATCGTAAGTGAATGGCCTATTTATCGATGTGAATGGTCTAGTTATCCATGTGATTCCTGTGGAAATAGTAGCCATGATACAAAAAGATGTTGAAGAATACTGTATGTGCAAGTAAAGCCCTCCAAAAAGAAGGCTAAATATAAATATCATTTCTCAAAGCAAAGGAAAAAGGGGAATGATAAGAAGGAATCATGGTTCCAATATAGGAACAAGATAATTTTCTCTTATTATGGTAAGAGTGGACATCATATAGAGACATTTTGGACATTCTACCCACACTTATGTCTGAACCAGAGCATGAAAGATGTAAATACACTTGAAAGAAGACAAGAAACAATTCCATATGAAGTTAATGGTCTTACTAAAATTTTTGAGAAATAATACTTCCTAATGGTTGGTCTTGACAAAGTGATATATCAAGACATCAAAGAATGGTTTGTGGATATTTTTTTATCTTTCCACATGAACGGGATGAGATCAGTATTCTTGAATTTCTCAGAATCCAACACAAATTGCTATGTTGGATGTGCAATCAACAATAGACAAGAAATAAGAGGGTATGGATATGTAATATTTCATCTCAATTCGTGATCAGGGGATCAAATTTTGCTCAAAAATTCAAAGTGATTGGAATCGCTTCAAAACGGACGAGAGCATAGGCCTCGTCATTGCGAACCCAACGCAACTCGTTTCGTCTCAAACGGATGTCGAGAGCAAGAGATATTGTAATCTGTTCATAAAGTCGAACAGGCAAAAAAAAAATGATGCTGACTGTACAGTCCGTACAGTCTGTACAGGCTGAAGTGGCAGGGTTGTACGATCGTATGCTGACATAGTAGAAGTGACGTGGCATATGATGATTGGAAAGCATGGTCGAATCAGACTGCGACATGTGGCGTTTCGTTGGTTAATGGTAAGGTGCCACGTGGCCCAATCATGGGCTGCCACGTGGCACCCCTTTATTGGTTTATTGGTTGTTATGTAAAATTATTGGAGTCTGTGGGGTTCGACCCCCAAACCTCCCCCACCTTATAGCACCTTCGCAAAGATCGTCCGACCAATGGACCACCGGATGTGCCTTGTTATGTAAATGTGTTTAATTGAATTTGAATTCAAACTATGTAATAAACGACGGGGGGTTGGGCTGGGGCTTAGCCCCAACCCGCAGTCATATCAATATTACATGTGACCACATATGAATACACCGTGCAGGATTTGTAATGGGTATAGCCCCGACCTCCGTGGAATGGCGTGGAACTTATATATAAGCCCTGGTTTTATTGTATGTGTTATATGACCTTTGGCTATACAGAAAGGTGCGCGGGCGGTTTCAAATGTTTTTGACAGTTAGCCCTTTTTACAAATGCGCAAGGTCATATGAACTCCATGTGCCCAGGTGCTAGGCAGTTAGGGGCTAGCGCGCCCATAACCGTCCTACAGTTTGCATCGTTGGTGCAGTTGCGCCCGGTGCTGGGTTTTCACGCTATATATTGCGTTTGTGCCAGGTTCATTCAACAAGGGTGTGTTTTGTAGATGCAGCGACAACAAGCTTGAAGGGGGGACTTCCAAGAGGCCTAACTTCTTCATTTTTTGACCGATTGAGGTGCCAAAAAAGCCCAGCTAGGGGTTTTTGGACGCTCTGAAGCCATTGGAGCAGTCAGTTGGTCAGTTTGAGCATTGTAAGGCATGTTTTTGAGCACTTTGAGAAATCAATAATAATGATCCATTGGAAGCTGGACCAGGAGATGTAGCCCAAGAGAGGGGTGAACTCCTTTATCAATTGCTATGTTTTATGTGCTTATGTTCATTGATTATGCTGCTGTCTATGTGTATTTTGCATAAGTAATCCCTAAATTTATGTGTTGCAAAACTGATCCATTTTCTTTAAACACATAACATTTGCATTGCAATACTTTCAAGTATTTCAAGTCTTCTTCATTTTTAGATCCAGTTGGTATCAGAGAACTGGTTTTTGAAGACTTGATTGTTTGCAAGTTTTGTTTTTGATGCTCACAAGGTTGAAACTCACAAGAGGAGAAGGTCAACTTGTGGAGCCAATTTCTCATCCGACAAGGAGGAAGCATATACCATCACCGCAAGTTTCAGGGAGACATTCACCAAGCATGGCTCATGCAGAAAGTCATGAACGTGTTCCTGTCGAAGATGAAGATCTCAGAAAGGTTGTCATGGAGATGAGAGAGATGATGAATATCTTGATGGAAAGGAACATATTGTCGCAGGGTGAAGGCTCCAACCCTTCAATGCATAAGGGAGGCAGTGGTGACAAGAATCTAGATGGAAATGGAGGGAATGGTGCTTCTCCACCACCCTCTCCTCCATCATCATCTTCTTCTTCTTCTTCTACCAGTTCAAGACCTCTTCCGAATTCTCCAAAAGGGCATGGTAAAACTCCTTCGCAAATTCCTTCATTAAAGCTTGATATAAAATTTGAATTGCCAATATACAATGGAGAAGT
>ML781753.1:17860-29398 GCA_009831015.1 Picea engelmannii | reverse complement strand
TGAACAAATTCAGTCAATACATCAAGTGGTGCAAGAGCAGTTGGAAAAGAGTCAGGCCAAGTACAAGACGAGACATGACAAGCATCGTGTTGATCACAGTTTCCAAGTTGGAGATGAATTTTGGCTTTACATCAGCAAGGAGATGCTTAAATGAGAAGGTAAAAAGTTGAAACTGATTCAATATGGTCCTTTCAAGATTATCGACAAGATTGGTAACAATGTTTTTCATTTAGATTTACCTCCTTATATGCAGATGTATGTAGTTGTTAATGTTGAGAATTTGAAGTTGTATGAGCCTCATTTGATTGATGATCAAGAAGAGCATGTTCAGATTCCTTCCATAGATGATTTTTCTCCAGAGTATCTAACAGAACTGCAGGAAGACACCATCCTTGACAGGAGAATGAGAACTTCAAAACAAGGAAATGTGGAGTATCTTCGAGTTGGTCTTAAGGGGATGAATCCAAGCAAGGCCAAGTGGATTGAGGTTGGAAGGGTGAGGTAACTTTACCCTCATCTTCACATAGACTGAAAATAGTCTTTTGGAGGTCCAAAAGCTTCCCAATGGGGAGGTGTGATCAGGGGATCAAATTTTGCTAAAAAATTCAAAGTGCTCAGAATCGCTTCAAAACGGACAAGAGCGTAGGCCTCATTGTTGCAAACCCAACACAACTCATTTCATCTCAAACGGACGTCGGGAGTGAGAGATATTGCAATATGTTCATAAAGTCAAACAGGCAAAAAAAAATGATGCTGACTGTACAGTCCGTACAGGCTAACGTGGCAAGGTCGTACGACCGTACCCTGACATGGCGGAAGTGATGTGGCATATGATGATTGGCAGGCATGGTCAAATCAGACTGCGACACGTGGAATTTCATTGGTTAATGGTAAGGTGCCACATGGCCCAATCATGGGCTGCCATGTGGCACCCCTTTATTGGTTTATTGGTTGTTATGTAAAATTATTGGAGTCCGTGGGATTCAACCCCCGGACCTCCTCGACCGCATAGCGCCTTCGTAAAGACCTTCTGACCAACGGAACATTGGATGTGCCTTGTTATGTATATGTGTTTAATTTAATTTGAATTCAAACTATGTAATAAACGACGGGGGGTCGGGCCGGGGCTTAGCCCCGATCCGCAGTCATATCAATATTACATGTGACCACATATGAATACATCGTGCGGGAGTTGTAACGGGTATAGGCCCGACCTCCGTGGAATGGCGTGGAACTTATATATAAGCCCTGGTTTTATTGTATGTGTTATATGAGCTTTGGCTATACAGAAAGGTGCGCGGGAGGTTTCAAACGGTTTTGGCAGTTAGCCCTTTTTACAAATGCGCAAGGTCATATGACCTCCACATGCCCAAGTGCTAGGCGGTTAGGGGCTGGCGCGCCCATAACCATCCTACAGTTTGCACCGTTGGCGCGGTTGCGCCCGGTGCTGGGTTTTCACACTATATATTGCGCACGTGTGCCAGGTTCATTCAACAAGGGTGTGTTTTGTAGATGCAGAGACAACAAGCTTGAAGGGGGGACTTCCAGGAGGCCTAACTTCTTTGTTTTTCGACCGATTGAGGTGCCGAAAAAGCCCAGCTAGGGGTTTTTGGACGCTTTGAAGCCATTGGAGTAGTCGGTTGGTCAGTTTGAGCATTGTAAGGCATGTTTTTTAGCACGTTGAGCAATTAATAATAATGATCCATTGGAAGCTAGACCAGGAGATGTAGCCCAAGAGAGGGGTGTACTCCTTTATCAATTGTTGTGTTTTATGTGCTTATGTTCATTGATTATGCTGTTGTCTATGTGTATTTTGCATAAGTAATCCCTAAATTTATGTGTTGCAAAACTGATCCATTTGCTTTAAACACATAACATTTACATTGCAATATTTTCAAGTATTTCAAGTCGTCTTAATTTTTAGATCAATTCGAGAGGATTTCTAGGAATAGAGCATATGATGTATGTTTCAAATTTAAAATTAAACCTACTCCCACTTGTGGCATTTGAAGATGAAGGCCACGCAGTGGCATTTCAGAGTGGACGAGTACTTGTGTATTCAAGGGAAATTTCTCCAGACACATCAATAGTGCCTGATATTCTTAAAGAGAGATTATATATGTTATTGGGAGGGAAAATAGTTTGGTCTAATGGTTAATTGGATTCATCATTAGATTCAATGTCATATTCAACATCAGGGTCAAAGGAATTCTTAGAGGTTGGAGGTTGCGAGATTCCTCCCAGTACAATGGGAAGAATGATTCCATAAGTAAACCATCTAAAATTTTCATTGTGAATATGTATATTTGTAAATGTAATATGCATATGTGTATATATCCTAGAGTCTATTAGAAGGCTTTTAAGAAACTCATTGTAAATAATAGGAGTGAGAGGGACTCTGTAAAATTTCTATATTTCCACCTTATATGAGTGAGAGGAATTATGTAAGAGAGTTTCTATATTGTCACCTTATATGATGTTGAGAGAGAGGAATCTCGTTAAAGAGGTTTCTAGATAGCCACATTTACATGTTGTTCTAGATTGAGAGGAATTACGTTAAGAGATATTTCTAGATAGGAAGCGTACATATTGTTTTACAGTGAGAGGAATCTTGTTATAAATATTTCTAAGATTTTAGACAACAATATAATTGTATTGTCTCGGCATCAGCTAAAGGGATACATATGGATTGAATTGTCTAACACAACATTCTTCATTCTGAATAACTAAAAGTGAAGGAGCAGAAGGATGCAAGCAATTGGAGTATGTAGATCGAGAGAGGAAAGAGCATCTAAGTAATGCAAGACTTTCTAGCGATGGTAAACGAGAAATAATCCTCTTCAGAAATAAGAGGCTTAATGGTGCATGCTATAAGTGTCTTTAAATTACTATGTCATGTTTTTGTGGATGTATACCTTTAATAGAAGAAAGTCAGGTACAGATGATAACAATACATATTAATTTGTTCTTCAAGGAAGGAGAGACAATGGATAGAGTATTCATTCAGAGACTCCTATAGATACATCAGCAATACAAGAAGATCGAGTCCAAATGGGAAAGGCATAGATCAACATTCGAATTTGTTTCATATTGGCCAATATGGAATATATTCAACAATAGGAGATGAGAGTGGATTTTGAAATACATGATACATGTATTGCAAAGATTCGGTGAACAAGACTTTTGTTGTCATGGAGTTTATGACCCTGAACTAGAGCTATTAGTGATAATGTCAGAGGCCATATTCAGAGCCATTCTCTGGAAATATAGACAAAAGTACACTAATATAATACCTAATATTGAAGACCCAAGATGAAGACTAAATTCTGAAATATTTAGTAGGATGGAAGAGTGCATTATCATAACTAAATTGTTGAGTATTTATACTTTTGGGAGGTCCAAAAGTTCTTCAGTGGGAAGGTGTTATCGAATAGGATCTAAGGAATTATCACAAAGGTCGAGGAGGATCTTGAATGCTCACAGAGATCCCGGGGGATCCATAAAAGCTCAAAATTAAATCATCCCAAATTCTACCAAAAATGGCATCAGTGCGTAGAGATAGTGGGACAAGGAGGCCACTTAGGGGAACATCCACCTAGGGTGCACAAGTCAATCACCTACGCGTAACACTTCTTCACCTTTTTATGATGAATTAAATATATGTAAAATAAATGGTTCCCTTAGTATATAAGGTGAACCAGGACTAAAATAAAGAATTCTTACCTTTTCTTCTGAAGCTATGTGTCTTGGTTGTTTTCTTTTCTGAGTTTTCATTTTACATTCACAACAATTTCGTTTTTAGGATTTATGAAGAATAACCAATGCACTTTCCTTCATGGCTGCCTCTTGGTGACTCCATTTTTCATGCTTCCACCTCTGAGAGAAAGCTTATCTCATTAGCTAGCCACTCTCTCAGGGAGAAAATCATTTCCTTCGAGTTTTCTGATGTAGAAGGGAGGGCACACCAACTGGGGTTTGCGCCCTTGCTGGTTTCTTCTTTGTGGGAATGAAGTGAGTGTGCCCTCTTCTATGGCTGCACTGGGCTTCTCCCAATAATCCTCGTAGGTCACTTTGAGATCACCAAAAACCTCTTGGCCACTCTTGGATCACCCCATTCTGGATCCCCATTTTCTTTGTCACCCAAACTAATGGTGCACCCATGTTCAGATTTGCGCCCCTAAGGAGAGTTTTTGGTCAGAAGCCAAGCTATGGATTGTGTGGTCACCTTCTCTTATAGATCACCTTCTTGGGCAGATCAATTGGTATCAGAGCCTCAATATCCATGGAAAAGCTTCTGATCTTGAAGATTGAGCCAATTTTTTTTTTTTTTTTGGGGGTGGGGGTTCATGAAATAATCTAGAGTTTGCCCATTCCAGGGTTTCCATTTTATGCAAGAATATCCACAAGTCTCATAATCTGCAAGGGCGGCCACATCTCCATTGCCACAAAGAGGAGCTCCATAGATCTAAAACAATACAGATCTCTCCTTGTAGACCAGTTCAAACTCTGTTGCCTCAGGGTTTTGAGTCCTCTGTTCTCAAAATAGAGTCCATTGTTCGACATTGCAATGTAGGTGCGCCTTTTCTCTTCATTTGGCCTCACAATGCCTCCATGCAAAGATCCTTTGGTAGTCGACTCAGATTCCTACACATCAAATCCCGTCCAAGGTATTTCCCCCGTCCTCAATGAGCTGCTCAGAATGCAACAACAAAATAATCCAGGTCCATTCGGTTGGACACTCGAATCCAACTACCCAAGCTTGTTGGGAAAAAAAATGGAGAAATTGTGGATTCTTTGATCTGTAGCCTATCCACCTATTTCAATACATGTCCAGGCCTTACCGAGGAAATAAAACTATAGATTCTTTCCTTGCAATTAGAAGGAATGACACACTCTTTGTGGGATACAGAGCAAGAGAAGACCACTTTGTGATAGAGATTGGGGATTCTCCAGAATCCTCTACTTCGTAACCCATCTAAACCTGGACTCAAATTTTCGAATCTTTGAGAAATCGCTTCTACCCACCAGGGTATGTGCAATCCTTATGGATCAAATGACACCAACTTCGACAACTCCCTTCACAAGGAGTGCAAGGCTACATAGAATTTTTCTACAAGATGCGCCTCTTACTTCATGTTCCAGATACAGAAGAGGTACTCATATTAAAATTTGTGGCTGGTTTATTAATTCAATTTCGTGGAGAAGTAGAGCTATTTTAAAATCCAACTTTAGATAAAACATTTCGGAGATCTTTGGCTATAGAAAGGAAAGTCGCTCCTAGAGGTCATATTCCTCAGTCCTGCCATTACACCAACCCCCCCACCTCTCAACCATCCAACTCCCATCCCTTAGCCCACTTTCCACCTCCTCGGACTCAAAACCTCACACCCAATACAACTACAAGGACACCCTAGTACTCGTTCCACAAAACTACTTCACACAATTCATCAGATTATTGAATCCTCCAAAATCTAAAAACCAAGAAAACTCTACTCAATGATCTCAGTATGCCTTCCCAAGTAGAAGATACCGAAGAAGTTCCTATGGAAAATCCCACATAAGTAGATCCCTCATTAATTCTAATGACCCAGGAAGATTCAAATGCATCCACCCAACCCCTCTTCAACCATAACTGCCAAATCAAAAACACCTTGGCTTTACTGATTATGGAAAATGGAAGCCAGAAAAATTTGGTGTCTCAAATCCTTTTCAACCACCTTAATCTTGTCACCACTCCACATCTGCAACCCTGCCAACTCGGATGGTTCCAAAAGTATCTCCCTCGCCTCCTAGTTTCCAAGCGTTGTCTGGTCACTTTCACAATAGGCCAATTCAAAGATACTATCCTCTGTGATGTATCCCCCTTGGATTGTGTGGATTTGTTTCTCGGTATCCCATACCAAAGCCAAATAAATGCTATATATCTAGCCAAATCCTACCAGTACAAAATTACCAAAGAAAACCACACTTATATCTAAACTACAACAAAACCCAAACCCCCTTCTACCAAAGAAAAAAACCCACATGTACACTTAAACCAATGTGTCCCTCTTTGTTTGGTGTGCCCAATAACACCAAACAATAAAACGCACCTTGTTCCTGAATCTATGACTCCCCTCCTCCATGAGTTTGCAGAGGTATTTCAACCTTCAGAAGGACTTCTCCCCTCCCGCCACATTGACCATTCCATTCATCTCATCCCTGGATTTGCCTTACCTAATGCCCCTACTTATCGGTTGTCCCCAACAGAAACAGAGGAAATGGAAAGACAACTAATCGACCTCATCAACTCTGGCCACATCCAACCTTCATCTTCTTCTTGTGTTTTTGTCACCTTTCTCATCCCTAAACGAGATACCTCAGAAATGAACCTTGTCAAGGATTATCGAGCCTTGAACAAAGACACAATAAAAAACCATTACCCCCTTCCCTAGATTGAGGAACCACTCGACACCCTCCAAGGAGCTAAGTGTTTTACTAAATTGGATTTGATAGTTGGCTACCATCAAGTTCGAATGAACCCAGATGATGTTTGGAAAACAATGTTCAAGACCAAATTTGGTATTTTTGAGTGGAAAGTCATGCCTTTTGGTCTGACCAACGCCCCAACCACTTTCATGAGGCTCATAAATGACATCTTCAGAGCATATTTGGGTCGATTTGTGGTCATCTACTTAGATGACATTCTCATCTTCAGTCAGACATGGGACACTCACATGCAACATGTCCGACAAGTTCTCCAAATTCTCCAAGAACAAAAGTTGCAAGTCAAAGAGAATAAATCATATTTTGGTCAGACTTCAGTCCCCTATCACGGCTTTATGGTCAGCTCATAGAGTATTCAACCAGATCCAGCTCGCATCCAAGCATTGAAACAATGGCTTCTACCTTCTTCAGCTAAGGAGTTGAAAATATTTTTGGGTGGCATCAATTTCTATCATAAGTTCATTCCCTCTTTTTCAAATCTTTCTTGACCTTTGCATCAGCTCTCAAATATTACTTCTTTTACATTCATTTGGACCAAAGAAGAAACTACTCACTTTGCTCAGCTCAAAGACGCCCTCTGCTCATCCCCTGTTTTACATCTGCCAGACCTCTCCCAACCCTTTGAGATTGAGTTTGACGCCTCACAATATTCTATTGGTGCCTTACTTAAACAGGGAGGACACCCCATTACTTACAAGGAATTTTATAGTCTAGTGAAAGAACTCAAACAATGGAGGCATTATTTATTGGGTAAAGAAACCATTCTGCATACCGACCACAATCCTTTGATTTTCATCAAATCTCAATCGAAGATTCAGAAACAAAGGAACCTTAAATGGGCCTCCTACATTCAATAATTTCACTTAGTCATTAGATACAAGAAAGACACTTCTAATAAAATGTCTGATTTGCTAAGCCGACCTCCCACTCCAATTCTTTCCATTCTAGAATTATGTTGTGCTACTTATGACACATGGAAATATCAATATGCTACTGACACTGACTTTCGAGAGATTTTGGAAGCTTTGGAAAGCCCTACAGTGATCAATTAGATCCCCTTCCTAGACTAAACTATTTTAGATGGGTGGCTATATAAGTTTAATTTTCTATGCATTCCACACTCAGAAGACCGCCTCTTGCTCATCAGGGAAGCACATGCTTCAGCTTATGGGGGCCACTTCGGGACCACAAAGACCACCCAACATTTTCAACGCCGTTTTCATTGGCATTCCATGCAACCTCAAGTTGAAAAACTTATCAGAGCTTGTGCCTTATGCTCACAATCCAAGCCATCCAACTGGAAGCATGGGTTGTATCAACCACTGTCGCTTCCTTCTTAGCCTTGGGAGTCAATCTCAATGGACCTCCTAAGGGGAATTCCAACAACCCAAAAGACACATGATGCAATCTGACTAGTGGTATGTCGCTTCGGCAAAATGACCCTTTTTATCCAATGCACAAAGACTACTACACCAGCGCAAACAACGAAACTCTATTTCCATCATGTCTGGCCCCATTTTGGCCTCCCAAGCAATATCATCTCAAACAAAGATTCTCGCTTCCTCAGTACATTTTTGAAGACCATATGGGCATTATTGGGGTGCCACCTCAAGTTTTCTACTCCATTCCATCCTCAAACGGATGGCCAAACAGAGGTTTTCAATAGAGTCTTGGTGCATGCTCTCTGAACTCACTTTGGGCGCAACAAATAATGGCACAGTTAGTTACACATTCTCCAACATAGCTACAACAAGGAAACACATTCTTCTACAAGATTTTCACCTTTTGAAGTCTTCTTGGGCTTCCAACCAGCATCTCCAATCGAGCATCCACTCACTTGGGCTCCTCAAGGTACCTTCCATCAATAGCAGGAACAACTGTCAGCTCAACGATTTCTCCAACAAATTTCACAACGCCACAATGTAGTCACATCAGCACTCAAAGCAACCCAAGATCATGCCAAGCAATGTGATGAAAAACAAAAACCTTCATGGCCTTTCCACCAGGGCATCAAGCCTAGTTACACTTGGATAAGAAGCGCTTCAAAGGCCACCATCACAAGCTTCTGCCAATCATATATGATTTGTATACAATACTCGACAAGATTGGAGAAAATGCATATAGGTTGGATCTGCTACCACAACTGGGAATCCACAATGTCATTAATGTAAATCACTTAAAGTTGTTTGAGCCTTCCCTCTTGGAAGAACCAGTCACGATCACTCATATAGTGGACAACATTTCTGATTTCAAACTCCCATTTGCATAAGACTCTATAATGGACACTCGAAGTCGCTCTACAAGACACCCGACTTACACTTCATATCTTGTAGCCTTCCAAGGCCAAACTCTAGTTCAGACAAAGTGGATGACAACTGATGTATTGCACAACACGTTTCTGCATCTTCTCATGGAAGTCGGGACACTTCTAGATCTAAATAGGGAGGAATTGAGACAAGGAGGCCACTTAGGGGAACTCCTACCTAGAGCGCACAAGTCAATCAACTAGGATCAACACTTCTTCACATTTTGATGATGAATTAAATATATGTAAAATAAATGGTTCCCTTGGTATATAAGGTGAAGCGAGACTAAAATAAATCATTATTACCTTTTCTTCTGAAGCTATGTGTCTTGGTTGTTTTCTTTTTTGAGTTTTCATTTTACATTCACGACAATTTTGTTTTTAGGGTTTCTAAGAAATAACCAGTGCACCTTCCTTCATGTCTGCCTCCTAGTGACTCTATTTTCCATGCTTCCACCTTTGAGAGAAATCTTATCTCATTAGCGAGCCACTCTCTCAAGGAGGGTGCACCAACTGGGGTTTGTGCCCTTGCACATTTCTTCTTTGTGGGAATGAAGTGAGTGCGCCCTCTTCCATGGCTACACTGGGCTTCTCCCACTAATCCCTGGAGGTCACTCTGAGATCGCCAAAACCTCTTGTCCACTCTCGGATCACTTCACTCAGGATCCCCATTTGCTTGGTCACCCAAACTAATGGTGCACCCCTGTTCAGATTTGCGCCCATGAGGAGTGTTTTTGGTCATAAGATGAGTTATGTCTTGCGTGGTCATATTCTCGTGTAGATCGCCTTCTTGGGAAGATCAGATAGTTTTCATCTTTCCAATGATGTAAATGACAAGTCAAATCGAGTTCATATGCAAAACTTATGAGCGGTCAAATTTCAAGTCAAACAGTTCAAAGTCAAATTCAAAGGGGTAAAAGGGTGACACGTGTCAACACTACAAGGATCACACATGGCATGATCATACATATGACATGGCCACACCCCAAGGTGCCACAAGGACTGACCATATAGTGACTGGGCAGATGAGTTGGCAACTAACTGGAAAAGGTAAAATCCAAGTGGTCGAGTCATATGTTGACAAGTGGCAAGGTTCAACCAATGAGAGGTCACCAAGTGGCGACCTCCCATTGGCCTATATTGGTATGGTTTATTAAAATTATAGAGTCGATGGGGGTCAAACACACAACCTCCATAACCTTCCAAAGCCTTAACAAAACTCCACTACCAACACACCACATGAATTCTTCATACCCATATATGTTGTAATATTTATTTGAATTAGCATAAAGGTTCATTCTGTAGGGAAAAGGGGCCGAGGAATAAGCCCACAACTCCTAGTATATGTAATATTCCATGTAGCCATAAGCCATAGTTCTCAAGGCTAACTAATATGTTAAGGGTTTAGAACAATACCCCATATATATATAGTATATGGTTATACTATAACCATATAACAAACCAAAAAATATTCCAACAGAGGATCGTGGGGAGTAGATCCCTTGGACTCCACTAAAATTGGCCATGGTTTTAACCAATGTTCCATGAGCACCACATTTAATGGGATTCCACCGGAAATAGTTTTAAGTTTCCCAAATTTCGGATGGAGGTTGGAGATCCCACAACCTATATATGGGCAAATATCCCAACACTTCACACATTCTAAGGTCTACACATATATTGAGGTGGCATGAATCCCAATGTAGGGTATGCATTTTAAGGTCGTATGAATTGTATCAAAGTATGTGCAAAGGAAGAGGCCATGTTTGGTGTGTCTTGTAAAGCGTGTCGTGAGGTATATTATTCCAACATAGATAATTTTATACTCACTTTTCACAATTTTTCACAAGGATCATGAATTTGAGGTCGATTTTTTGATTTGAAGTCATTTGTAAAAGTATTAGTCCAAAATTTCATTAATGAGCTTTTAGCACATTGTTTTGCATGCTAAATGGGTGAAATTGGGCCAGATTGAAAATTGGTTGACTTTATAGTCAAAGTTATCATAATTTCCCAAGGATTTCAATGTTGAACTTATTTTTTTGTTTTGAGTAATGGAATTAAAGAGAGTCCATTAAATTGGCTTTTGTGAGTCCATATTCTAATGTAATTTGGTATTTTGAGATGATGGAGAATACTCATGCTATCTAAAGGAAATTTTAATATGAAGTGATGTATATCATCTATATATGTAATTTGAGTTCTTTTATTTTTATTTTTTTCATCTCATCATTAAAAACAACTAATCATCATTTCATGATTTTTTGGATAAGAAACAAATCATCATTTTTCTGCAAATCACCTCAATATAATCAGTAAATTATTCCGAATCAAGTTAGATGTTGCATGTATATATTTAAAACAATAAGTGGTGTCTAAGGATTTTTGGATCACTTATAATACCTTAATTTTATTTTTTCCTCTAAGTCTTTGTCACACCTCATTTTCTCCTTAAATTTCAATTTAATGATATTTTGAATAGTATCCTTATTCTACAAAATGGTCTCTTCCATGATTCTCCAATGACTTATCCAAAACTTGATATATTTATGACATCCTCACTTAAGTTGAAGGTGGTTATAACTAGATTTCAAAGAAATTTTAGGAAGCCTATTGTCTTCCATGTTGTTTAACTTTTTCTCATACATTAGGTATCTAGTATTAACCATATTTGATGGTTAAATTACCTCGTGATAAATAATTTACTCATTAAACTATATATATATATATATATATATATATATATA
>ML781752.1:1344524-1361223 GCA_009831015.1 Picea engelmannii | reverse complement strand
AATGTTGGATGATGTAGGGTCCATGCCATAATGAATCAAATTTCCCATGATCAAAAGTATCGTGAGCGATATCATAGGGTAGAACGAGATCTTCTTCGTTAAATGAGTGAAGGTTGACATGGCGGTCAAAGGTGGCCTTCAACCATTTCTTAGTTTCCTCTTTGTTATGTAATGAAGATCGATGGTCTTCATCCAGTGACTCTAAGTTCATCAAGTGTTTCTCCATTGGAGCAGTGTCAAGTAATAGCTTGATAGCAGTGCGCAATGTGGGAATTTTTCACTCAATGGGGAGAGTGGCTTCGACCCCATGGATGAGATGAAATGGTGTAAAAATAGTGGCATCTTTAACTGTCGTGTGATAAGCCCATAGTGCTGAAAAAAACATATGATTCTAGTTGGTCTTATGTTTGTTAACAATGCACTGCAACATGGTTTTGACAACTTTGTTAAAATCCTTGACCTGTCTGTTGGACCGAGGGTGGTATGGGGAGGAAAACTCATGGGAGAAGCCTAAACTTGAGGAGAGCTCAAAAAAGATCTCATTCTCAAAGTGTTTACTGTGATCAGAGACTAACTGTAGTGGGACTCCAAAGTGGGTAATGACGTGGCTGAAGAAACAACATGTTGTTGTGTCAACGGTGTTGTTGAAGGTAGGCATGGATTCAGCCCATTTGGTAAATTAATTGACTTCCACGATGATGTAATTGTGTCCATTGCTATATGGAGGGTTGCAAGTCATGAATTAGATGCCCCATTTGTAGGAGGGGTCGACAGTGATGACTGGATGTAAAAGAGTGGGTGGCACTTGTGTGTTTTTTGCATAAAGCTAACATTTGTCACATTGCTTCACATCGTGGATGCATTCGTGAAAAAATGTGGTACAGAAGTAGCATGCTTTAATTATTTTCTGGGTGGTGGACATTCCTAAGAGGTGGCTACCAGAGGTGTCATTGTGGAAATCATTCAAGACTCTGTCGGCTTCATCGATGGTTAAATATCGACAGAGTACGATGTTGACCCCTCATCGATATAAGATGTCCTTGATAAGGAGATATCGAGGGGCCTGATGGTGAATGCATCGACGATCATGTCAAGAGAGATGGGTTCCAAAATTTATGTTCGAAGGTAGAAGAGGAGGTCGTCATACTAGGGGTCATCCGAGGGGATGTAGAAGAGTTGTTTGGCAGGAAAATCTGTATTGACGGGTGCATCGTTAGTGTCAAAGGGAAATGTCGTGATGAGTTCGGAGAGAACAAGTTCTTTATTTATTTTGGGAGCTGCAAACTCTAGGTCATATTCATGAAGGATGACAATCCATCGAGAAAATTTACCATTAATTTGTCGTCGACTAGGCAATTACTGCCTAGGGTTGGAATCTGCCATGAATTTGGTAGTGCGAAGCAAGATATAATGATGCAGTTTCGGGACTATGAGGACAATTGTAGGGGTAAGTTTCTCTTCATGATTGTACTTCAGGGGTGGCACTGAAAGGTTTTTACTGATGTATTAAATAACATTCTCGTGGCCATCATCCCCTAGTTGGATGAGAGCTCCTACTACTGATACGGATGAGGCTGACAAGTAGAGGATATAATCACAATAATAGTTGAGTGGAATAATTAAAGGGGTGTTGGAGAGTGCCTCTTTTAAATCATCAAAAGTGGTCTGGGCATGTTTATCCCATCGAAATGGGATATCATGATGCAATAAGAGAAGGAAAACATGTGCATGAGTGGTGTAATCTAGGACAAAGCGTCGTAAAAGGTTGGCTTTGACTTGTAGGCTTTGCGGTTGGCGTAAATTCCTAGGTGGTGGAATTTTTGTGATGGCTTGGAACTTGAGGGGGTTCACTGTGATGTCATGTTGGGAAACGATGAACCCAAGGAGGTGTCCGAAGGTGATGCAAAATACACACTTGAGGGGATTCAATCAGATATTGTATTGTCAACATTGTTGAAAGACGACCCTTAAGTCATCTAGATGTTGAGTGTGTTTCTTGGATCGAGAGGTGAGGTCGTCTAAGTAAGTGAGGATGATTCAAGAAAGATCATGGAAAATGTAAGTCATGGCCTGTTGGAATGTCGCACCTACATTCTTGAGTCCAAAAGGAATAACATGATATGCAAAAGTACCCCATGGGGTGGTAAATGTAGTTTTATACTGATCTGCTGGATGGATTTGGATTTGGTTGTAGCCAAAGAAACCATCCATCAAGGAAAGAGCCTCGTGGTCAGAACATTCATCGATGATTTGGTTGATGAAAGGGGTAGGGAAGTTGTCTTTGGGACAAGCATGGTTGAGATTGTGAAAGTTAGTGTAGATGCCAATAGTGCCCTATTTTTTGTTGACAAGGACGAGGTTGGAAACCCATGACGTGTATGTGATGGGGTATATGAACCCTGCAGCACGTAGTTTGTCAATTTTGGCTTTGATAGCCACTGCTTAGGATGGGTGCAGTGGGAATTTCTTTTGACGTACAGGGGTGGCATCTAGCCATGTTTTGATGTGATGTTCGACGATTTAAGGATCAAGGTCGGGCATCTTTGTATATGACCAAACAAAAATATCCCGGTATTCCTGAAAGAGAGCTTTGTAATTTGTGAGTTCCTATGAGTTCCAATGGTGATTTCTTCTATGATTCCTGGTTTGACGAAAATGTTAATTTTGATAGTGGGGTAAATATTGGCCATGTTGCCTTCTTCAAAACCATCGGGGGAAGGTATAGGGTTGTTGAACCAATCTATATGCCCAGATGGAATGAAATCATTTGTTTAGATTGCGCATATGGAGGCTTGACTAGGAGGGGTAAAGGCTTCCTATGAGAGAAAGAGTGCTCAATGATGGAGCACTTTCCATGGGAAATCGAGGGTAGTTAGTTCCTCTAGGATATCTTTGTCGCAGTGGAAAATGCGAGAATACAGGGGATCCGAGGAAGTAACATTGGTGAAAGTCACCATGTGATGGTCTTCAGTTGGTGAATATGGAGAGGGGTTATCATAAGGATGGTGTGATGGTGTGCTTGACATAAAATGGATGTTAATGCACGATGGGTTGTGAACTATGGGCGGGGGTAATATTTCCTGAGGGAAATGAACTGGAGAATTGGGAGGATTTGGTGGGAAATCCTCAGACAGTCGATCAATGAATCATGGAGGAGTGGGAAGTGACTCAGGTTTAGGGGAGATGATGGGGTTAGTATTTGGAAAAGGAATAGGTGGAATTACTTGTATCACAGGGAGTGTGTTGTTTGGACGATCTTGAATAAGGGCCATTTGACGACTCTTGTATTCAATGATCGTAGGAAATTGGTATGTGAAATAATCAAGTGAGTCACAAAGAGAGAAAGGGAACCTCATCCACTCATTGAATGAGGTCGTGACATAATGGATGTCATTGATGTGGATATTTGAGGACGTGGATGGAGGAGGGTCTTGCCGAAATATTTGGTGTACTGTCGTTAGTGTCTGCCAAAATTGAGGTAATGTAGGGAAATGATGAGTGTAGTGGTCGTATTGTGAATAGATGGAACATGATAATTTTGTTCACATCCCTTTACTTCCTCTAGTAGGGGACATGGTGGTAGTACTAGGTGTGCTTGGTGAAGTGACAAGTGTTTTGGTTGTTCGGGGGAGTTAGATCAAGTTGTGTAACTTGGGGAGAGAGGGACATCTATTTGTGGGGTGTCCTTCCTTATCGCATAGTGCATAAGGAGGTTGAACTCGGGGAGGAAGTGGAGCGGTGGGCTCCTTCTTCTTATGTATGCCCCTAGTTGTGGTTGGGGTGCTAGCAAGTGGGGGTGAAGGTGGTGCGGTTGGGGTTAGTACTGAAATCTGCATTGGGATTCCCTCTGTTTGGGGAGGGAGGGATGGTTGAGAAACCATCGTAGGTGGATGGAGATGGAATACTAGAATGGACAACACCATGTTGGGAAGGGTAAGCGTTGCAGCTACCTGGAACTCTTGTAATCCTTGTGGGGGGTAGAAGAATGGGACTTGAGTGATGGATTGGGGGATTGTCTCCCAAACTGAGATTTTCCCTTGGGGAAGGGTGAAATCAAGGGTAAGTGGTGTCATAGGGTTATCAGGTAATTTTTGAGGTATAATTTCTTCAACTGGGGAGACATCGAGGGGTGGAGAAGCCTCCATGGGAGGAATGGTATCTCCAGTTTCAGTTCCATTGGAAGATATGACACACACTTTTGATAAGGGGTGTATGAGCAGTGGTGATCCATGGTATGCCCCTAGAAAAGATGGATCTTTGAAAAAATTGGGACCCATATCCATGAGTGGATAGGCATCGACACTGGTGTAGACAAGAGTTAAGATTTTGTCGATATTGGAGGAGTGGTTAGGCTTGTAATGTTAAACTTGGTCGATGGTGATGATATTCCCATTATGGGGGAACATCATCATTCAAAACACGTAAGAGGCCATGACATTCATATCATACATGTAGCTACGACCAAACAAGATGTTGTAATCAAGCGGGGCATCGATAACCTTAATGTCAATCAGGATGGTTTTTCCTCTGAGTTCAATGGGAAAATTTTGAAAGAGCCCTTCAGGAGAGGATGGTCATCCATCATAAGCTCTTAAAGTGATGGAAGATGGGATTAGCTCAGGGGAGCCAAGTTTATGCCATACGGTTTTGGACATGATGCATGTGGATGCACCTTCATCAATGATACATCGATGAACCATGATGTTTTGAATGTTGACTGGTATTTGGAAAGATACCAAAGTAGGGAGACGAGGTTCCCCACAATATAGATCAAAGGTGATGAGTCTAGTATCAACAAGGTCGACTTCCCCTAAGGTAGAAAGCAGTGATTTCCGTTGAGTGGGACACATTTAGAGGACCTACAATACTGACATGGTTGGAGAAGATTGTGCCAAGTCATTGACCAGGCTGTAATTTTGTGTCGGCCTAGCCTGAGAGTTGTTGACATTTCGTTGCAATGGGACGTGATAAATACAAATGGGGGGATTAGGGTTAGGGCGTGGAATCATCAAGGGTTGTCCACCTGTGGATAGAGCTAATTCCAAAGTGGTGGGAGTAGACTCAAGGGGTGCGTTGTACTGATGAATGCACATTTGCAGAAGAATTTCTTCTTCTCTAGTGAGGAGAATATTGTGATCCGCCAGATTCCCATGGTTTTGATACTGTCCCATCGATGGTGGGGCAGGATGCATCTCCTTCTAGGTATTCATCACACCTTGGTATGGAATAGGGTTTTTCAACACAGCTGAGGGTGGTTGCTGCAAATACTGTTGTGGGGTCTGCTAAGGGGAAAGTGACGTTGGGGGACATGGCGCATTCATGGAATCTTTCATCAGTTTGAAGTCGACAATTTGGGGGAAATGGTGAGTATAATGACCATGTTCACCACATAGATCAAAAGGGAAGTTCATCTAAATGTTGTTGTTGTTGTTCCTCCCTTGGCGTTTATTATTTCCCCCTTGGGGGTTCTAGTTCCCCTAATTATAGTTGCCCCCAACAAGTTGGTTTTGTTGGGGGTGGTTTCCCCCTAGTCCTAGGTTATTATTGTTTCATTTTTCCCTTTCTTTTGGAATTATTCAGCTGATGGGCCAGATTTTCCATATTCAGTTGTTCAAAATTTTGAAATTGTTGAATAAGAGAGAGTTGAATAAAGTTAACCCCAGCATGTGGTTGTCCTTGTGGAGGAGAAATGGGCTCTGGAGGACCAAGAAATGGAAAATACAGATTGTTTTGTGGAAAATATCCATAGGGTGCATAGGAAGGTGTAGCGCTTTCACTAGTTCTCAGGGTGTAAGATGAGGTAGAGGGGGTACCAGAACTTGGTTGAATAGTTGGGTGCATCATGGGTGTCGGCGAGGGTCCACTCATGGGTGGAGGGAGGAAAATAGAGTATGGCTACTAATAAGGGGGGGGGAGGAAACAAGGGGGTCCTCCATACATAGGTGGATATTTGGGAGTACCGTACATGGGTGGTAGTTGGATGTACGGGTTCTGGTGTGTTGTGGTACCAATCAATCCATCTGCTGAGTGAGACATCCCAGGTTTGTCCTGGCCGAATGGTATGGGTCTCAAGGCATCAGGTAGTACTGTGTATACATATCCTGACTGTGCATAAATGAGGTCATAGTGTTGAGACTTATTGATGGTTGCCTCTTCAGTTTGGGGGAAGGTGGAGGCCATGTCTTTGGTAAGGAGAGGGACAAGTGATCTAAGAAACCAATCAAGGCATTGTTCTTTGGTGGTTTCTACTTTGCATAAACTATGTCGCTGACACCATTCATGAATTTCATCGGTGATATGTGTGGTTGAGGTTTGTTTAAACTCATAAAGTAGTTCGAGTCCATTTTTGTGATGAAATGGTAGTTGAAAGAATGTTAAAAATGTTTTGGCCAATGATTCAAAAGTCACACGGGACCCTGATTTTTCGTCCACATACCACTTGGTCGATGGACCTGTGAGTGTGAGCTGAAATAACCTTAATCAGATGGATTCATCCATGATGTTGTTTGAAGAGAACCATAAGTGGAAGGTCATGATATGATTGGCAGGATCTTCTCCCACCTTTCCTTCAAACTTGGGAATGTCTGAAGGTAGTTTGGTAGGCATTGTAGGCCATGTGGGGTCATGCAATATAGGATCATTCATGAGCTTACTCAGATCCGGTATGTTGAGGGAGGCCAAATACAACATGTGGAGTGTCAGTGGAGGATTATTTCCATCCATGGTGTCAGAAGGTAGCGGACCTGACCCTTGAGGGGGGTTTGGTGGGGGTGTACTTCTCCCTTGGGAAGAAGTGTACCCTATGCCTCCTTGTGAAGGAGAGATAATGGATGGGTGACCTTGGTTATTGTACCCAAGTAAAGAGGAACCAAGTAAAATTGATCCCAAAATGGTAGCACTCACAAGTGTGTGAGATGACTGGGCCGGTGAGTTGGAGAAACTAGGAAATCCTTGTAGGATAGGAGGGAGATTTTGCAAGCATTGGGAACAACAAGGATTATGTGGGTCCCCTATGATTTCTGACTAGCAAAGTGAAATGTGTGCAAAATGGTGATGAGAGAATCATATGAACAAGAGACTTGTATAAGATGGACCTTCACAATATATCTCACAATGACATGTAATTAAGAGAGCATCATTCATAAATAAATTGAAAAGAAGCATATATGTGGGTAGGTGGATTTTTTCCGTGTGGTAGAACAAAGAAAATAGATGCTCGTGTCCTGTAGAGATGTAGCGTCCTTCCTCTCAAATTGCACTCAACCTTCCAATAACACTCAACAGTGGGGTCTGAAGCCACCATAAGAGGAACTAGTGAAGGATGAAACAATAAGTTATAATGAGGGGTAGAGGGTGCATATCCTGAAAGAGCTGGCGATATTTCCCAATAGCCACACAAAATCCGATCAGGGTGCAATTGCAGCCCACAATTGCCACCTGGGTAGATTTCCTAAAATTGGCCATTAGGTACCTCGGTAAAAGTGAAAAATTTAGACTTTAGGCCTCAGATATGGGTCATGGGCGGGATCCCTTCCAAGAGGTGGGTGCCTCAAGGGGGGATGCACAGAAAAAACCAAACCTCAACCTTCAACCCTTCATGGGTATCTCCCTATCTTATGGTGTTAGGAACTCTTGACTTGGAGGATTTTAAAGTTCCCTATTTGTCAACTTCTAATGTTTGAAGATGTGAGAACCAAATAACGGGGGGTTATTTGGATGCCTACCCCCGATATCCTACCTAAACTAAAAATTTCTTTTGGCACCTCCTGTGGAGGAAAACTTAGTGAGTTTTTAGAAAAAATTTAGATGTGGTTGTTTGAGAGATTGGGGGTGTGAACCAATCTCATTTGAATTAAGTGGGTGTGGGTAATTTCTTCAAGAAAATAGTGGGACGTTTCAGAATCCCTTTGGAGGAAACCTACTTCAACTTCCACAATTTGAGATGAAATTATGTGAGTGAGGAGTGACTTGATGTGTGAGAAAGTGATCAAATGTGTCATTTTTTTAATAAGTTAGGTATCACCTTGCATCATGTGGACTTAGTGTAGCCCTTACAAGTCTTGATTACCTATCTTACTATATGCCATTGGTACAACCTTACAAAATTTTAAAGTCCCTAAAGAACTAGAATGTGGACATGTGGGTCCTTACCAATCCTTTAAACTCTCTAATGTGATTTAATCTAAGAAAGATTTCAAAAAACTATCCTAGATTGTGAGTATGTGGGCATGTGTGGGCCTGTTACAATGATCTTTAAACTCCCCTAGTGATGTAAACTAAGAAAGTAGCTTCAAAAACTATCCTATATTTGAAACATGTGGGCATGTATGGGCCCTTGCAGATTTAATATGTTTTGAAAAGAAACTAAGAGGGGCCCTAGGGGGGATTTGTCATCTCTTAAAGATTTTGTTTTAAGGGAGATGAAATCTTCCCTCAATCATTTTTCTGATTCTCAAGATCGCTCTATGGTGCAAGAGAAGAGCATAGTCAATTATTGAAGTTTGATTCCTGGTCCCAATGAAAGTGTTTATATATGTCATAGTAAATGATTTCAACTTAACTTTTACAATCAAAACAAGCCATCCATGTGGAAAATGAAAGAAAAAGAGGACAAATATGGTTCCTTTTAACCTTGTAAGTTCCAATGTTTTGACTAACCCTTCATGTGAAGAGGGAATCTAAGTGTGGTGCATTTACAAATTTCATAACAACAATATTTTGAAGGCTAGCGGCATTCAAAAATCACAAAACACTCTTACAATTTCAAGAATCTAGAAAGATGCACAGGTTAGAGTTCAGACAAAGGCGCAATGGGCGCACAATGCATAGAGTGCATAGTGAAAAGAAAACATTTGGGCACACTTTGCTCAGAATGCATAGAGAAACATGATGTTGTGGGTGCACAATGCTCGGAATGCTCGTCTGTGGGCAGAAATACCCGAGCACGTTCTGATAGGCATCAAGGGGGGGGGGATTTCAAGTGGAATTCTCCCCTTCCAGCTCCAATTCAAGCTCTTTACAGGTCATTCTAGGCCGGTTATGATCCTTGCAAGGAAAATGAGTTAAAAATAAGTGCTCAAACAACCCAAATAGGGAGGAAATTGATACCGTGTCCCCAGTATGGTTGCCAATCTATTGTGTCCTTTTCGTCACTCCCACAAGAAAAATAAAGGCACCTACAATTCCAGTTGGGCCTTCTAGATAGGACAGAGGTTAGAGTATGAATCAAATGACTCAATCACATGAAATAAAAAAACAACTAAGCTAATAATAACTAAAGAAACAAAACTAAAATGCATAAGGAAATTACAACCAAAATCAATCAAACAATTGACCAATATTCATGCTACCAATGGAGAAATTATATTAGTGGGAAAACACCAAAGAGAAAGGGGGACTTATGGATCCCCTCTTCCTCCTAGGGAAGGCTCTTGAGTCCCCTATGTGAGAGCTCTTCTTACCAATGACAAACTAGAAAGTAAATGGTGAATAAATCCAAGGTTATTCCTTCAAGAGGTGAGGTGAATAGATTAATGAGATGATGCTAGTATGCTCCAAGAAGGAAAGAGGTTCCATGTAAGATAATAGAGGCAACATAACAATACAATGAGATTCTTGAATTCATAGTGCGCCCATGGCCTCTTTTTATAGTAAATCTTTGAGGCATTATCCAACCGGTCTTTAGTGTGAACAATGGGCCCTATAGGGCACCCTTAGGTCTTTGACCAGCCCCCCACTCAAATTCAACTCGGATTTGAGGGTCAAATTGACCTGGGAGATGAACCATAAGTGGGTAAGGGACCGACAAGAACCATAAATGCATCGTTCAAAGGAGTGCACGAATTTTATCGTACACAGTCGCACATCGGGCGCATGTGCGCTTTTTTGGCTTTTTTGGCCTGCGCACGTGCATGCACTTCTTATAGTGTTTCTGCGAATATCAATTTTATAACCAATTGTATAGTTTTTGTGCCATTTGGAAATGTATTTTTGGGGATATGAATGAACTAATAGGTTTTTGGAGATGCTAGATTCCTGTGACCATTTGTGGACAAAATTTCAATGATAACAAAGGAAACAGAAGGAAGCAGAGAAATTCAGAACACCATACCCAACCAAACTGATAGTTTGTATAATTATCCATTGAAGTTGCAAAAATTCAATATAGGAACTATAGAGAAACCTAATATAGCTATGGTAAGAGATTACTGGGATGAGAAAAATAGCCAAGAAATACATAGCTTGTTGTAGGAGTATGAGGACCTATTCCCAAAGACGTTCTCAGAGATAAAAGGGATTAAAGGAGCTATGGGAGAGATGAAAATTGAACTAAAACCAGGATCAAATCATGTAAGGCATAGACCATATCACCTTAACCCTAGAGTGAAAGAGAAGGTTAAGAGAGAAATAGATAAAATGCTTGAGGATTGACTTATTTTTCCAGTGGAAGAAGCGGAATGGGTTAGCCCAATAGTCATCCAGAGAAATGAAGGTACATAGGACATTAAGGTATGTGTAGACTATAGAATCCTTGACTATTCCTGTGTGCATGACCCTTTCCCAACACCTTTTACTGACGAGGTGCTAGAACAAGTTGCGGGGAAATAATCTTACTCATTTACAGATGGATTTTTGCAGTACCACCAAGTGAGGATTGATGAAGAAGACAAAAAGAAGACCACATTCATAATAGAATGGGGGTCATTTTCATACAATGTGATTCCCTCCATCCTAAGGATCTCCCCTTCAGTTTTTTCCTATATTGTAATAACAACTTTCCTAGAATTTATTCACAAGTTTATAGAATTTTATATGGATGATTGGACGGTATACAACCTGCTCAAGGAACATGTAGTTATATTACGTCTGATGTTTGATAGATGTAGGGAATTTCAGATATATTTGAACCTCATAAAGTGTATATTTTGTGTGCCACATGGAAATTTGTTAGGCCACATAGTATGCCGAGAAGGAGTACTGGTAGACCCAACCAAGGTTGTGGTTATTGTGAACTTGCCACTGCCTATGAGCATCAAGCAATTGTGCTCCACGTTGGGGAACATAGGGTACTATCGTAGGTTTATCAGAAGGTATACAAACATTACGACACCCTTGGAAAATCTACTAAAGAAGTTAGAAGTGTTCCAGTGGATGCCATAGTGTGATAATGCATTCGATATCCTGAAGGAAAAGCTTATCACAACACCTATTCTAATATTTTTGAACTGCGAGAATGAATTCCATGTGCACATAAACACATTAGGTATTGCCCTGGGAGCCATCTTAGTGAAACTAGGAGATCGCGCTATGGATCATCTTATCTAATTTGCTAGAAGCAATTTGTTGCAAGATGAGCACAACTATACAATCATAGAAAGGGAGGGTTTAGCTATGATTTACACTCTGCATAATTTTAGGCATTACTTGTTAGGGTCTCATTTTAAGTTCTTTACTGATCATTTTGCGTTAAAATATCTAGTTAAGAATCTTGTTTTGGAAGGAAGAATTTGTTGATGGTTGTTGTTGTTTCAGGAATTTTCATTTGAGGTGATCATTAAACCTGGAAGATGCAACATGGGCCCTGATCACCCGTCTATATTAGAGTCATGAGAAAGTGGTGGAGTAGTCGATGATCATCTCCTAGATGCAGGCTTGTTTCGGGTTGAGGCCATACCAAAATGCTTGGAAGACATAACAATCTTGTTAAGCACAAGGTCATGCCCAGAAACGTACTCTGCAACTCAGAAATGTCATATGGTGGTTAGTGTAGCGGACTATCAATTGATTGCAGGGAAATTGTATAAGTTTGGCCTAGATAGTAACCTCAGGAGGTGTGTCTTAGATCATAAAATACAAGACATATTGTGGGAGTGCCACAGTGGAGTAGCAGGAGGCCATGCTAGAGGAAAGGCCACTGTGCAGAAGGTCCTCCAAGATGGATTATGGTGGGCCACACTCTTCAAGGATGTGAAGGCATATGCTCGATCTTGCGACATTTTTCAGAGAGTGGGCAAGCCATCACGACAAGATGAATTTCCTCTTCAACTAGTTTGAGCTCTGCAAGCATTCGAGAAATGGGCGGTTGAATTCATTGGGTCGATCAAACCCACAACTAAGAATTCAAAGTCCAGGTATATTATTATCGTAACTAATTACCTTACACGGTGGTCTGAGGTAGCATTTTTCCAAGATTTCTCACTCGATACTACTACCAGGTTTATTTTTGAAAGTATTATCACTCGGTTCGGATGTCCTAGGAGTCTGACCAATGATCAGGGTGGTCATTTTATCAGTAGTAAAATAGCAAAGCTTACAACAGAGTTCTTAATTCAACATCATAAAAGTATCCCCTACCATTTTCAATCCAATGGAACGGTATAAGCGCTTAACAAAATTCTGGAGAGAGGATTAATGAATTTTTGTTGTGAAAACAAGGAAGATTGGGATGACATAGTCCCAATAGTTTTATGGGATTACAGGAAAACCACAAAGAAACTCCACAAGTATACTCCATTTCAGCTGGTCTATGGGAAAGAGGTTTTGGTACTGGCATAATTCATTACCCCAAGTCTATACATTACACATATTACACACATTTCATAAGGTGAATTGGTCATGCATAGGATTATGGAGTTGCAAGAACTTGATGAGACCAGGGTTTTAGCATACTTTCATTGGTCAGTTGAGAAAGAAAGTCAGAAATCTTGGTATGACGGACATATTAAGACTAAAACATTTTCGCAAGGAGATAAGGTCCTACTTTATGATAGTCGATACCAGAAACATTCAGGCAAGTTGCACATCCATTGGTTGGGACCATTTATACTTGCGGAGATCCGACCTTTTGGAGCAGTTAGACTCGCGCAACTGGATGGTATACTTGGGCAAGTATGGGTGAATGGTGCTTGCCTGAAACCCTATATTTCTCAGAACTAATATAAATGACTGTTTCTCTAGTCCAAAGGAGAATTTATAGTAGCTATATTTGAATTTTTTGCAATTTCTGTGAATTAAGTTAATAAAGTCGGAGTGTGCATTTTTGCACCGCAACATGTATTTCATTTTTCTGTCTAAGAATTGTTTTGGTGCAGAACTGCTTACTCAGCAATGTAGGATCAAAATATCCCTGAACCCATTAATGATAGCCATTAAATGTGATGGGTACCCCTTTCTGGTTGGAGGGAGAGCAAATCCGGATGAAATCCTAGTCCATGTGCCACATGAACCTAGTTCAATCATAGCCTTTATTACCGCTACAATAACCCATCTGAAAGTTGTAAAACCATAAATCCATGATACATGAAGATGCCATCAGTATTCATGCAAGGATTATCATGTGTTCAAATTGTAAGGTCTGAAGTCATCCATGTCCCTGACCAACTTGCTCAATAAATGCCAGTATCACCTAGTAGATTTACCTTGTTAACTAGTCCCATTGGAAAACTAAGCTCCAAGTTGCGTCTATAGGGTACTGATGAATGGCATTAGTAGTTATTACATATCTTTCCAGCTAATCCTGAGTATAAGGGTGTGTGAACTCGGTGTAATACATATTATTTCCCAGAGAGAACTTAGTGCCTTACGAATTATGAATTGCACTCACGCATGTGCTACCCCTCAGACCTCAGTCACGATCCCTAATCCCAGTTAGATTTTTTAAGTCTGTTGACAGTCTATAATCACTATGTCGATAGATATAGGGAGTAGGAGTGCATTTTCCAACGATGCATTGATGGAGAAGCCCTGTGACCCTTAAGACAAGATCATGGGAAATCTCAAAGGGAAGGCCGAGCAATTTAAACTCCTCGACCTTGACCTAACAGACCAGGTTTTGTTCCCACAGTTGAACATTGATGTATTCTAGAGTGTCTCTCTAGATGAGTTGGGAGGAATGTAGTTCGTGTCGAATCTCAGAGATTTTCTAGTTTTCGGCACTACTAGTGAGGTTGTGAGATGTACCAAGTTCCTCATTAGTAGGGTACATGACAGGATCCTATGGATAGATCAAAAATACCCCATCCATGCATAGGATATCCATCAACTTAATCGAAAGAGGATTATCGCTCTAAGGAGAGGATGTATCCAAATGATTTCAAGGACACAACAATCATGGGAAGAAAAAGGGAGAACCCATCTTGTATGAACAATTTCATACTCAGACAGGGGCATGCACAACCAATATTGACCCCATTATATCTGAGACAGTCAGGACCACTTGCTATGTAATTTATAGCAAGGTCATGCGATCATATTACAAAGGTGAATGCACATTGGATTCCCTATCATTGGTAGATTTTCGTGCCAACGGAGTTGTGTTCAATTGGTGCAGCTGCTTTCTAGAAGAACTCCTGGTGGCATGTGAGGAAGCTCGGGAGAAGGTAAACACCTTCACCTATGGATAATTGTTACTTGCGTTCACCATGTTGAAGTGGACGCCACCTGCAGGAAGACCACCATCACCAGCAAATAAGGGCTTATTGGAAAATATGTTCCAACCTTGGCACTCAAGGTCAGACGCAGAGAAAACTGCATTCAACAACACAACATTCTCGAAATGGTACAACAGGTTGCTTGACACAACTCAGAGGTTTCACATTCCTTAGGAATTTCTCAACCTGAACACGTGGAACATCAAATTCATCATGAACCACCACCACATGTTTATCTATCCAAGGCATGCCAAGTGAGAATACTTCAACTCCCAGATGTTGTCATTTTACCTGGATGAAGAGGCCTTCAACAAGGAGTTCATGTCATGGCCAGGAGTGAAGCACAACCCACGTAATTTGAGGATGCACTACCTTCAACTGGCGTAAATGTTGAATAAAAAGGGCCAGGAAGTAGGGGTAGGACTGAGCTCAAGCTTGGAGGAAATGAAGAAAGAAGCTCCAGTGTAGGCAGACTCAGAAGAGGAGGAAGAGATGCAGCCACGAGAACACAAGAAGAGAACATTTCCCATGTTCCCATAGATTCCATAGAAAGCCATGTTGACAGGCAAAGATTTCAATGAAATCATGAGCACTGCCTTCATGAGAGACCCATTGGTCAAGAAACCTAGGATGGGGCTCTCCCCTATAAATATTCTGAAACCTAACCGATATCGTCTATCATTCATCGTACTCGAGCAGTGACTAGAGTGACCCAAATTATTGATATCTAGTATCACCTTGAACCTGACACCACTCCATCCACCACCATCATTATTGAACAACCCCCTTCACCCCCACAACCCCAGTCTCCACCTCGATAAATCACCATCCCATCCCAAGTGACTGAAATGGAGCCCATATAGTTAGACCCCCCCAAGCTACCCAAAGAGATACCAAAACTCACTGGTCCAAACCCTGAAGTCTAGAGCCAATAGATTGTCATTTTTGTACCAATTCAAGACACTCTTCCTTCAATGGAGATGAAAATTGTACCAATACCACAAGTCCCAAGTCCTCGACACACTCCCTCAACGACCAAGGTTGAGGGTGTTATCCAAAGGAGAATAACCCCAGAACATGAGGTCCACAAAGATGAAGAAGTACCAGAGATTTAGAAGGAACCTGACATGACATTAGGACAGTGTGCAACATCATTGTAGGAACAAATGGATCTAGTACTCCAAAACCAACAACAGTGCGCAGAGATGATGCAGCTATGCCTAGATAGAACATAAGTGTTATCATTCCTTCCATCATAATTGAGGGTGAGACTTGTGCAAGGTCCATCCACAGGAGAGGAATAGGTGGACACACCTTTAGAGAATTCAACAGCCAGTGGACTCCCACTATAGGTATGAGCACCCAAGGAGGCCACCACTTCTTCTTCTGACCTCTCACAGTGGCCTTCAACACAATTAGTAGGGGTGATCATAGCCTCAACTAATCAACTGGAGTAGAGTCTCTAGCAGGCCGAAATGGATGTAGAGTTGGAAAGGGAGGAAGTAATCCTCACCCAAGCAACTAGGAAAAAAAAGGAGTATGCCAAGGTCCAAGAAGAGCAAAAACTGTAAAGAGTCCAGGAAAAGATTGTCGGAGCCTGGCTAGAGATAAGGAAGGAAACACCACAATTGTTAGAATCAAGTGTTGTAGGAGAGCCTGAGCAATAGATTGAGCTAATCCAGGGAGCATGGTAAGATTTGGACATTCACGCAGAGAACCTGGAAGTACAGTTGTGGGATATCAAGTGTTAATCATAACAACAACCTCAGAAGATTCAATAGAAGATGTAAAAAGTAGTGCTTGAAGGAAATAGCGCTAGAGAAACACTACACAAACAAACAACATAATGCACAAGGATATTTCGTGAAGTTAGTGATTATATGGGTATCATTTCATGACGCAACTAGACTCTGGAATATCTACATGCAATTATGCAGTCTTGTTATAACCCTAAAATGCACCATACAGGTTTACCTGGCATCAGGCCAACTCATGCCTCTTCCTAGCCAAAGCCATGCTGAGTATTTCCTCAAAAAACCACTTAAAACAAACAACCCGCGCCCTAACTTATCACTGGGCGCGGGCAACCGCTTGCTGTCCTCTTACTGCACGCGGGTATCCGCGGGATAGACCAAAACAGCCCGCGAGTACCTAACAATGCAAAAAATCAGGGAAGTTTCCGCCGAGACACGAGGCTTTTTGTCAGTTAACTGAAACTCTCCGCCATGCATGGCCGAGAGTTCGACTAAAACCCTAGCTCTTCCTAGCCT
>ML781752.1:1301374-1344424 GCA_009831015.1 Picea engelmannii | reverse complement strand
ATGAGTCTCATCTATGATATTTGATTTATGTTTTTATCTCTAACCCTATAATAGATCAGTAGCATGCATGCATAGTATTGTTTTGATTGCAGGAAGCTTTGTGGAAGGAGCAGCAGCAGCAAAAGGACAAGAAACTCAACGGAAGATCTACTTCAGCCGTCCGGAAAAAGGTTGGTTTATTCTTCTCTTGTATGCATGTGAAGAAAGGGGTTTCAGATTCGGGTAGAAGGTCAAAAGTTAAGTCTTGAGGGTCATGATCTGCGTATAAGCTTAGAGCCCTAGCTTATTAGTCCGTAGGGTAGAATACCCCACAACAAGTCTCTTAACGAATAAGTTGTTGTCACCATGGATCCGTTGGAGTAGTAGGAAAAATTTGATCAGATCCAGCATGCAGATAACGAGCTGAATGCTCTATTTGAAGCGCAATTAGTAGCGAAGAAAGAGATATGGTAATTTTGACCTATTGTTTAGACAACATACATGAAAATGCATCAGGTAGATGCTACAACTAATTCAGAATGGAACTCCATGGTCGCATCCAAGCCTAAAGGATGCATTACAAATGTGACTCAGTAGTTCGTAGTTGAAGCCTCACTCCTTTCCAGGAAGTGGTAGGACAAAATTGTCGAGTTTCAAGTAGTAAGGAAGACAGACCTGGAGTTGGTACCATAGTTGGGCCCTTCATTTGAAGAGGCAGAAAAGGAAAGAGTGCAAGAAAAATATGAAATCAAAGCACAGACAAAGGATAAAGGAAAGCAACAGGTGCTCCTAGAAGCCATGGAAGAGCCAAGGACTTGACTCGAGGGCGAGTCAAGGATAGTGGTCAGAGCCTATTGGGCCCTTAATTTTTGGTTAGAAGTTGTGCAAGGAATACTATAGTCCCAATTTTGGTCAAACACAAGTTGCGAAATCCACAAAGGAGATGGATAGTGGAGCAAGAAAGGAAACAAAAAACAATTGGAAAGAGGGACAATGCAACACCAACAAGGAAAAAGAAGTTACAAGAGAACAAGAAAAAGAAAGCATGTGAAGTCTAAAACCATAAGATCCCAATCAAGCTATAAACACGATATGTATATGATTATTAAAGGGTTGGATGTTGTAGATGGTATAGATGGTTCATTTACTCCATGTAGGTTCTGTGATTGTAATTCATATCCATTTTGGGAAAAGGGTAGATAAATATCTGAGGAATGAGTTCAGAGCCAGAAAATATTGTACCAGAGTAATGACTTGTATCTGTTAAATTATATTTGAGAACCCCTTTTTGATGATAACATATGGAAGGACCTGGAATTTTCAAATATACTATGTAATTCTATGTCTATGGTTATGAATTGTCTCTTTACTTTATTTCTTCATGTCTGATAAGATCAATACACTATAACTGTTTGAAAATGTTGTCTCTACTTCATTGTCTCTATTACTAGTTATGAATGAGTTCATATCTTCTCTTTGATTATTTCTTCTTGCACAAGTGTTACAAATTATTTTGGTCACTCTAGTGATGTCTCTACAGTTATGTGTTCAGGCCCTCATAAGGACTTTTTGCCTGAGAAAAGTGATTGTTGTCTTCTTCCACAAAACATATTTTTAAGATGAGTTCGCAGGCTGACTATGTTGTAGGGTGTGAGAATCTTGATTCTCACAGGCAACCCTATACCTAGCCTACGAGGTGTTCGCAGTCTACTCTATAGGAAGGGTGCTAACCTGTTTTGAAGCTTAAAAGGAAGACGAAGTTACGAAGGTTCTAGAAGAGTATCTTCTAGAAAATGAGTTGGCATTCGCATGGTTGGCATCCTACTGACTTCTTAGATTTAGTGGGATCATCCTCATCCCTTTAACCATCTATCCTTCTCCTATATAATGAAGGTTTTCTCAAGGAAGAGGTTAAGCAAGATTAAATGGAGAATTGATGAAAGAAATGTGTGAAGAACCCCATTTGGATTGAACCTTAAAGACTCTATTTGTCTATCAAGTTGTACTGGATCTTCTTCATGCAAGTGTAGAGAAAGTGTGTGTTGGAACCAAGGACCACTGAAAGGAAGCTTGTGACATCAAGGCGATCTGGTTGTATATTTTACTTTCATTTAATATAATACAAAAACATGTCCCTTTCCCATAAAATCACTCTTATTTTATTGCATAACTCCTTGATCATATGCATAGGTTGACATTGAATATACTTTTCTATCTTCACTTTGGTTGGTTTGTGTTGTCTTGGACCTAATCTCACAAGAGCACTGGAGCGAAGTAGGAACAACAGAGACCTAAGGAAGCAATATAAAGATATGCCACTCATTCCTTCTTGGTAGTAGATTCAATGACTGCAACTTAGAGAAAGAGTCATGTCTTGTCCTGTTTTTTTCTAGATCCAGGTGGATCTAGGGAGATCTGTTAGTGTCCACATATACCGATTTATCTAGTAAAAAAATTGGCGACTCCACTAGGGATACAACTCATTTTTGTTGTCATTTTTTGGCCATTTGCTCTTGGTTTACCTATTTCATTGCCAACCAGACTCTGAGTCTGTAGGAGAGCCTTATAGACTCTCTGGACCTAGAAGTTCACTCAAAAATTTTCTCCCTTTTCCAAATTTTCATATTTTACAAACCTTCTCGAACTGTACCTCTCTGTATCCTGTGAGAACCTTTCATTTTCGCACCCCACTGTTCAGTCCAGTGCGGCATCCTCACACCCTGCCAGTGTCCAGACTGTGAGAATGCCTCATTCTCGCACTGTACTCCACTTCTAGGCTGCGAACCCATTTATAAAAGTTTTGGATCAAGTCTTCTTGTCTTTTTTGATGCCCAGATTTGTTTGTTCATCTGGGAAGAACTTCTTTTTCCATTGTTTGACTGTTTCTTGACTCCAAATATTGTCATCGATTAGTTTTCGAAGATCGAAAACTCTTCTTAATCTTTTTCCCAGTTTTTACTTCTCAACATTTTACCAATGAGGGTATAATCTCAGATTTTGAGATCTGAGTTCTTGTTTGGTCAAAAGTCTTTGATCGTTTTAAAAGTTAGGATTATTATTTATTTATATTGCTTACTGCTTAGAAAATTTCTTTGTTCGTATACATTTCAAGAAACCTTTTCTTGTCGATTTTTATTTTTATCTCCATTGAAATATTTGATTTGGGTGTTTATTGAGTATTGTGTTTTCCTTTGGCTGCTTACCTTTTCTTAGCTCCATCCCTATTTTTGGCTTCTAATTTTTTTTTTTTTTAAAGTCTTGTTCTTTTAAACAATCATTCAGAAAATATTGGCATTAAAAGAGAACGAATAGTGAATTTACGTTATCCATGATTGTTTGGTACTACATTTGAAAACGTAATTGTACATCGTAGTTTGCATTGTTCTAGAAAAACTCATTTCTCCTTGTTGTAGATAGAATTCATCGAACGAAAGTTTGTATCATTCATTTATATTTATGAAAAGTTGGGTCTAAGTCTTACATAACACTGGTTTCATCTCTGCCTCCCTCTTGAGTAACAACAACCTTTAATAATAGTACGCAATTTTTAAAATTCAACTAGTAACTTTTTCTAGGGCTCTTTTGCATCAACATTAGCTAGGCTAGAGCTTTGGAATAGGCAGTGAGACACACTCTCCAAAGCACAAAACACACAATAGTATCTTGTGATAAAGAGTGCAAATTCCATTTACATCATTTTGTCCTGGGAAGCCCTTCTCACACAAGGGTCAAACCTGAGGTCGCATTGAGATTGACAGAGTTACTCACCCTTCTTTGTTGATCTCGGTGTAGATATTTCACGTATTATGGGGGTCACTTGAAGGTATACCCACAATGATGAGTGGAAGACTCTCGAGTTGATTTCGAGCTAGATACCATGTCCTTGCGTGTGGATCAGACTGTCGATTATTTCCCCACACATCATTGTTGTTTGTGGTAACCTTAGTAGCCTATCTTCTTAGGGTCTTACACAAGGTGACTGTGAAGGGGTAAGTCTTCACGGTACCTAGAATCGATGTTGGCCAAACTCATTCAGGCTCCTTGGAGGGTATACCCACGATTTTCTGTGGGAGATTGCACCAGGGTGTAAGTACGTTAAGCAGGTCATCAATGTAACTTTTCCACCCTAGCCCAACCCCTTCTTGTCTCGTCGTTGTGACGTTGGATTTCATCACCAACTAGTGACTTCGAAATTGGAAGGTCTCGTTTGCTTGGTTTTGATTCCTAGATTTTACTAGCACATATTGTTTGTTTACCCAAGTTGGCCACATAATTTCTTTCGTAATATTTTAACTCGATCACAATTGACCCTCCACGTTGTTCACGTAGAATGCAAGGCCTACCCCCAAAAGACTGGAAGGTTCTCAACCCTTGCCTACCAACTCACCGAAGGGCTCTCCTCAACAGAGTGAAGTCCAAGACGTTGCCACTCCACAAGTGGAAAGGACTAAATCTTTAGAATGGTTCTTAATTACCAATTCTCAAGAGGACTTTTGACTTCCTCCTGACTCTGTGAGATGTATTGTTCGAGTGAATTCTTCTGGAGAAATAGTTGTTGAGTCTTTTGGATTACAAAGCGGACCTTTCACAGGACCTGAGGGTTAAGATCCTTTTTGGACTACTAGAATTTTTAGATGGGATCTCTTTGGCTCAAGAGTACGCGTTGATATCACTGTCCCACCTAAGCTACCTGAAACATCTGATCTAGATGCAATACCTTTTACTACTGCCTATTATTTTCCCGGTTTAGACACTCTACCAGCTAACCACATCTTGACTATCCCCCTACAAATTTTCCATTACACAATGGTCACAGATACTACATGTCCTCACACCAGGATTACAGTGGCTAGAAAATCTCCCATTGGCATGTCGCTTTTTCCTAGATTCACCCCAACACTTCCCCCTGGATATCATGTGTTGAATGCTTCTATTCCCTCTCTTGCACAAATCCCATCTGGGACTCCTGGCATTTCCACTCCTTATGGGCACCATCTCGTTCCTGGTTTCATTTTGACACTTCCTCGAACCCCTTTCAGAGGACCTCTTCCATCCTCTATCAGAGGCACCAACCCTAGTGGCACCATCCCGTCTTTCACACCTAATTACCAGATTCCTGTCGGTGGAGAATTTCACCAAGGAGGCCAAACCCAATCCCCTTTTGCAGGAAAAATCCCAATTGGGATGCAATCCCCTTTTGAGTTTTCCTCATGCACATGCTGCCCAAAACTACAATATTGTCGAAGATCTGTCCCAAGCACCATCCGTGATGTCAGCCCTCAAAGTCCTTCATAGTTGTCCTATACAATGGAAGGCACTATTGAATGCTATTGGTGGAATCGACCCTACCGATACAAATTTAATAATTTTTGACTTGGAATATCACATTCCAAGGTTAGCCCCTCAACTTGCATTCCAAATACAAGCTATTGTCTCCAACAAGAACATTTGTAGAACAGTTATTGATGAGGGTGCCTCAACGTGTGTCATGTCTATTACCTACTGGAAATCCATCAACTCTCCTCCTTTAAACGAATCCCACAACACGCTCAAAGCCTTCAATGGATCTGGTTTTAATCCTTATGATGTCCTCCCTTCTTTGACTATTACGTTAGAAGGAAAAACGATCAACGTTGAAGTGGAGTTCTTTGACGCTCCTCTCAATTACAACCTTCTACTTGGTCGTAGTTGGATCGATTCCATGCATGCAGTTGTGTCCACTCTTTTCTGTGTCGTACGTTTCCCACATCAAGGAAAAGTAATTACGATGTACCAATTGGCCTTCTTTCACTCTGATGCACATACCGACAATGTACCTTTCATTGCAAAAACACCCCCTGGATATGAGAATGTCGGTGTCGGTATTCTTAAAGATTCCTCTTTGATGGGTACTTTTCCCATTCCACCACCCGATGTCCCACGTCCTTTCATTGCCTCGATCAATATGATTTCCACCTTTGTTCGAGAAACCCCTGCATCTTATGACCTGTGGATAGTACCCAACCCTGACGACCATCTTCGTTATGGCGACCAAAATCCTTTGAGTCTGGTTGAATCCACTTATCAATCCATTCAATTGACAACCCCTTATACCCCCTCTCTTGGTGATTTATCTCTGGATCCATTCCATGTCATTTTTCCTACGGATGATATGATTATGTCTATTATGTCCATGGAAGATACCCCTTGGGATGATGGACATCATCGTTCTATCCTCTTCCTGGAACAACACACCTTTGGGAGTTACCAACAGATCTTGACCCCTTCGACCGTTGGAAGTCATTTCTATCGTTCCCGAGTCTACACACGATATGTTCTATGAAAGGAATTTAAGTAATATCTCACCCACTGTCCCCCTCGACATATCCATCAAACTTGGAGTTGTCGAAAATGTGCATATCATAGATTCATGTTCCTATGACAAAGATGTCACCTACAAATCTCTTTTCCAATAATTTTGCGACGTCTTCGCATGGAGCTATGAAGAAATGTCGGGTATTGACCCCAACATTGTTGTACACAAGATTAAGACATACCCAGGTGCTAAACCCATCCGGCAACGACTTCATTCGGTCCAACCATGTAAAGCAACCTCTATCAAGCTTGAAGTTGAGAAACTTCTCAAAGATGGCTTTATTTACCCTATGGCTCTAACTGACTAGGTTTCCAATATTGTTCTAGTTAACAAGAAACAAGGTCAGTTTTAAAGCGTCGAAAGCTTTGTATGTGTTAAGGTCAGTTTTAAAGAGTCGAAAGATTTAACCACTGCCAACAAAGATTTCGATGCTTTAAAACTGACCTTAACGCATACCCCACTACATTTCCCACCTAATTACAGTTGAGATTATTTCCTGTATCTCACAACCTCAAACTCTACCATTGCTATGGTTCTAGTCCAGGAGGATGATTCTCATGATTCTCATGTCATTTATTATTTGATTCGGAGTCTCACGACTACCGAAACTAAGTATTTACATGTTGAAAAACTGGCCTTGGCCACCTTCCAAGTTGTTCAATGTTTCCGATACTATATCCTTTTACACAAGACTACTATGATTTCCAACTGCAACCCTATGCAACACATTCTTACATGCCAATTACTAGGGGGTAAATACTCCAAATGGATCGTAATACTCCAGGAGTTTGACTTAGAATTCGAACGCGCTAAGTCCAAGAAATCCTTGGTTTTATGTGACCTTCCCTGTTCTGAGATAGAAAATGTAGCAGAGGATTCATTACCTGATGAATCCCTTTTTCTGATCAATTTCGATGACCTTTGGTATGGGGATATCATCATATATATCCAAACCCAGACTTTCCGGCCCAATATGTCTAGCACTGACCATCGTCGCATACACTACCAAGCCTGTCAGTATATTATTCTAGGTGATACTCTTTATCGTCGTGGGATTGACTCCATTTTTCAACGCTGCCTCACATTTGACGAAGCCGAGAAATCCATGAATGACTGCCATTCTAGAGCATGTGGTGGTCACATGTTTGGGTATGATATTTCCCAGAAGATCTTACGAGCTGGGTATTTTTGGCCTTCTTTATTCAATTATTGTATTATTGTTGTCCAAAAATGCCACACTTGCCAAACCTACAACAATAAAATACGATCATGCCCTCCTCCTCTACACCCTATAGTCTTCGTTGGACCTTTTGCGAAATGGGGTATCTATTTCATGACATGTCACCCTCACTTGGCCAAGGGGCATGGATACATTATTGTAGCCGTAGATTATTTTACGAAATGGGCCGAGGAAATGCCAACATTCAACAATACCAGAAAGATTGCAACACTATTCATATTCAATCACATCATTGCTCGGTTTGGTGTTCCTTAAGCTATCGTTATTGATCATGGTAGCCACTTTAGAAACTTTATGATGTCTGAACACACCGAAAATTTGGGTCTTCACCATGAAAACTCAACACCCTATTACCCACAGGCCAATAGCCAGGTTGAAGCAATAAACAAAGTCCTAATTACCATGCTTCGACAAATGATAGGGATTCACAAAACTAGTTGGCAGATGATGTTGTTTTCGACATTGTGGGCTTACCAGACATCTGTCAAGTCTGCTACCAGGTTTTCACCTTTCCAGTTATTTTATGGTATAGAAGCCATCTTACCAATTGAATGTGAGATACCATCTCTAAATCTCACCGTTGAACTTCTCCCAAACACTTTCGCTGAAGAAGAATGTTTGTTGTATCTTATGCAACTAGATGAAACCCGTCGTGATGCCACCCTAATTATAGAAAACCAAAAGAAACGCGTCAAAGCTCAATATGATAAACATGTCAAACCACATGTGTTCTTTGAAGGAGATCTAGTTCACCTTTATGAAAAACAAAGGGATTTTTTAGGAGCTGAAAAATTTGAGGCTATGTGGTGAGGTCCTTATATCGTCAGATGGGTGTTGGAAAAAGGAGCCTATGAGTTAGTGGACTATGATGGTATCCCTTTGAGTGAACCCAGAAATGGGATTTACTTAAATAAGTACTATGCTTAGATCATCTATGCATGAGTTCTTGTATTTTATTGTATCATACTTTTTGTGTGTTACTTTAGTGTGATTTTTCATTATTTGGTTTCTGCCCTCGACTCCTTACCTTGTGTTGAACTTGGTTTCCAGATGTCAGAGTCTTCTCTACCACACATTGGCTTCGTCGATGGTGCTAATTGTCGTACTCAGAACTTAGCTTCTATTGCATGTGCAATTTACACACCTACAAATGAACTCATCAGTCTACGAGGTGTTTGCCTCAGTCGTGCGACCAGTAATATCGCAGAATATAACGTCGTCATCAAATTGTTGATTGATGCTATTTCGCTTGGTATCCTCCACCTAGTTATACGACTCGATTCGCAGCTAGTAGTACTACAGTTAAGTAATGTCTATGCTATCCGAAGTCCTAATTTATTACGGGTATATTTATGAATTCGCCTCTTGGAATGTTATTTTGATTATATCGAATATCAGCACATTCCTATATGTCTAAATACATTGATTGATGCTTTAGATAATTATGTGTTAGACAGACATTTGGGACATTTATGAACCAATCATACATCACATGTATTATACAACACAAAATAAGCCAGTAGAAGCCGTATATATGTATATAACAATCAAAAGTTTTTACAAAAAGTTTTTGTCCAAAGATCAAAATCTCAAAATATGAATCCCAGAGCTTCCACAAAATAGCATCACGGATGACGCTCACGATAAAATACAACTACTCAGGCTACCCTATGGAGTAGTCGACTGAGAGACTCGGACACACCCATAGTATGGCACTGATAACATCTAGAGATCTCTCCAATAGTGATATCTGGGACATCTGCAGTCAGTTCCTCTAAGTTATGTTCAATCGCCTTGTAGTCCTCAACATCCCATCTTGCCACTGGAGCCACTTCTCCTCGCTTCTGAATAGGAGATTTCCATGGCGGTCAATACGGCCCCACATCTCTGTTGTCAAAATAAATTTTTAATTAGGATCGAAAATATAAATTCACTTTATATAAAAAAAATTGCAAAAACATTTAAAAAGAACAAAATGTGTACTTCTCACCTAAGTCACCCCACTGAGAATCCTCAGGCAGGACCAAATCCAGATCTCATCAGAAATCCAAACCGACATATGCGTAGTCATCGATCATCAACATCTGGGGCCTCAACCAGTCAAAAAATGAATCATTATATTTGATTATAGGCCCTGCTATGTGCCGAGCCATGAGGTTACACCACCTTAGCATCCTCGGATCCTATGGAGCCGGTAAACCCCAATCTATCTATAGACGCAGAAATGGGACCCTCTCAAGGAAGAAAGACACCAAAATCGACCCGTACCCAAATTGATTTAGGTCGCCCCTTCTACACTTGGTCAATTGCATTTTCATGTTGTGGAGAACCGCATCCGACCAGTTAAAAACCCAAGGTTCTGTGCACTCTATTGTGTATTGGAAATAGCTCTGGAGAGCCATGTGCGGAACCGTGCTCCCAGCCATGCATGCAATGGTAAACAAGATAGTCCGTAGGGTCAAATATTGGACCCCCCAAATCGAAACCTTACCCTTACTTCTCTCTGCCTCAGGGACACAATGTCGGTGAACATACTCTCTCATAGGATGTCCACCACCCCTACCTCTGTTCAAAGTCACATGGGATCCATGTCGTGACAACCCCATCAAAAAATAGATATCCTCGATATCTAGAGAAAGCGTGTTGACCCCTACATGAAATACAGGTTGGTCCACATCCCACATGTGGACCAGGTACTCTAACAACCTAAGATGGGCTCTCATGCCCAGGATCCTAAAAAATTTTAAGACCCCACATTCCCAGAGAGAAACAACTGTATGCGGATCATTTTCAGCAATGGAATCATCCTCCTCATGTTCCCTTTCCCTCCATTCCAACATCATGATGATCAATACCTGTAGTGGATTCATGAGAAAGAAGTCAACAACTCATTTTAACCTCTTGAACAATTTTTTATTGAGCAAAACCACACACAAAAATCTATTTTTCGTCCCTCACAGGTGAAGCTTTTGCACAGTGCGAGATTCTTGCAGGTGTACTGAAGCCCACCTGCGAAAATCTTAGATTCTCACAGGTCCCGAATGGACCACCTGCAAGAATGCTTGAGTGCACCTACCGACCCTAAAATGGACTCAAAACTCTAAAATTTCCAATAAAAATCAAAAGTAAACCATGAAAAAGTTGAAAAATCAAGAGATTACCTCGTTGGCCAAAACCATTTGCTAAGTGATCACTTGTAGCTCCAGCGATCAACCGATGAAATTTGAGAAAAAAAAGGGGGTGTGTTGGACAAGTGTTTGGCAAAGTAACAATGAAATGGTAAAAATCCCTTTTAACCCATATTTATTCACCTTTTTACTATTTTTCGTTGATTTTTATATTATTTTTATTACTTTTGTCTAAAAACCTAATACCCTAATAGTTTTGTGAGTATGGTTTTTTGCAGATAACTGACCTAGAAGTCCAAACGACCGCATACGGGCATTTTTTCTTTTTTTTTTATATTCGTCACATGAACGAGTACCTTTTTAGGGTTTTGTAAGGAAAACCTTGAGCTCAGTCTTCATTCATTCGCGCGCTTGAAAATACATGAGAACATAACCGATTTTACTTTTGTTGTCTTTTCATTCTTGTTATGGTAACATGAAAACGACGAAAATAAGGGAGTATCCTTTAAGCTCTTTTCACGCTCCATAAAACGAAGAGATTGCCAAGCGATCTTGTTCTTTTCATGCTCGTAAAAGTATTTGAAGCAAATGTTCAATGGGCGATAGTTTATCACTTTTTCAGTCTCACCGAACTAATTTACAAAAAAGGCACTGGGAGAGTTTCTCTTTAAGTGTTTTTCAGACTCTCAAAACATGAAAAATGCCCGAGTTTTCTATCTTTGGACTCGTTAAACAAACATAGAAAGGCCCTTACGGGACCGAACCACTCCTTCTTAGGGTTCGTTAAACATACTCTGAGGGACTCATCCGAAGGATTAGCTTACATCAAAAATCATATGTTATCCTCCTCAAGCTTGTGTAAAAATAAAGAGGTACTCGCCAGAAATTGTGGGGGAAACTTTGGGAAAGGGATATGTTTCGATATTTGTATTAGTGGCAGTAAGTGTCTCTCTTGAACATGACACTCCCTGTTTGTCATTTGAATCTAGGTTTGGAAATCCATTTGTCTCTCATCTAACTTCCTACAAGGTCATATATTGGGCCGTCTTTGAGTCAATGTTGCCAAGACCATTATTGTGTCATTCATATATTCAAGAGAAGTCCAAACAAGCCCTCCATTGAGTCGGCCATCTACAGTTTTCCATTCTTACCACGTTGGCCTTCCCTGTGTCCATTTCAAATCATATTCATACTTTGACTTGCCCTCAAAATCTTTTACTTATTTCATGTCATTGATGGGTGATACATCAAGGCCCTCCTGTGACGAGTCTTTTTTCGTTGAATCCAACTCATTATCTGGACATACGACATAGAAATCATTTAGTACCTTAGAACCTTCATGCCTTAATGGCAGGTCTCTTCACTTTCAACAAAGGATTCACATCATTGGTCCCTGATCGAGAGATTCCGTCGAATGTTCTACTTCAACTCATTTATTCACATTTGTTCGGATTGTACTTAAGTACCTTGGGAGTCATTGACATCAATGGTGATTTCCCTCGCACTTGTTAATGGTTTTCATCAATGACCAGTAATCAGGTGGTTTCTACCATGTTCAACTTCGACACATGTAATCACATGGTTAGATTCGTACTTTTCAGACAATGGGATTGAAGACCCTCAGTCTTATCTTTTGGCCCAGGTTGCGTTGGATTATTTCTGATTTGTATTAACACATGGATCCACTTTGTATGTCATGTGGCTATGTCCTAATCTACGTCTTCTAAACACATAGATCCATAGTGTATTCCTGGGGGCTATGTGGTATTTTGGTGACATGGATCCACAGTGTATGATTGGTGGCCATGGCCTACATTTATGATTTCATTCATTTGTGGTCTGAGCATGGGAATTCCTACCTCCGAACTGGTATTATATTCTGCAGATGCTTGATTGTTTGCAGGTTTCTGATTAGGTGCAATCTTTGTTTCTGACACACACATGCATTTAACAAAGTATTTCGGTTGTCATGAGTTCCAACCTCATACTTTGGGGGGAATTTTGTTACACATTATTTTGGTCACTCTGGTGATGTCTCTACAGTTATGTGTTCAGGATCTCATAAGGGATTTTTGCCTGAGAAAAGTGACTATTGTCTTCTTCCACAAAACATATTTTTAATATGAGTTCATAGGTTGACTATGTTGTAGGGTGCGAGAATCTTGATTCTCGTAGGCAACCCTATACCTAGCCTGCGAGGTGTTCGCAGTATGCTCTATAGGTAGGGTGTGAACCTGTTTTGAAGCTTAAAAGGAAGAGGATGTTACGAAGGTTCTAGAAGAGTATCTTCTAGAAAATGAGTTGGCATTCACATGGTTGGAATCCTACTGACTTCTCAGATTTAGTGGGATCATCCTCATCCATTTAACCATATCTCCTTCTCCTATATAATGAAGGGTTTCTCAAGGAAGAGGTTAAGCAATATTGAATGGATAATTGATGAAAGAATTGTGTGAAGAACCCTATTTGGATTGAAGCTTGAAGACTCTATTTATCTATCAAGTTCTATTGGATCGTCTTCATGCAAGTGTAGAGCAAGTGTGTGTCTATGTTGGAACCAAGGACCACTGAAAGGAAGCTTGCGACATCAAGGCGATCTGGTTGTATATTTTAATTTCATTTAATATAATACAGCGACATATCCCTTTCCCATAAAATCACTCTTATTTTATTGCATAACTCCTTGATCATATGCATAGGTTGACATTGAATATACTTTGCTATCTTCACTTTGGTTGGTTTGTGTTGTCTTGGACCTGATCTCACAAGAGCACCGAAGAGAAGTAGGAACAACATAGACCTAAGGAAGCGATATAAAGGTATGCCACTCATTCCTTCTTGGTAGTAGATTCAATGACTGCAACTTAGAGAAAGAGTCATGTCTTGTCCTATTTTGTTCTAGATCTAGGTGGATCTAGGGAGATCTGTTAGTGTCTGCATATATCAATTTATCCAGTAACAACAAGACTATAGTGAATCTTGAAGATTCTAGAAATCTTCCTAAGTATTCTCCTTGCCCTTCCTTATCTTCTTTTCTTGGTTGCACTTTGGGTGAGACTTCTTCTCTCCGGAGAAGATGAAAATGCCAGAACTCTAGACTATTTGGTATCATTTTTTGGTAACCTAAGAAGGAAACTAGTTTGATCAACTTCGTGCCAACATAAATCTCGTTAAAAAATGAAACAGAGGTCTCAAGCATAGTTTTTTTCATGTGTCAAGGTCGTTAAAAAATGAAACAATCACATCTCTTATTGATTTGAGTATTCACTAGATCTCATAGATGTTGATTCGATTCTTTCGTTAGGTCTCGTTTTTAAACCTTCCTTCCATCCACCCTTATCCTTTTTCTCCATCTAGTACAGAAATTGGTGAAAATATCAAAGTCAGTGAATGAAATGAAGCTTGGGGCATGTCTCCGGCCTTTGATTATCATTCTAGAGTTAATACAATAGCTATTCAAGCTGGGGGTAGAGTACCAACCATCCATGGATATCCCTACCTTTGGAAATTACGTTGGGAATTTACAAGCATAAGTTTAATTTTGTTTCAAGCTTGTGTAAAAATGAAACCAATACCAATCTTAGTCTTTGTTCTTTCTCATGCTCGTAAATAGACTGAGTAAACTTTTATCACTTTTTCGGACTTGTAAATGTTATATGAAAAAAGAACCCCTTGGAGTCTCCTTTAATATCTTTTCAGACTCTCTAAACATGAAAACATTTTTGAGTGATATTGCTTCCTATTACACTCATTAAAAGGTTTGAAAGGGCATCTTTCAAGTGATATTTTATCGCCTTTTCAGCCTCACGAGACTAAAATTAAGAAAAAGGACAACCCTAGAGTTGCCTTTAAGTTCTTTTCAGAATCTCTAAACATGAAAAACCACTGCGTTTTCCTTATCTGGACTCGCTAAATTACACATTGAAGGACCCATATGGGAACGAACCCTTACTTCTTCCAGTTCATTAAATAAAGGAAGAAGAACTTACCGAATTTGAGTTATATCGAGCATGTGTTACCCTCATCGAGCTCGTTAAATTAAAAAGAGGTTCTCATCTATCTGGGTGGGGGGGAAATTGAAGGAAGTGGGTCAAGTTTTTGAGAATCCTTTATGGCAAATTTTGTCACCCTTGAACATGGCACATGTTTGCGTCTTGTCTTATAGTTGGTTAATCTGCTTGTCTCTAATTCATACCAATTCCATGTGTCACCATACATTTTCATCCAGTCAAAGAGTGTTCTTATTGTCATCACATTACATTCTTGGTAATTGTTGAGTCAATGTTTCCAAGTTAGTTTTTGTGCTTCATCATGTTCAAGGGAAGTTTCACTTCAAACCATCCATCTGTAGTATTTCCATTTTCCATTTCCTATGTCGATCCATACTCATTTGATTCACCATCTTACATCACTTTCCTATGTCATTTTTGTGTCGTTGATGGGGGATACATCAAGGCCCTCCTTCGATGATTCTTTTCTTGTTGACTTCAACACATCATCTAGGAATTAGACTTAGAAACCAGTTAGTACCTTGGGACCTGCATGCCTCAATGGTAGGCCTCCTCACCTCCGACAGTAGGTTTGCATCATTGACCTCTGATCAGATGATTCCATGAATGTTCAACTTCAACTCATCTATTCACATTCGTTGGATTGTACTAGGGTACCTTGGGATTCATTGACATCATTGGTGATTTCCCTCTCACTTGTTAATTATTTAGCTCAATGATCGGTAATCAAGTGGTTTCTACCATGTTCGACATAAAATCATCTATTCACATGGCTAGATTTGTACCACATCAGGATTGGGACGAAGACCCTGGGTTGAGTGTTCACTCTGTTATCTGATTTTCCTAGGTTGTGAAGGAGATCATTTGAGCATGTTGATATATATACTTTCACATAGATCCACATTGTATTGGTCTGTGGCTATGTTTTATCATCTCGTAGATCCACTGTGTATTTCTCATGGATACGATCAGTTCATGTCATGGAGGTATGGATCCACATTGTATCTTTGGTGTTCATATCCTTAGTCAATATTTTTCATGGATCCACAGTGTATTGGTTGGTGGCCGTGCTTTGAGTCATCTCATATTCCGAGCATAGGTATGCCTGCCTCGGAAATGGAACATATATTAATATTGTTTGATGGTTGTTTGTAGCTTCTTCCAAGTTCTCCAACTCCACACCCTTGCATTAAATAATTGTAAATTGTTTTAACCTCACACTTTAGGGGGAAATTTGTTACACATCAAAATTGCACACTTAATTATCTCACCCTAAGTGTCACAAGTGTCATAAAAGTGTCGCATAAACCTTGATAAGTGTTGCAAGTGTCGTATGCACCTTAATAAGTGTCACATGAACTTTTCTATGTGTGTATGTGTGTTTTAACCCCCTAAAACCATCAAACAACATTTGACATAATCCATAAGTGATACAACACCCCCCTTACCTTATTTATGGATCGTTGATCTAGGATCAACACTCTGTCTCTAACTAGAGGGGAACACGGACTTTGGTTAGAGGAAATTTTGGAAAATCCCGACTCTTTCTGAGGGCTATCTCTTGGAGATGAGGTTGGTTTGGATCAAATACTATCCTATGGAACTATCCTGGGATCAGATCTTAACCTAAAGGATTCATATCCTCAACCAATCCCCAAATATACTCATGGTGGTTGAGCCTCCCAAGATTATAAAAGGACGCCTTTTCAAGGAAAAAAAGGAGAATTTGGAAGGTATCAAACCTTTGATTATGGGGGGAATATTAGAGGCATCAAACATATGATCTTTGAAGGAATATTTTGGATATCAAACCTATGATCTTGGGAGAATCGTGCAAGGGTTGGATGAGGAGGACTTGGAGAGGTTGTTGCAACTGCATCTATAGATTGTAAGTGCCTTGTAATGTTCTCATTAATATATGCTTGGTCTATTTCCTTCAAGTTTGTATATGGTTGCATATAATTGTCTTTTGTTGATAAATTTAGTTTAAACTAATCTTGGTAGAATAGGAAGTATGTATTGTCTTTGTTGTCTATTGGATTGCAGATCTCATTAAGGATCTTGACAATCAAGTTCAGCCTGCACTAAGCAAGGACAAGCTTCAGAAAAAGGTACATAATACTTTCTTCCTCTTTTCTCTTGGACAAGTTTAAATACATTTAAAGGAATGTTAGTGTCCAATGTTAGCATCTTTTTGTCTTGGTAATAGGGGTCTAGGATCCAAGAGGATATTCACCTATCCGCAGGGGAATTTTCCTACAACAGAAATTGAGGACTCCACTGGGGACAGACATTGATTTGTATTTAATTGGATTGTCTTTGCCTTTTTCCCACCTTTTAGATCATTTTTCTTGTTTTTTATTGATATATTTCCTTTCTCCCCTCTTCTTTGACAATTTCACAAAATTATGGCAATTCTAGGTGATTTTTTCTGAGTTTTAATCCTTTGTTCTGAGTTTCTGGGAAGGGTACAACTCCCCTGGAGTGTATATCAGAGTGTTGATATGTAATCAACGCTCCCTTGTATTTTTTATTAGAGTGCTACTGTCAAGTGAAATATAGGCTATCTAATTTGACATTAAATTGTCAACCCGGGGCTCGTAGGCTTCGAGGTGCCAACACTATATATGTAGGTCTAGAGCTTTAATATAGCCTAGCCTCCCCTAATATAATGCTAATAAACTCAAATAATGAAGATCTTTAAGAAATTCTAGAATTATGAACTCTATATGGCCTAAGTAACCTTAAACAATCTAGAACTATGAATTATCTCTAAATAAGAAAATAACAAGAAATTTATGTCAAAGCTATCAATTCAATCTCTTTTTAAATAAGCAAACAACAAGTAATCTATTTCTGGATTATTTGATCTATCTATATCTGAGCGAACAATTAAATAAGCAAGTAAGAAACTAATCTATATATCTCTGAATGAACAAGCAAGTAAGCAATTACTCTATCAAAACTATCTTTGACAAGTGAACTATATTCTTAAAGAAACTCACAACTATTTCTATCCTACAAAGACTAAACATTAATTCAAGAAAATCCACAAACCCATAACTAACACTAATTATAAATTCTAATTCTAATTCGTATCTAAAATAACATTGAAAATACTCTGTATAGAAATCTACAAACTCAAAACTAATTGAGGCAAATCTACAAACTCCTAACTAATACTAATCATGATTCAAATTCATAATTGAGATGACATTGAAAATCAAAACTTGAAATTACAACTAGGGTATCATGGCGAATTACAATGCTAAAAACATGGTTAAAAAGTTATGCATACCTACAAAGAGTATTTGAAATTACAATTTAATAAATGAGCTATGTCTAAATAGATACTCTGCAGAGTGATTTACAACTTTACAAAATAGAGAGAAAAAGACATGACAACATACGTAAACAACTCCTAAGCAAGTAAATTACATCCTGCAATCAAAATGTTAGAAATAAAAAATATAAACAAATGAACATGGACGTCCACACATTCTTTGTGATACCCACACAATTCAGAAAATGAGCTGAAAAATAAGAGAAGTTATATAGGGATCTGCAATTAAACAATTAAACAAGTGATATGCAATTAAAAGATTCACATAGCATACAATTTGAAATTCAGAAATATACAGAGTAAATAAGCAAGTTGAAATATAAGAAGTATGAAAGGAAACTACGTAAATGCAGATATATACTGGTATAAACAATCACCTAGACCACTGGTGGGCCCCCTCAACAGTTCGTGGAAATACTCCACAGGAAACGCAAATGCTAAATCAATGCAACATTGTTATTAATCATGAAAAATGAGTATGGAACAAAATTATGATAATTTCTATATCAAAATAATAAAATTCTTATCTTCAGTCCTGCCACAGGTAGTTGTATTTATAGATGATTACAGCTTGAGAGGTCTACCACTAGAAAGGCTGGCCTCTTATAAAAACGGTAAACTCATTAAATGAGTTCTAACAGAAGAATATTCTAACAATTTCTTGAGCCACTCAATGATCGCTACAACTGTCCAATCCAAGGTGTGTTGAGCTCTGTAGCTGGAGGGAATGAGGGAGCACAAAACCCAGATCCCTAATTCATCCACCAAAGGCCGCCAATGTACCAACCTCCATTACCAATGTGCTCCAAGTGTTGTATCGCATGCCATATGGAGTGTCGGATCGCGTGTCAATTCAAGTGTTGAACAAAGTGTTGGAAGAGGTACTGGATGGAGGATCGGACCATGATTTCTCCCTGTTGCAAGAAAACCATACATTAGATCTTCATAAGCATCAAACTGAGCTGAATTGATCACAAAATCATTGCAAAAACACAAATTATACATACCTGGTGTGAGTTCATGCTGAATTGATATATAAAACTTTGAGAATCCTTCAAAATGGCTAATATGAAGCATGGCATATGTAATATTGCATGAAAAAAGGATTTGGCCATTGAAATAAAGTAATCAAAACATGCACCCAACATTACCCCCATGCCTAAGGATTTGCAGGTCCCTCTCCAAAAAAAAATGAACCATGTGACATAACTAGACTCGTGAAGGAGGGCATGGATTGGATTTACAAGCTTCTCCCTCTTGTCCTGGATATTTTTTCTTGGGCCTTTTAAAATGTTTCAAATGCATCTAGAGGCTGGGATTTGTGGTGGTCATTTGATCAACCAATCACTGGAGAGAAATTACCTTTTCTTGCAATGTTGCATTGTCATGATGTAGATGCCTATCCATAGTTTTTCGCTCTTCCAATTGTTGAAGCAACAGAGCATTTTATTTTTGCAATTTCTCAATAACTGGGGTATTATCAAATGGTTCAAAAGAAGAGGGCTTGGATCCCTTGATGGATGTATAAGGTATATCAACTTTGGAAGCTGATATAGGCATCTGGGAGGTAGGAGTAACAGAGTTTTTGTGAGAGAGAATAGGTTCATATTTAACTTCTTTATAAGGATCAAACTCTTCTACAAAAACTTCTTTGAGTCTTTTATGGGGGATTTCAAGATCAGAAGACAATTGGATAGGATCTGAAGTGCTTGGATTTTTTACATTAGGTTTTCCACTTGCATTTCGGGTACTTCTTCGAAAATATTCCCCCTTGAATCGATTGGATCCTCTTCTATTTGTAGGGACGGATGGAAAGCCTTGATGAAATGCATCTTGTAGCTTCATAGGTTGAGGATCAAAAGGTGTTGAAGGCAATGAGGAATTATCAACATGCTTTTTGATTTTCTTACCCAATGAGGCTATAGGGGAATCAACAATTTTCTTGGCCTTTTGATCAAACAGAGAGATAGTTTGAGTTGGTGGGTTTGGATTTTTTGGAGAATGAGGTTTATATGGAGTAATAGCCCCTGAACCAACTGATCTTTTGTTGGTATTGACTGTGAGATGGGGGTTTGAGAATTGGTAGAGGAATTCATCCCATGTATTGCCTTGTTTTTTCAATTCAACTATGACAAGAAATTTGATAAGGCCATGGTGGAATAGACTGTTGTGAGGGTTGGCCAAGTTTTTATGAACTTGGGAAGACATTTTCTCAAGACTTTACAAGAAGTAGAAATGAAAATTCAAGGGTTTATTAAATTGGAAATGGGCTAATAGACTAAAATGAAAATATTTCAAAAAAGAGTACCTACTTTCAATCAGGCAGAGGGTGAGGGCGACACAGCAAGAAGGGGATTAGTGGAATGAAAATTGGGGAAAACACTTGATTTTTAATGCAATTGAAGTGGAAACGGTTGAATTCGTGAGAAAATTCATCACACACAATCATCGTGTGTGACTATGATTGCACAACATTTAAATTTTGAATGGTGTAATTTGGAGGAAAATACAATTATATGTGAATTATATCAATGTCCAAGTCTTCGACTTGGACATTTGATCATAAAAATACATTAAAAAAAGTTTTAATTTAATTATCAACGTGAATTTTAACAACATACCATTCAATTCATCTTATCTTACCAGTGAAACAAGTTTATCAATTCGAACGATCATTTTTGCATGCAATCATGGTCATTTATAGTATATGCATACCTCATTTGATCCTCCATATGGTGCTTCATCCGGTCGTCCAAATAGCACCCCATCCGGTCTTCCAAATGGAACTCCATATGGCACTTCATATGGTACTCCTATGCAAGTAGAAATTATCCCCATTGTAATGGACGTTCACCAATAGGATTCAACTTGGGAAATTTTTTATAGTCATGGTGAATAGGAGCATGGACAAGATAAGTGTGAATAGGATGATCCACTATTAATTGCCTTGTCATCATTCTTGTAACACTATAAAACAATTTTTTCCTCTGCTAAATAATGTGTTCCTATGTTCATAGGTGTGTAACACAAATCTGTAGTGAGCATTTAACAATCTGTTATTGATCTGTAATTGACACAAAGAACTAGTTAAGCAGTCTTTCATTAAAAAACAAAATGTACAACAGGATTATAACACATAGTGATGTCAGAAGTATAGAATTTATCATTTTAATAAAAACAAGTGTTGATATAATAGCCTATAATATCGTAATAACAATATAACAATTTTTTTACAGAGATTCTACTTCCTCTTCTCATGGATTATAATATAGATGGGAAGTGTCTATCATTTGTCATCTTAGGAAACCCCTCCCCCACTCTTAAGTATTGTGACAGCTCACAATAAAAAATATAGGCAACCAGTCAATTCTCCCAATAGCCTAAGATTTACATCTTTCCAAGTGTAGAGATAAATTTCACACATTAGTCTGACGAGACAGTTAAAATATGGCCCCACCTATAGGACATAAAATCCTACATATGGTTAAGAAGAGGTAGGCGATAGAGTCTTAGGATAGTCTTAAATCTAGTTCCCAATGGAAGATTTATGTAGTTCATTGACCTTTGGTTAACCATGCATACTTCTTTTCATCTTTGTCTATAATTAATGTCATACATTATGACAAATTTTAAGATTTAGGAATTTTATTTATTGTTTGTCATATTATCACTCTCGCTAGGTAGAATGCCTCGCTGCCAGAGAGCCTGTTCAGTACTGTGATGGGTTTACCTAGTCATACCACAGGTCGGTACCCACTGCTAGCAGACTTGTTCAGTATCCTGATGGGCTAGCCTCTTACACCCTTTTACAACAGAGATTGGTCCACCATCATTTAATATGGGGGGGCAACTTTTAAAAATTGTGTTTAAGACTGGGATGGTATTTATGTTAGAGGACGAATCTTCTTTATGTATTCCTTATAGATTGTCTTGATGTAAGGGGTACTTAAGTGGACATAGACTATCTAAATATATGGTATAATCAAGCATTTTTAGTTTGTAGTGGATGGTACCATTGGAAAAGAAGAGAAAGGTATCTTCAGGCTGGACTCACTTTCTTCTTTTTTAAGTTATAGTGATGTTTCCATGGCTAACCGCTAATCATACCTTCTTTCTACTCTTTCATAAAGATACTTTACTCACCCACTCAGGGTTCTTGGGGAAATTGTATGAGTAACCTCTAGGTTTGATAAGACAAGGTGTCACTTCCTTATATCCTCTAGTGGTGGAGGTTAAGAGAAACTACCATTAAAGATTCCTTGAGAGAAAGGAAGATAGAAATCTTGCAAAAATATGGCTAATTCACAACAGGCAATTTCCTAAGAATAATAAAAATTCATTATCCAATTAATGCTTAAGAAGACAACAGAGTTCAAATATAGCAACATATTCTTCTGAAGTAAAATACTTCCATTTTTGTCTCCTTGGAGTTGTCCACTTGTTGTTACATAAATACCTGCAAAACGTTTCTAAAAATTTTAGTCAAAAACTACACTCTAAAATATCAAAAACTAATGAGATCAATGAGATCAAGTCACAAGAACATGTATCTCATAGTTATTTTATTAAAAAGAAAATGTAAAATGAGGCTGCATTAGACCTTAAGATAAACTAACAACATGCATCTTTTATTTATTATCCTACCCTACCTAAAAAGAAAGGAAACTCTTTATTCAAGTGTAATAACTTTTCCAATATAACCATGTGTGAAGAAAGATAAGAAACATACTCATATCCGCATATGAAAAATTTACCGCAGTGATTACCTGGATATGAAGAACCAACCAACCTACTTGTTTTGGCATCAGAAGGTGTTGAAGAAGAGAATGGTATCGTGGCCTGATGACCTCTTGAAACCAAATTTCAATGTAATCTTGATGTTCATCAATAGTAAGTTCTATGATCTCCTTCATCATGCTATGAATATCCTCTTCTTCTGGATGATTGATTTATGAAGTATATAAAGGATATGCTGAGATGAATGTTGAGAACTCCTTAATCTTAGGTAATAGTGATCGCTCTCCACTAGATGTAGTCCATAATTTTCCAGCTTCCTTTTCATATTGGCAAGGAAAATCATTTTGTACCTCATGGGACTTTGGTTATTTTATCATTTCCGAAGAGGTAGATAAGTTCTTGACTATTGTCAAGATGTGTTCTTCTCGAAAATAAGAGATCTCAGCTGCTACTAGGATTTGAGAGAGTTCTCCCAAACTAATGGTCACCTTCAAATCCATTTTTTTGGTTGATGGGTCCTACCTCACACAGGAATTAGTGTCTAGGATTTAAAACATCCAACGTTTTTTATTATTATAGATTTTTTTAAGTTTTTAATCACAACTAACAAAAAAATGAAAGGCATATTTAAAGAAAATTTGTGCAAACCAAGCACGCCACGATTGCATAAAATAAATCACACTTGTAGGAAAGAAATCAAAGCATTAAATAAAATACGATTGCAAGAATGAAATCAATATCACATGTGTATGAAAGTAAACACACTTTGCGAAAGGGAAGCACACTTGAATGAAAGAAATAAAACTTACATAAAAGAAATAAAAGAAAGTACTCTTGCAGTAAAATAAGCACAATGGTAGGAAAAATAAATTGCGGGAAAGTAAACACACTGTCCAGGAAAGAAAGCACACTTGAGGGAAAATAAACACGCTTGCAGGAACATAAATTTCAAGAAAGTAAACACACTAAGAAAGGTAAACAAACTAAGAAAAATAAGAAAACTTGCAGAAAAAGTCAACACTCTTGCGGAAAGGGAACAACAAGGCTTTGGAGCAACCCACTAAAATGGATGCGTAGGTTCTTACCTCTCATCTTAAAGTTTCTCCTCCCCCTTGTTGTGTAATTAAAAGAAACCTACCTAACTAAGCTCTAATCCCTTTTAGCACATCCCCAACAATGACGCTAAAAATGTATAGTGGTGAGTATTCCTGCCTGTCATGTGGGTGACCCGGGTTTAATCCCCGACAATGGCGCCAAAAATGCTGAGTGAAATATATTCTATCTAATTCGACATTAAATTGTCAACTCAAGGCTCGTAGGATTCGAGGTACCAGCACTGTATTTTCAGGTCTAGAGCTCTAATCTAGCCTAGCCTCACCTAATCTAATGCCAATAAACTCAAATAATGAAGAGCTTTAAGAAATTCTAGAATTATGAACTCTATATGTCATAAGTAACCTTAAATAATGTAGGACTATGAACTATCTCTAAATAATAAAATAACAAGAAATTCATTTCAAAGCTATCTATTCAATCTCTTTTTAAATAATCAAACAACAAGTAAGTTATCTCTGGATTATTTGATCTATCTATCTCTAATTGAACAAGTAAATAAGCAAGTAAGAAACTAATCTATCTATCTCTGAATGAACAAGCAAGTAAGCAATTACTCTATCAAAACTATCTTTGACAAGTGAACTCTATTCTTAAAGAAACTCACAACTACTTCTATCCTACAAAGAAAAAACATTAATTCAAGCAAATCCACAAACCCATAACTAACACTAATTATAAATTCTAATTCTAATTTGTAACTAAAATAACTTTGAAAATACTCTGTATAGAAATATACAAACTCAAAACTAATTCAAGAAAATTTACAAACTCCTAACTAATACTAATCATGATTCAAATTCATAATTGAGAAGACATTGAAAATCAAAACTTGAAATTACAACTAGGGTATCATGGAGAATTACAATGCTAAAAACATGGTTAAGAAGTTATGCATACCTACAAAGAGTATTTGAATTTACAATTTAATAAATGAGCTATGTCTAAATAGATACTCTGCAGAGTGATTTACATCTTTACAAAACAAAGAGAAAAAGACATGACAACATAAGTAAACAACTCCTAAGCAAATAAATTATAGCCTGCAATCAAAATGTTAGAAATAAAAAAATATAAAAAAATGAACATGGATGTCCACACATGCTTTGTGATACCCACACAATTCATAAAATTAGTTTCAAAATAAGAGAAGATATATAGGGATCTGCAATTAAACAATTAAACAAAGGATCTGCAATTAAAAGATTCACACAGCATACAATTTGAAATTCAAAAATATACAGAGTAAATAAGCAATTCAAAATATAAGAAGTATGAAAGGAAAGTACGTAAATGTAGATATATAGTGGTATAAGTAATCACCCAGACCACTGGTGCCCCCCCCAGCAGGGCGTGGAAATACTCCACAGGAAACATAGATGTTAAATCAACGCAACATTGTTATTAAGCATGGAAACTGAGTATGGAACAAAATTGTGATAATGTCTGTACCCAAAAAACAAAATTCTTGTCTTCAGTCGTGCCACAAGTAGTGGTATTTATAGATGATTACAGGTCAAGAGTTCGACCACTAGAAGGTTTGACCTCCTCTAAAAATAGTAAACTCATTAAATGATTTCTAACAGAAGCATCTTCTAACAATTTCGTGAGGCACTCAACAATCACTGTAACTTCCCAATCTGGGGTGTGTCCATCTCTGTAGTTGGAGGGAACAAGGGGGCATGAAACCCAGATTCTCGATTTGTCCACCAAAGGCTGCCAATGTACCAACCGCCAGCTCCAATGTGCTCCAAGTGTTGGATCACGTGCCAACTGGAGTGTCATATCAAATGTTGAATGAAGTGTCAGACGAGGTATCAGATGGAGTATTGGACCACAATTTCTCCATGTTGCATGAAAACCATACATTATATCTTCATAAACATCGAATTGAGCTGAATTGATCACAAAATCATGGCAAAAACACCAATTATACATACCTGGTGCGAATTCATGGTGAATTGATATATAAACCTTTGAGAATCCTTCAAAATGGCTAATATGAAGCATATCATATGTAATATCACATGCAAAAAGGATTTTTCCATATAAATAAAGTAATCAAAACATGAACCCAACAGCGACAATGCTCTGTGCCCTTGAAAACATGAGTGTTGATCTCCTTCTTTGGTGATTTTTTCCCTTTTCTGCTTAGTTTTTCCTGGTCTATCTTGCAGATATTCTTTCCCAAAGTCTGTACTTTATATTATGGATTTGTTTGGGTTGAATATTTGGTACTTACTGCTTCTTTTGTTGTCTTGTTTGAGCTTGCAACCTTTTCCAAATTGTGAGATTGATTCTCCTTGTTTTTCTTGGTTTGGTTTGAATCTTGTGAATTTTTTGGTTATCTGACTGATTGAAAAGGTCTGCAACGGTTTGTTGGTCTTAAGATGATTTTCAAATATTTCCTTTTTGAATGATTTGAGACATTATTCTTACCACAACCTAGCTTGGATTGTTTTTTCTTGCTTCTTGTTTTGTCAAGACATTTGAGTGATTCCTCTTTCTCTTTATCAGTTTTAGGATTCTTCTCTGAACTTTCTTGTTTCCTTGAGTGTTTGTCAATTGTCGAGTCCTTGATTGAGTAGTTTATCTTCATGCAATTCTTGTTATCCTATGAGTGCATGATTTTTTTTAAATCCTTTTTGCTTCGTGTATTTTGTATCTTCATTTGACTCTTCCATTTTGATTGAAAGTAGAGTATTAAAGGATTTGCAATTGTTGTCTTTATGTATTAGAATCAAACAAAGAAAGATAGTTACATTATTTTTGTTTGGTAGTGTAGATAACTAGGTTGCATTTAGCAAATTGCACTTGGGAATTGGGTGTTTTTTTTGAAGAAAATTGAACCTCTTCTCCATCCCATATGTAGGATTCATTGAAGAAAAAGGTTTGCATCTCATTTTTCTTCATTCTTTTGGAGTCTATTCTACAACATCATCAGTTTCACTTTCACACCATTGAGTAAACAACAACCCTAAAATGAAGCCCTTATAAAATTGATCAGACATTTTGTTTTCTGGTAGAGAACCTACATTATAGAGTGTAGGGATTTGCAATAGGTCATGAGTATAACTCTCCAAAGAATTCAATACAAACTTAGCATCTTACGATAAGGAGAGTAAAATCAAATTTTCATATAAGCATAGCTGGGATCCCCCTCTCACACAGGGGTTATGCACGAGGTCACGTTTGGGAGAGAAATGTATATTATCCCTGTTATAACCCTAAATTGCACCATACATGCTTACCTAGCATCAGGCCATCTCATATCCCTTCTTTGCCAAAAGCACTGCTGAACAACTCTTTAAAAAACCTCTTTTATAAGGGCCCACGTGCCCTACTCCATTACTGCATGCGTGTACATGCTAGCTGAGCTAAAACAGCCCGCGTGGACCGACAAAAGCACGAAAAAAGGAAAGTTGCCAATGGAACACAGAGCTTTGGGTGAGTTAACTTAAACTCCCGACCATGCATGGTCGAGGGTTCTTCCAAATACCTAGCTTCTTCTAGCCTATAAAAGAAGGGCTAGGGGTCCCATTTGGAAGAGGAAAAAGATAGAACAGAAACTCTGCCCAATTTCATATTCCCATTGTCCCAACCCTTTATCCATCCTTGTGCAAGAAGAGATACAAAGCAAAGAAGTTGGAGGATATTTGAAGAGGAGCCCATGATCAGGATTCACGAAGTAGTGGTCGGTCTCGACATTTGTAAGTTGATTCATTTAAAGTAATAAAGAAATGTTTTTCACGTCCCACTTTATGAGTTCTTCATAATACAGTAAATATATGTTTGAATGTCTGACCCATTAGTCTATAGGTAAAATCCATGTGTAGTTTGTTGGTTATTTTTCATATAGGTCAGCCTTGAAAGGAGGACTGCGAACAAGTGATCAAGCAGGAGAAAGGATCGACATCGAACATCTGGAACAAGGTATGTTGGTATAAACCATGTATTTGTTGAAAAGGAATGGGGTTTAAGTCTGGGGATGAAAGTAGAAAGTATATTTCTTTTGGTCATAGTTGCATTCATAAGATAAACCTATTTGCTAGTCCATAAGGGGATTTCCCTCACAACAATCCCTCCAAGGATTCAATGTTCATAGTAGTAAGATCATATTTTGGTTGTTCTTATTGAGGTCCAACTGTCTTCATTTGGTCTCGGTGCTCCGTGAATTTTGAATCTGTTCGAGATCCTCTAGAGTTCTACTAGTCCACTTGGCCTCAATTCTCTTAAAGGATTTTGAACTTGTTTTCCTTCCCATACGTTCGAACTAGACTATCGAATGTAACCTCCCAGACGTTGACTGGGAGTTGGTGTCCTTAGTATCCATAATATTTAGGGTCCTCACACAAGGTGACGGTGAAGGGAAGTATTCATTGTACCTCGGCCAAATGTTGGTCAAACTCACTCGAGCTCCTTTGAGGGTACACCCACAAGTAAAACCGTGTGGGAACTTGCACCAAGGTGAAAGTCCGTTAAGCAGGTCACCAATGTAATTGATCCACCTGTTCTATCCTAGCCCCTTCCTATATTGATCTCACGATGTTGGATTTAATCACCAACTAGTGGTTTCATTGTGGGAAGGTTTGTTTGATTGTTTTCCTTTTAGATTTGTAGCATGTGCTTCTTTGTTTCCTTAGTGGACCTTAGTTCGAGTCAGTTTCAATGGCGTTAACTCTTGGGAGTACCAACGAAGGAACCCCTTTTCTCATGGAACCTTTCGCCTTTCCTTCTTTTGGAAATGCTTGTCCTCCGTGCATTGCCACACTGAGTCTTCTAGGACTCACAATCGAATTATCGGTTTGGTTGTTCCCCACTCCAGTGATATCGAATATTCCCAGTGCTTCAAATGCAACTAGTGCTTTATATTTAAGCACAACACCCACACATCAACCTCATGTTGACCTTTCTCCTTCTTCACCCATAAGGTCTCCTTCCCTTTCTCCTTATTTGCCTAGTGAAATATATAAAGCGAGTAGCCAGGTTGATAAGAAGAAGAAGAAGAAACGAAAAGAGAAGAATAAGAAGAACCAAAAAGGGACCAAGCCTCCAACCACATCAGATCATGTTGGATCCAAACAACCAATTACAATTAATCATACTGGGAGTGTTTTTAAATTCGACAATATTAAAACAAATAATTCTAAACCCAAATTCCCTTGCAGTCTTTGTAAGGGTGACCAATTTTTGAGGGATTTCTCTGGTCTCCCCAAGGTATTATAAATTTGTTCTTCCACATCATCATCCCTTGCGGGACATGCTGGTGACACCCAGTCATCTAGTGACAATAAGGTTGGTAAGAAGAATAGATCTATCAAATTTACTTTCTTTTTATGTGAAGGTGATCATTACTCTCACATTTTCCCTCATATGGAAGAGGCTTCTTATATTTTGAAAAATATTCAAATTCCAATTGGTTATCGTAAGATTTCTCCCAAACCATCATTAGTTGATGGACTGGTCAATACTTCCATCCCCGGTCAGTTTGGTTGAAGAGGTGGTCAATCTGGTTTAATCCTTGGTTGAACCACAAACCCAAGTAGTTGATCTCATTATTTCATCGATCAGCCCCAGTCTTCATCTGAAACATGAAACCCAAGTGATTGATCCAGTTTTTTCTTTGGAACCTGAAGAATCATTAAAGGGTTTGGAATATCACTCCTTGTCATTTTGTTTCTCCTTCTAGTTATGTTTGGATTATCCTTTTCCATCATGCATGGTGATTGCATGTGCTTTGGGATCCTTAATGAGGCCCATCTGTATGAGTTTTGTCTTCTCTTGTGTGAGAGACTCAATGAACTGAGCCATCTTAGGAATTTTCCAATTTGCACCCAAAAAGACATCTTCCAGAATGGAAATTGGAGACATATACAATGTATTATGGTCCTATCTTGACCAATATTGTTAGAATAAGTTGTTTCTATTGTGTAGACCTTTCAATAACACATTCACCCAAGCTCAACAATAAAGAATTAAATTTAGTAAATAAATCCAGTATATTATCAAAAAATTTAGGGTCTAAGGTATTCAACTCTACCTCAAGCATATGCCCTCGCATTTCATACTGCTTTCCAAATATTCCTTCCAAGGTGGTATAGATATTGTTTGGAGACTTCCATGTGAAAACATGAAACCATAGACCAATTGATATTAACTCAAGAAGTAGTCATGTGGCCTCATCCTTATGGTTCACCCATCTAGTCTTCTCAAGTGCCGATGTAGGTTATGTTTTTGTCGCCATCATCAAATTATACAGTCCTTTTCTTTTGAGTTGGAATGAGACCTTTGGATTCCATTCAAAATAGTTGTACAGTGTGAGTATTGTCACCAAAATTGATTGAATAATTTTCATCATCTCCATCCCTCCTATCGATACCGAAAAGATCCTGAAAACCCAAATCGTGGATTCCGAGATATGATAGATGGTTCTATGGCAGTTATAGCTATGTTAAAATAACTATATTTCCTAAAATATGATGTGGGTTTTGGACAGTTTTGGTGAGAATGAGAATACCTATGTTATACGTCTCTAGTCCAAATTACATCCCGACTGAGATAGAAAATTTCAAGATATGGATATTTTATTGCAGAAACCCACTTTTTTGTAGAGCTGTTGAATCGTTGCACCATAGAGAAGGATAAAGTGTGATGATGCTGAATTTTCGCACCCTAGTGAAGGACACAGTGTGACAATTGTGAAAAATGGAATCGTTGCACCCTGGATGAAGAACAAAGTGCGACAACGTCACACCTTAATTGTGTATAGGCTACGATGATTCCAATCGTCGCACCTTTCGATAGGTATAGGCTGCGATGATGGCGGAAAATAGGTTTTCTCAAATCATCTTTCCCTCTTCTCTGGGTTGTCTAGGTTTCTCCAAGAAGCTTGGCTCTGATACCATGTCAGTGTTTCATGGAAACCTGCACAAGAGAGCTAGCTAAATCATACGCAAACAAATATTATCAACAAAAGGAAGAGAGATACACAATGAAGAATGAGAATCAATGTATATTATGATCTGTTCAATGAGTGAGTGATATTCACTCATATAGGAAATGACATCCTATAATTAGCAATGCATGCATAATAGTGATGGTATAAAATTAGAAAGTCTAAAATAGAACTAGTTAGTTAACTCTCAATGAACTAGTGTTACTTTGACTGAACTAGTGTGCCGAAAATAGAAATTTCTCCAATAGTTAATACTGATTCACTTGAAAAAGAGGGCACTTTTCCCATCTCGATGGAACCCCCTTCAAGAAATCAAATGATTTATATTAATTGGAATCATTTGACAGAACCCCATATTCCCTCTTACGTGCCTTTCTGAATTACTGTGCAGGTTTGTGATAGGAATATTTATAACACTGTAAAAGAAAAAGGTGCTATTGTTAGCATCTTATCTATGAATGCTTGGAAATATTTTGGTTCCCCACATATTGCGCCCGTGACTCAGAATGTGTTGACCTTTGACAGAAGATATAGTCAACCTTTAGGGATCCTTCCTCAATTTCCAGTTACTTTGGGAGGAAAAATAGTCTATGTCAATGTGATGGTAGTTCTCGACCCCCTGGACTTTAACCTACTCCTTGGGCGAGACTATGTCTACATTATGAGAGATTTTGTGTCCACTCTCTTTCGAGTGATGTTTTTCCCTCAAAATGGAAACATAGTAGCGATCAACCAAATTTCATTCATTAACCCTCATCTAATGGTCAACCATCCACCTTCCCTGAATGGTCCATACATGCTAGCGATGTTCACCCCACCGCAAGTCAATTATGTAACGACCTTCCCCATGCGTTCAACCCCGTATGAGAGGCAATCTCTCCCTTCTCTTGACTTATATCCCGTAGTTGACATGGTCATCTCTTCGATATGGCTATTAGAGACAGATCTCCCTACCCTTATCGAGGTCGTCGACATGTTTTCCTTCCAGAGTATTTTTCTTCCATTTAGTGAAGATCTCTTGGAAGCCATGATTGGCATTTGTAACTTGACATGTATTCCTTCCAAATAATTTTCATCTTGCAATCCATGATCAAGAAGAATCCATGAGCATAGTTGTCCTCTCTGTAGCAAGCTCATGAAAGGAGAAGAGCATACAATTCCAAATAGATTGGCTACCCTTGGCCCATACCATCATGAAGATAGGAAAAATATCCAATTGGGAAGACATATTGGCTTTTAATATTTGTCTTAACATGAAAAATATTCCATGTATGACAAAGCCATGCTTTTATATGTCATCTTATCTGATTGATGCCATTTGTTATTTTGTGGAATTTCTTGATCTCGGGTGGAATTGGGACCAAGACCATCCCCTTGTGCATGTGTATCACTCCGAAGTATGGAACATAAATTATAAAATGTATTTCTATGACATTTGTAACCATTTTTTGGCCCCTCTTTATACTGTAATTTATGGGTTTCCAAGGCACAAAACTCTAGTGAATCTAGAGATGGGATGAAAGGGGTAGAAAAATAATACTCATACATCATGGTGTATGGCACCACCAGGGCCCCACATATTTTACCTTACTTTGTTCCAAACTATGTTTTAATGAGAGAAATTGCTTACCAAACAATACAAATAGGGGTTACCTCTCTTCTTTTGAGCAGTAGTAAAAACAATTGGCCTTTATTTCCTATTCAAATAAGAAATTACATCCTATCTAATGGTCCCCATGCTAGAAAATAAGAAGAATCATTTAAAATATAGGAAAACTATGCTCGTGGCTTCTTCTTGATCATGGATTCCAAGAGGAAAATGCTATAGAAGAAATACATGTCAAGGGACAAACCGGATTGACAGAGAGGAAAACTATGCTCGTAAATCAGTGGGTTGTTGCCTCCTTCTGGTTGGAGCCAGAGAATATGGGGAGTTGGATCTTCCTTTAGGTTGGAGCCTATAAAGTAGGGAGTTGGAGCCTCCTTCCATTTGTAGCAAGAGAATTCAGGGAGTTGTAGCTTCCTTCAGGTTGGTTCCTGTAAATCAGGGCATTGGTTCCTCCTTGCAGTTGGTGCTGGAGAATTGTAAAGTTGGTTCTTCCTATGAATGTATGCTTGATATATATAAGAAATCATTATGTGGCCTTCTTCCATTTGGGTTTCCACGTAATTTATAGTGTATTGTGTATCTGTGGTTATTTATTATGCATTGATGAATGACAGTGTTTATGATGCAATGATATAATGAATGCATACATGATAAATATTGAATAATATTGATAAGTTGAAGCTAGTGAATATTGTTGATAAAGTTGAATTTTATATATACTTTGATTGAAAGTGGTAAAAAGTGCTCATACTGATTCACCCCCTCCCTCTCAATATTCCAAAAAAAATATGTTTATAGAGTGTTATATAGCTAATAAATACAAGGAGGATAACTTCACAAGCTAACAAAGAGAAATAGAGTGTAAATGAGGGTTTTAGGTTCATTTCATGTGCATTGAATCACTCTAATTATCCATTAAGTAACTAGCGTACAAGGACCATTTCAAGATTATAGCATTAACTCTCCATTAATGTGATTTGAGAGGAAATATTTTCCAAATCTATGTATCATAATCATGGGGTAGGAGAAAATTCAAAAAAGTGGCCATCAGATTCATTTCATCGGATAGGGATCAGTTGTGGATTATTTTGTGCTCCAAAGAAAAAGGGATCGAAGAATATTATGGATCTCATATTGATTTGTGTGTCAACATCATAGGATCATATGTGTTATTATAGGTGGTCCCTTTGGCATCATTTCCATCAGAGATAAATGTCATTTCCATTAGAGAGAGATGATACATAGATCGATTTACACTTCGATGAAAGGGTATCTAAAACACATTCTTCTTTAATGTGGATTTACATACCGACTGATTGAAGTTGTAAAGAGTTAAAGGTACATCATCAAACCTTTTAATTAATAACTCAATAGACTATAGAAATAATAGAACATCGATGAAGATGGTATTGAAAGCATATTCCCTTTTCTCAAAAAAAGTGTTATCCCTAGAGACCGGGAGATAAGTAGATGTGTGAGAATCGTTGGAATGGTTCAAAGGCTAATCAAAGTTCACCAAGTTATAATATTATCGCCACATAAGTTATGTAGATATGGTGGCTACAATACTCAAATTTTTGTTCCCAACCAATAATTAGTTGACACATATAACACCAGAGAATACGTTGTACGCTCGGGTCATCGGAGATATAGATGATTCTGATAGAACCCTTTTTTATATGGAAATTAGATAGGTTTCTTTTGGAATGTGATTAGAATAGGAGTTTATTTTGTCCCAAATTAGAATTAGGAGAAAAAGGTGTAAGTGGGAAGCTCCTGGTGTAGATCAAGTCGATAACAGGGTTTGTGTGTTTGAGAAAGGTGAGGGGGGGGAATCAAATTATGGGAAGAAGGATCGATTGATGTAGTAATGGAGGTCATCACTTAACTTCAAATTGTAGATATCAATGAAAGGGAAACCTTATAGAATGCATAAACAATACAGACAATTTCTCTATGCCAACACATTTCCAATCACGTAGAAATATAGTACCTTGTAAAAAAATTTAGAAAAGGGGGAACCCACTTAAAAATATTTTTAAAGTGGGTTTTTATGGGAAAGCCACAACACATTGCTAAAAACAGATCTAAAAAATGACCAATTGTTTTTTTTGGGGGGATCCACTCCTTGTGACCCCTCTATGCACCCGACACAATGTAGATACTAGGTTTGGTCATGAAAAGAATATAACACATATGAAACACTTCTTTTATGACCCCTTATAAGGTGACATCCTTCTAAATATACAAAAATAAGTATTTCATGAACCAATTTAAAAAAAAAAACTCCTAAGGGATTTTATCCTTAATCATATGACATTGTCTCTACCACTTCTGAATGTGATGAGATATATGTGGGGAATTATCATGTCAAAATGAAAACAAAATATCAATACCTTATTTGTATCAAATAGGAAATTGAAAGTGGTTAAGGAATGTCGAAATGAGAGTGTCAAAGGTGTGACAAGAATATCGTGTGAGTTCAATGTACCATTTTTCTACTACCCTAGTCAAGATACATTGAAAGAGTCTTGGTGTAATGGAATCATCCATCAGGGAGTTTGATGAGCACCATAGATGAAAATCCATCACATTATTACTTATATCCTCTCCATATTTTCCCTCAAATTTCAAAATTTCCAAGGGAAGTTTGGTAGGGACCAGGGGCCAATTTGGATCATGAAGCATTGCATCATTGGTGATCTTCATCAAAACCAAAAGATTCAACATTTCAAAGAAAGGAAGTCTTGACTATGTAGTTGAGCTGCAAATTTTGGGGTTGTGCCCCATCATTTGGTTAGTACTCATGAAAGGATTACTTGGGGTAGAGCTAAAACCTGGGAAGGGATTTCTCCCCATCAACATCCCCTTTGATAGGAAAACCCTACCCATCAGGTTTCCAAAACCTTGAGAAGGATTATTTCCAATGGGAATCCCAAAAGAAAGAAAGGATTCACTTCCATGTAATGGAACTCATGTGGGGATGTCCCCCCTATAAACGAGAAGGAAAGGATAGGAGTGGATGAAATCCCCATAGACATGATTAAATTATGGAAGACTGGGGAAAATATGGTCACAATGTGAAACATCCCTATTGAAAACATCCTAAAGGAAAAATTACCCCATCATACCAAGGAGAGGGTTGGGTTCCTACACCACCTCTAGGAACACATGTGGGAGGAATGATGCCTCTGCCTAATATTATGAATATGGGATGGATTGTGCTAGGTGTAGTTGAGATGGGAGGACTAAATCATCCACCATAAATTGTCGATGTGGGGGTATGAATTCCCCTAGGCCCAAAGATATTAACAATATTTTCCATTATGGGTCATTTAAGGCTTGGATTTTCATGAGTCTAAGTGTTCAAAGGAGAAGGGATAAGAGGCAGGTTAAATTTGGATGGATTTGGATCAATAATATCCTCAATCTCAATGAAACTGATATTGTCCTATGGGGAAGGAACTCCTTCGGGAATTGGAACACAACCATGCAAGTCCCCTAAAAATATTTGGGCCTCAAGCTATTCATCGATGATACCTTCCCTTGTGGGATTATCCACATTTGGTTGATTTTGTTTCTTTGGCTTTTGTGAAGCAGTTTTATTCATCATATTCCTTCAAGGAGAGAGCTATACACTTTCATGAGAAATATTGCAGGTCCTTCTAGACCACTAGAGTGGTTGGCCAACTACTTTGGATTAAATATTTGAAAGTGGAAAGACACGAACAACCTAAGGCCATCTAAACAAACAACCTTTGAAGCATGAAACTACAAAATTCCTAAGAGGAATTAAAAAATAAACCACTCTTCTAAATCCCAACCTAGGTTGGTTAGGTCTTGAGTCTAATATAGTGAAGGGCTAATCAAAGTACCTTCCAGAGATCGATATGGGTTGATTAAGTCCCAAGATCGATCAATGAAGGAATGAGAGATAGTTATAGTAACCTACTCACAACATTCACCTATGTTTCAAGTACCATTGAAAATATGGGCACCTTCTAAAGGAGAAAAAATGGAAATTAGGAGTCTACTTCATGTACCGCAAGAACTTCCCACTCGTAGTCACCCATGTGAAATGTTAGGAATGGAAACTAAGGTTACCAATTTTCAATCGATGACTAAGTGGAATATTAGTGGGTCAATATTACACATATGGAAGGGAAAAAAATACCAAATATTTCTAAAGTATTGTCACCTAGAGGACCTAACACTTATGAAATCCATGTACACGTAGTAATCCAATGAACACTAAAGCAAGCGAAAGAGGGGATATCACCCCCACTTAACCTAATGTGACCTCGTGCTTGAGACCTATGTTAGAGATTTTTTCCCATAAACACTCCTTACTACTACCGTTTTTTACACTCTTTAATCAACTCTAGTTTCAAGTTTCATGGCCTTGGAGAATTACTCTCCAACCTTATTCCAAGGCCCTATTTCCTAGACTACTATTGGTTTTTCTACAAAGAAAATATTCTAGTTGATTTTAGTTAATATTTTTTTTAGATGGTTGTTGATTACTCAAGGTCACAAAAATGTAACTGATGGTGTTTTAAGATTCTAACATAAATAACTTATAAGAACATTGAAATATTCATTTTTTCAATTTTTGAAATGATTTTTTTTTTCCTTTTCTTGCAGAGACTTATAATAATCAAAACCTTCTTAAAAAACAAGAGAAAGGAAATGCAACTAAAGGGACTAGCCTCAAATACACAAACAACAATAAAAAGAAAAACACCCAGAATGCTCTTTTTAATGTTTAAATATAAATGCAATCAAACAAACAATTTTTCAACTACAAAGCTACTACACATAGATACTATAAGGAAGAACATCAAATATGTTGCAACTAGGCAAAAAATGAGAAAAACAAATCCTATAATGCACTTGCACCTTTTTTGAAGGAATAAGTGAGTACTCACACCTTTCCAAAAGGCAACAAGCCATTTCTCTCTCTGTCATTGAAGGAAACAAGTGAGTGTTTTTAGTTATGAGATGAATTTCTCAAGACACCTTAAAAAACTCCTACACACTTTCCCCCGAGACTACAAGAAATAAATACAAACTAAAAATTTGATAGATAAACCTAGCTTAAGACAAGAAAGCAAAAAGGAAAACCATATTGAGAATAACTCTAGGAGTTATCCTCAGTGGAGTCTCCAATTTTGTTACAAATTCTAAAATATCCTATGGATAGGGATAACCATAACAGAGAAATTCTCAAATAAATATTCATATTTCCCAAAAATAGGCTATGATGATCATTCCATAACTACTAGTTAGTTACAGGAGGTCTTACCTGGTTCATATGGTCAATTGGATATAATCCATCCTCACTCCAAGTTTCCTTGTTTCTCTTCAAGATTGAAAACTTGAACACACAAAAATGACAAACCTTCCCCAAGCTATTAGAAAAAATGAAAATGAACATAAAAAAACTAGTTTAACTAAATTCATCAAGTAAACAAGTTCCTCGACTAAATATTGAAAATGAAATTAGATTTGATACAAAAGATTAATAATTTAGGGGGAGGGAAAGAAGAGATATTTTCATTTTATTATCAATAACAAAAATACAAATAAATGTACTCGATTTTGTTTCCACCAGTATCTGTAAGCATTGTCTGGATTCCTTCGATCTTGGGCCACTTAGGACTACATCACCTACAACACCCTTTCCCTCACAAGTATGAGGAAGATCAAGGGATATTAGACATAAATGACATAAATGGGAGATAAAATTCAAGAAATAGGTATTTACAGGGAGGTGAAGGTCATAAAAACCTCATGAATGAGATGGCATAATAATAGTGCTTGTGACATTCTCCTTCCTCGGGGTCTCGTTTTTACCAATTTCCATGGGTTTTAGGGAGTTACAAAGTTGGTTTTCTTGTAAACAACACTTAGGAGTGCATAATTAAAGACTATCACTTAGTGAGTTGATTCTAGAGTAGTTGTTGTTACTCTGGGAGACTATTTAGGCAGCTACCCAAACTGTCGATACTCCCACAGTATGGGAAGCTACTCAAACAGTCGATACTCCCAGAGTAACAATAGATACTCAAACTGATTTGGTGTTGCATACAATAGCTACTCAAACCGGGCCTATCTTGCACACCTCTACAGTACCAACAACCACTCAGACTGATCCTATTTTGCACACTTCCATAGTAACAACATCTACTCAAGATGAGCCAATGGCATATACAACTAAAGCTCAAGTAGTTTTGTTGAAAGTCGAGATACAGAAGTGGAAGGAAATTGTAGCCTAGTTTCAGACAAGAGTTTTCCCTTCTTCAGTGCACCTAAGGACATTGAAATACATAAGGGAGCAGGCTACTAGAGCCATTGATGACTATGAGGAAAAGTTGGAAGAAGAGAAGAACAAGGGCTAGAAAAAGAAGGAAAATATTTTAGAGTTGGAGTCTCAGATATAGACATTAAGAGATGACAAGCATGAGATGTATGATATCACCCAACAGGTAGTAATGTGTCTCTCCCCTTCTCTCAGCTATGCATTGTTCCTTCATGAACAATATTTATTTTTCTGTCTGGAATGTATTTACCAGGAGATGGTTTATAATATTAAAGACCCCATACAGTTTCTTAGGAATTTGAGAAGTCATGAAATCCTCACACAACATCTCATGTGTGAACTGTACATGCACAACTACCTACTAAGGGATGACCAAAAATTCAATCCAGTTCCTTATGTGGGAGATGTCCAATTGAGGGCCTTCCTTTCCTACACCATTAACCAGGTGAAGTGGAAGAAAGCACCTGATTCTTTCGAGGAAAATCAGGTACACATACCCCTTCAGGTTAGAATGGATAACTTTCAAGTTGCACAGATCATCAACAAACATAACTATTTTAGACGGATTCCCAATTGGCCACAAAATATGGAAACTACACTACAATGGTGTGTTGAACTTTGCATAAAATAGTTGACCCATTGCAAGGAAGAGGCACTTGAAAACTGTGACCAGAGATGGGCCTTATCACCACCTATTGTCAGGGAACGAGAAGCATTCGGGGCTCCCAGTTTTCGCAGAGCCATGGAAAGAATATCCAGGTATATAACATGTATGAGGTTTTGTGGGGTTCAATGGCTAGGTTTGAGATTTTCATTCCCCATCATCTGGATGCCACTTGATCAATATCAACCGGATTACAAGGTCTAGGGATAATGTTGGAAGGATATAATATTGACTAGGGGATATAAGTTTCCAGGGACAGATATGGCTGAGGCATATGACATAACAGAACTTCATGCCCAGCATCAAGGTTCCAACCCAGATCTACAAAAGCGACGGCCTGCACGAGGATGTGCACGTGACTAAAGTTTGGGGGAGATGTTAGCCCATGAAATTGATTATTTTATACCACCTTTTTCTATCCTTATTTACCTCCATTTCTATATTCCTTGAGTTATTGTGCGTAACCACAAGGATAAGAATGCACCTCTATTATGTCATTTTGTATATTAGTTCAAAAACGTTAGAGATTGGTTGGGGGTTTACTAAAGAGAATCACTAATCTCTAAAATCTTGCAGGAACAGAGCAAATGCAGTCTGGCAAGATGATGCGGTCAAGGATGAAGTGCAGTCTGTGGGTTGAAGATGCAAAAGAGGACCTGTTCCATGGTCCAACATTAGGTTATGTTAATCAGTTCAGCCTTCGTGTATTTTTAGGAATATTTGTTGCCCTAATATTGGGATTCTCTGTGCTCCACAAATTGTATAACAGGAGGAACAAAGATAGAGAAGGATTATCCAGTCAATCAGCTAACTAAGAGTTATCCTATATCAAGACTGCAACCTATGTAATCTCATTTTATTTAATGAAAATCGAGTTTCTTCTGAGTTTCTGATTTTTCATGGCAGTTATTTCACCGCATCCTTGATCGAGGAGTTGGGATCGCTCTTCTAGTTAGGTGATGTCGGATTATGATATAGTTGTGGTGTGGTTTTGTGTGGAATCTGTTAGATCTGTGTGTTTTGCTTCATTTACAGTTTTCCTGCTTCATTTGAATGTTACAGTTATTTATGTTTCAACACCAACAATCTAGTTTATTTTATTTATTTTACTGTAATGATTGTTTACTTTCATGATCGATATTGAAAGAAGCACATTCTGCACATACAATGCACAGTATCTTGTAAAACATTCAGACCCCTAGGTTAAAAAATTAAATGTATTAGGTGGTAAATCTATATGATATACCGGACCCCTATATGGATCATCACCATGCTAATGCACACTTTCCTTGGGATCATCACCATACTGACACATTACCCTTGATTCCTTGATCTACTTCTCACTACACTCTATTCACTCAGTTAACTGAAGACTAGTTGACTAGTTAACTCAGCTAGGTGGCAGTTCACTCTCGTAACTGCCTGAGAGACTAGAATAGGTGGAAGTTCACTCTAGTAACTATTGGTGTGTGTCCAAATCACTCTATACCACCACTATGGTGCATTGTTTCTCCTCCAGTGTGCATTCATTGAGTTATACAAAGTATATCATGTGTAAATTATTCATTATTCATTACGGTTAATGAGAATTCTTCCATCCTTTCTCTCCTTCTTCTTCTTTCTCAATTTATCTCTACAAATGTGTTTAGTATTTTCTAGCTAGATATATTTTGTGCAATTTCAACACATTTACATGGTATCAGAGCCAACATACTGCTAAGCAAAAGATACACCAAATTTTTTTGTAGGTACAAAAGTTTGAAGACAACGGAAAGATGGATTTCCAAAAAGAATTCATTCTTACACCTTACAACTACTTTGCATGGAAGGAGAAAATAGTCATACATCTCCAAACCAAAGGATTGTATAGGTTAACCTTGAATATAGACACAAAAATGACATCAGCCATAGAAAAATACAAGTACTTAAATCGAATGGATGAAGCATTCAGAACAATTTGTAGTATTATTTCTCCCGATCTCCGTTTTCACATATCTTCTTGTAAGACTCCCAATGACTGGACCACCTTGGAAGGTCTCTTTGGAAAATAGGATGAGATGAGGGGACACATGTTGGAGGTGGAATTTCTCACATTGGATCCAAAAATCTTCGACAATATCCAAGATTTCTTTACAAAATTCAAGGATTTACTATCGCAACTCAAAGATTGCGGGGTTGATAAATCTAAGGAGGAGAAACAAATGGTTCTCACCATTCTCTCGAAACTTGGTCTTGAATTCAATGTGTTCATTTCCACATTCCATTCATTCATATTCAACTTTGGAGCCACCTGGAAGATTCATCCTCTTGAGGAATTTATCAAATCCCTGACACAAGAGAAAACCAAGATCGTCAACATGGGAAAAATCAAAGGCCCAAAGGCGCATGCACTCACTGTGCAATATGACAGAAATAAATATCAGAAATATAAATATAAATACAAAATGAAATCTCTTGCACATACGAATAAGGAATGGTACACAAAATCCTTCACCGATGCCTCCAGATCCAAAGGGGAAAAGGGAAGAAAAGGGGAGAAATGCATATATTGTCACAAAGGATTCCATCCAGAATCTACATGCATGAAAAAAAATAGATCTAATGTCTCAAATACTTCATCAAAACAAACTTGGAGATCGCATCCCTGAGGGTGCCAAGAAGAAGAAGCCAGAAGATCAGAATCCCAAGAAAGGCAATTCTAGCCATGCCTTGATTGCCATCAACTCCTCTCCCGATGCTTGTATCGTAGATTCAGGAGAATAACATCACATGGATGCCTCAAAAGTATTCTATTATTCATTGGATGAATTCAAAGGTACTCCTATTATGACGGGGGACAACTCTTCAGTGGAATTCACCAACAAAGGAATGATTGCAGTCACCAACGGAATCTTTGAGAATGTGTTGCACATTCCCAAACTTTCCATCAACCTTATCTCTGTGTATCAGATGATGAATTATGGCACTGGAAGGAAATTCATATTCACACCAAATTCAGTGAAAATATATGACATGAAAACCAACTCCATGGTGTAAATTTTAACCTTGTACAATATCTACTGCAAATCGATATTCAGAAAAGAACTGAAAAGATACAATGGAAAATACAAACATTACACAGAGATTTTTCACCTGGAAACCCAAACCGGGAAAACCAGCATATATTATATTGATACACTTGTTTTACATTGTTTAAAATACAATATACATATAGGAGCCAGCGGCATCCAAAACCCTAACCCAATGACCTGGATTAGTCCAAAACCCTAATTCCTTAACCGGAACTAGAAAACCATCGGCAAAAAACCATGTGCCGAAAACCACCTAATATCATGTGGTCCCGAAAATATGTCGGCCCGACGAAAATATGTCGGCCCGAAACTGGCGAAAATATGTCGGCCCAAAAAAAAAAAATTCGGGGGCGCTGCCCCCGAACCCCAACGCGGGGGGCTCCTCTTACCCCCCTGCGCGCCCGGCGCAGGCGCTCAGACACTACTACTCGTGCAAAGAATATAACACATACCCAACATTCTCCCACTTGTTGTTTTCTTTGCACACAGGGGGTTACAGGGTTACATAGTCAACAATGCCCATG